>VZSV01000144.1:93126-204766 GCA_013398735.1 Nothocercus julius
TCACTCTCCAGAAGGCCAGTCCCCAGCCTGTACTGGTTACTGGGGTTATTTTTCCCCAAATGCAGGACCTTGCACTTGTCTTTGTTGAATTTCATAAGATTTCTCATTGCCCAGCTATCCAGTCTGTCCAGGTCCCTTTGGATGGCAGCGCAACCCTCTGGGCTATCAGCTACTCCTCCCAGTTTGGTATCATCAGCAAACTTGCTGAGGGAGAACTCTGTGCCTTCATCCAAGTCGTTAATGAATAAATTGAACAGGACTGGGCTGAGGACTGACCCCTGCGGGACACCGCTAACCACAGGCCTCCAGCCAGACTCTGCGCCACTGATAACCACCCTCTGGGCTCTGCCATCTAGCGATTAGATGTGTTGTCTTCAGAATTTTGTTGTCTCCATGTGTTGTCCTGAGTCCCTACAGCTCTTCTTTCCAGTTCAGCTCAACTTCTGTCCCACCTTTCTAAGCCTGCAGCCCGTTTTTATATCCCTGTGTGTTTGCCCAGGTGAAACTCCCTTCCTTCCCTGAAACATGGAGCTATCTCTCTCTGTCACGTTGGTGTAAGGGCAAGGAGCTACAGACTCTTCTGGTACTGATCTCCTTGCTGGGTTGTGGGGACAAGGAATGGAGGCTGGTGGTCTACCAAAACTGGAAGAGATTTATGGAGGAACAGCTGGTGCTTCAGCCAGAGGTGGTCTTGGCACACTGATTCGTGGGTTTTAGGAAACATCCTCCAGCAGAACAGCAGTTTCTTTGGATAATGGATTCTGGACCTGCTGCTATATACAGACTGTAAAAGCCATCATCTTCTGTCCCCAGAGCACTGTACCTCAAATGCCTGCAAGACCGTGTGAAACCTTTTGGGCCTTCCTTAGCCCAGGCTGTGGTATTGTGGCCTTTGGGCTGCTTGGCTTGTTAGTGGGAATCCTGCATAGCAGGGCCAGTTTTTGAAATCTGTGGGTCAATTTGTTGCCTCATGAGTGAGACTGCCAGGAGGGGTTTGCTCTTGTCTTGACTGTGTGCCAGCACAGGAGAGTACCACGTTTGCTTCTCATGGAGAACTGTCATCAAGTAACTTTCTGTCAGGGCTCGTGTGAGTCTTCTTCAAACAAATGTCATAATATGGAAGTTTGCAAATGCCATTACCCCAGGCAAGTTGACTTGCTTCAAAGTACTGAAGTGTTGCAGGAAGCACAACTGCAGCCTGTCCTGGAATATTACTGTGTAGAAGTTGGAGAGGTTTCCCAATTGTACTCCACGTGGAGCAACTTAGCTTTTTCAGCACCTTAAGGGCATTGACGTGCATCCAGGGAAGGGAAAATAGGAGAAATGCAAGAAATGAAAAAGTGAACCACAGCTCCTTAGGCAGAGACTATTTGCTGAAATCCAGATTCCCTTTTGCCTAAAATTTTGCAGAGATTTTATGGAAAAGAGAGGGCATATTTAGTTTGGGAGTAACAGACTTATTCTGCAGCATTCTAGCCTTTTCACTAGCCTTTTGTGACTGTATGGTTATGGATAATTATTAAAATTATGCTTTACATTTTTAAGTTCTTAATCTTGTCTCTGTAATTATAACTAGGAATTCTTCAGGGAGAGTTTTATGTAATTCTAGTAGAAATAGTATCTCTAAAAAGAAGAAAAAAATATTTGATAAATCGTGGGACTAGCTGCTTCTCAACTTAATGTTTTAGTTACCAGCCTAGCACTGGATCAACTAAATATATAGCGGGAAATAAAGCAGTGAATGAGGCATAGTCTAAAATCTACAGTGGTGATGATTTTGAATAGATGATCAAATATTTCTCCTAGCTGTACCAGTAAGGCAAGCTATGAGCAGCATGAAGACAGACTCTGTCACTATTTTATATAACCTCTGCTTGTTCCTGGAGGGAAGATTTGAGTAACTGGTGACAGATTTGCACTAAGTTTGGAAGCACATGCAAATTGTTCCAGAGAAAATCTGTTTTACAGAACAAGCCACCACTGGCTAGAGAGGGAGGATCAGATATATTCACCTAGGTTTTCTCATTAAGCCAGATTTTGCATTCCTTCCCCTACTTCTCTCATGCTTCTGTTTCTTCTCTTTTTTCTTTTACTCTACTCCCCCAACATCCCACAGATCTGTTGTTCCTATACACTGGTTGTGTTCCAGGTCAGGAACAGGTAAAACAGTTTGGGGGTGCTGATTCCTGGTTCCAGCTGCTGCTCTGTACCCTGCTTTTTCTGGCTCGCGGCAGCTCCTGTCTGTGCCATTACCCTCAGCTACTTCTGAATACCAGTAAAAGGTATCTTTTCACAGGATTGGATAGCCCAGGCACCCCACTTGCACTTTTTGTCCCATTCATCTGTGATGCTTTCAGGAAAAAATCACGTGTATCAAACTTCACTAGTAATAGGGTGAAGGGACTGCAGGTCGTTGTGTTTCTCCTCGCTTCCCTGGCCCAGGACTCCACAAACCTCAATGTTGTGGACACACATTTGTCCTGTACAAGCTACAGGAGAGCAGCAATGCTGGAAGAGCCTCTCTGCAGCTGAAGCTGAGCTGAATGCTGCTAAGATATTTGGAGACAGCTCTGGTTAAGTGTCACCTCCTCCTGCTGTCTTCCCCTTCCTCCCAGATTCCAGAACTGTAAAGACTGATTTTTCTGAGCTTGCCTCTTCAGGTTGAGGAGAGATGAGCTAGCTGTCCTAGCTGTCAGACTGGGACCGGACAGTGGTCTGGAGGCTCTGCCTCTAGTTCTCCTCCAGCTGCTACTTGTGGGAAGGAACTAGGTCAAGTGGTATCTTCCCTCCTATTCTTCAGCCACCTGAGGAACGCATCTTCTGTGCATGCTTTCTGCAGCTGCCTTCCCTGGAGGGCTTTATGTAAATATAGGATGCCTGTTGGCTTGTGAGAAGGAAAGTGATATTCTGGAAGTTGCTAGGCTTCAGGATTTAACCTTTTAACTTCTGGAGTTCAAAAGCACTGAGTGCCCTTCAGCAAGCAGAGTAGTTCTTAATTCCCAGATGTCCTACAGCTGAGCTGTAGGCCAAGCCACAACAAGGGCAGCCCCTTTTCTACCCTAACCATGCAGCTTGAGGGATCAACAGGGGACAACAAAGCCAATTTCTACTGGAAGAAGGTGGTGAGATAAAGGACACAAAGTCTGAAAGGAGAAACTCTGGGAGTGGACTCACACCCCTCTCCACCTTTCCTAGCACTCAGCAGCACTCTTGAAGCTGGAATGGGGGCTGCATTTATCAAATTCCTGTCTGCAATGGCAATACAGTTGTTTTGGATTAGTGTACAAATAGACATTAGTGTAATACATCTGTTTTTAATCCACATCTTGGTAGAAAAGAGATGCCAACACATCATTTATTAGCTACGTCAATCCTATAATGTCCTTTCTTTTGTCTTTTGAGTATGTAATAAGTTCCAGGATGTCTTTTATTTCATTTTATACCACATTTCCTCTCTTGTCTAACATAGCAGGACATAATGTGCTCCAGGATGTAGTTTATGCCAGTTTGGGACTGGACACCACATGATGTATCCTGAAACTCTGAACATTTTCAGTGCATTAGTTGTCTTACTCTGCTTGCAGGTTAGTCTGTGTGGATTTTATGGGTAGAATAAACATAAAAACTAGTAGGAAACCAAGCAGCAATCTTTTCCCTTAATCCAAGGAGAACTAAGGATCATTAGGAGCTGTAGACACTGATTAGACAGACTGTAAGTCTTACTCCCTCAGTTTGTTTAGAAAACTGGATAGTTAAGTGCCAGGCCACCTAAAGAGCCTGTCCTTGACTGCTTGTACAAGAAGGTCCTACAACACTCTGAAAAGGAGCCAGTCAGGGAGTAGCTGTTGGACAGTGACTGATACCTTTCTTTTTCCACAGAAATTGAGGGCTGTTGCTGGAATCTGTCTATCTGATGTCATCAAAATCAAGTGCCTTCACTAGAGGAAAGAATGCAAAACCCTTAACTGGCTTTTTTTTCTATTTCATAATACCTATTTCAAAATGCTAGGGCATTTTGAGAGACAGATGACACTTTCAGGTCATGAGGAATCAGGGGCCCAAGCCCTGCGGACAGTCAGGAGGTTGGTGGTGTTATGGTTGTGCTGTGATCAGGTGGGGAGAAATGGATAGTGGCTCCTTGCCTTGTAGCTTTACCAGGAATCTTTAACTAGTACTACTTTTTTTCCTCTGTCTTGTTCATAATGATTTAAAATCCTACCCAGAGTGATGGAAATGCAGTCATATGTCCTCATCGCTGCCTTATCTATGTGTCAGCTTTGGCAGATGTCAGACATTCAGCTCTGCAGTGGTAGAGTATAGGACACTGTATTAATAGTTCAAATCAGTGAAGCCATACAGAGTTGGAAGGTAATTTCCTTAGAGAGGAAACAACAGCATGAGCAGGACCTTCAAGTTTTAGTTTAGACCAACAGTTTAGTTAGAAACCTGTGGAAATGTTTTGAAGAGAAAATATTTTGGCAATTCTTGATGCTTGAGGAAAGGAGGGGATATTAGCTGTACCGCTGAGCTCCTTGCTTAGCAGAATGATTTCTTTAGTGCTAGTGTTAAGGACACGAGCAGTACGTGGAGTTTTTGAATGGGTTGTTGGGGTAACTGAGATGCAAGACCAGAGTAAATATTGTTAATAAAACAAATTGATGACTTAGAGTAGCCTGATAACTCAGGTGGGTGAGTTCTTACCCTTGACATGAAGTCTTGCTCTTCTCTTCCTCCCCTTTAGCTGCCTCCTGCTTGGAGGCATTCACATTCATAGGGCCATAGTTCAATTAAATCCAATACTGTATCATGCCATTAGCCACACAAGTTTTGTGTGCCAGCATCTCTTGTTTCTGGGTCTCCAGAGGACTGAATGTTAAGACTTTTTGAAAGACAAGCTGCTGTAGAAATGACAGGCTCTTACCCTTCTGCAAACAGCTCAGCACCATTTTTCTGCAAGAGGAGATATAATGGAATATGAAATAACAGACAGCATAGATGTCAGTCAAGCAAGTAGATTTCTTGTCAGAGGATAGGAATAATAGCAAAGGAGAGGACAAAGCAGAGTTATTTGTGTTGTGAGAAACAGCCTGTGTTGTGCTATAAGTGCAGAACAATGTCCACAGACCTCACTGTTTTAATTTAGAAGGCTGCAAAATTAAAGCAGCCATAAGTCTGTGTTTTTGCATGTGAGCAGTCCCAGGAACTAATTGTTGCAGAGCTCCAACAAACTCCCTAGTCTCTGTGTGGTTCCGGGATGAATCCCCAAGATGTTCAGAGCTTTTTGCTGCTAGTAACAACAGCTCTGGGAACATTGCATGGAAGAACCTACCTGCTGCAGATTATGTCCTGGCAGATAGACTGCTGTGCTTGAAGAACTGTTTCCAATGAGAAATCTTGCCAGTAACTCAGATTTGGGGAAATTTCTGCATTCCTTTTGAGGCATCTAATCCCAGCCTCTTCCAAAGATTCATTCTCCCTGATAGTTCCTTTTGGCAGTTATCTTGATGGCTATTAGGGATTAGGTGAGCATGCTTTGTCTTCCCACCATGAAATTTTAGAGATTTTCAACTTCAGGAGAAGGCAGTGGAGGCAGAAATGCAGGTCCCAGCATTGTGCGTGCTGTGCAGGCTGGGACAGCCCTCGAGGGATTTGCCTGGGGCTGTCAAAGAGGCGGTCAGTGGGAGGTGCAGAAGCTTCCCAGTTCAGTGATTCTCCTGTCAATCTGGAGATCATGCTTTCTATTACTAGGACTTATAGCACGTTTTAAAATGGTGTCCCTAAAGCGTATGGGCCTGCTCTGAATTTACAGCAGTGAAGGTGAGGTTGGATTTGAGCTGGAGAGGAAATGTGGCATCTTGCGTTGGCAGAGATTTGCTTTGGGGAAACCAGACACGACTGCAATCTGTGCGCTTCTGCCATGTGGCCTATCTAGTCATAGAGGAGGTTTTAAGGGGGTTAGCAAAAAGAAAAGTCATGGTGTGATGCAGTGTTTGGCACCATTTAGTTATTTTGCTTAATAGTTTGGGGATGATTTAATCTCTGAGATAATTAAATTAAAGGTGTTATTTTAAAAGATAATGTCTGTGTGAGCTCTGTTAGGCTTGGCATAAGCTTGGCTTGGCATAAGCTTGGCTTGTTTTGTGGGGACTGAGGGGGTTTGCTTGTGCAGAGAGTGGGGGAGGAATGGCAGGGCTGGTTTGATGGTATTTGTTTCTACCATTTCTTGCTATAAAATATTCTGCCATAATGCAGAGCAAGAAAGCAGCTCTTTGACATGAAGAGAGAGAGAGCAAAATACTGCCCTGGACTTTAATGCAGCTTCTGATGACAAAGCACCTTAGATCAAATCCCAGCCCTGCATCTGCTCCTGCAACCTGCCAAAGGAGAGAAATCAGGCTCAGAACATGCCCATAAGAAAGTATGTGGCCTTGGGAGCTCTGTAGCCCTTTAAGAGAGGAAGATTATATGTAGTATGTGTGTGTCTGCTGTATTTGTTCTTTCATTCCACACTTCTAGGTCTCATGCGAAAGGAAGAGTCAAGCCTGGTTGTTCTAGTGGCAGTGCTTGTGCCTTGCACCAGTTTGTCTAGAAGTTGACAATGACAATTTTTCTTACTAGCAGGAGAAACAGGGGGACTTAGATCCCTTTCTGGAGAATGATTTAGAAAAACACAGCCAACACTTAAAATTGCAGGTTTGGAGTTGAAGTAAATTTTTCAATGAAGTAAAAGATCCATGAATAATTTGTCTTTGGGCTGAAATAATATTATGTATGATTTAGGCAGTAGAAAGGAAATATAATTCTTGTTAGTACCAAATACATACTTTCCTCAAGCAAAGCAGCAGCTGTCCAGTGGAAAGTTTGTTTATGCCATAAATGCTTTAATAAAGGCCTTCTTTAGTCTCTCTTAGTTCAAATCTTCACTGATTTACAGTGTTGTTTTCAGCCTGTGCTTGCATGTTCTCTTCAGGGTAGCTTATCTTTTTGGCATGAGTGAGAGATGTCACTGGTTACAGTTCCATAAATCAGGGGCAGGTTTGTCTATTTGCTCTGATTTGCCATCTTGAGAATGCCAAAGCAGACTTCACAAATGAACTTCTTGTATCTTTGCTTAAGGTTCCAATCTGACTAAACTGTCCTGTGGTTTGGTAAAGTTTTGTTAAACCTTGGGAACTGTTTCCAGAGCTTCACAAGAAGCTTTGTGCATCTCCTGCATTATGTTGGGTGCAGCAGAAGTGTAGGGTAGCTCACATGGGAGGCTGCGCTGGGACTTTTCATGCGCATAGAAATCAAAGTAAACTTCCTCAAAATTGTTGGGTTCACTTCTGTTTGAGGCAGAAATTGCCCCAGCTCCCTTTCCCAGGAAGGTCTTCTGGCACAGGACTTTTGATGCACGTTTTGCATCTGAATAAATGTCTGCATAGGGTTCCGTATGGATTAGTTAGTTCACTTTTTAAGCTGAAATATTATAGTTAATGCAGATCAAATTTTCTGAGCTTCTGTGTAAAGAAGCCCTTTGTTTTGAAGTGTAATGTTATTTCTTCTACCTGAGCACGATCGAGTTGTTCAAATGTGCTCTGTATTGGTCCTTGGCACCACATAAAATATGAAGATATACCATCCATCGCACAAACATGCATACAATAAATATCTCAGTGCGAGGAGACCTGATGTGTTCTCACTGCCCTAAATCAAAGCAACTAAGCTGTGAGCAACAGGAGAGCATCAGTGTAAAAGTGGCATAAATCAAAACACAGCGGAGACCCAGAGCACCCCTGTAAATCCCGATCTGCTTGAGAGAGTGTGCCTGATGCTGAAGTCCAGTAGTCTGTCATTCGGTGCTGACAGACGTAGAGTCACTCTCTTCCTGCAGATTCTATCAACTTCCACCCTGTTGTCAGCAGGTTGTAAATAAAATAACTACTGTGTTGTTGTTTATTCTGGCTCCCAGATGAGGCTGCCTCTGCGAGCGCACAGGTCTCATATGGAGGAGGGCTGGTTGCACCTCCAGCTCCATCAACCTTGGAAAGGGAGAATTTCAGCTCTTGCCTGGTGGTGGCCTGAATGGATTTGAAGGTCGAGAGGCAATGTGTAGTGTGAGGTGTTTGAATTGGGTTGCTGGTGCACCCCAAGGAAGTAAAGTGCTGTCTGATGTGAACTGAGTTCAATTTTTTGGCAACTTTGAGATATGAATGGAATTAAAAATAAATGAAGGTATCTATCTTTTCAAAGAGAAGAATGGAAGAAGAGGGGAATGGTCCAGTTAGGCATCAAAACTTGAAATTAAGCTTAAAATTATTGCATGCTTTTAGAATTCCTCAGAAGACATCCAAAGAGACAGCTTGTGTGTTTTGGATATACCGCGGTCCTGCACTGTTAACAAAATATATATATATATATATATATATATATATAAAGGGATATTTTAGCAATGTCATTTCATATGAAGACACCTAGCCTGCAATTACCAAACTATTTTTCCATGCTACTAAATGTTAACTTTTGTCTTTGCTGCAAGTTTCATCTATAAAGTGTGAACGTTGTTACCAATTGCCTATCCCAGATCATTTCTATAGGGATGAAATAACATTTATAAAATGAATTTGCTTCAAGAAGACTTCATTTTGAAGCAGCCGGTAAAAATCTCACACGAAGACTTTCATGATGGTCTTTATGTACTGGAGACAAAGATGTCCTGCATATATCTGTCTGGAATTTATGTTGAACATCTCTTGTTAGACTCTTGGCTAGTCTCGTCCACTCTGGTCATGGGTGTTCCCATTTTCACATTTATTTTTCACATCTCTGCAGTCATCTGGAACAGCCCTGCTCTCTGGGGGAGGCTATATAGGGAATATTGAATTAGAGCAGGGTAGAGTTCATCCCAAAGAAATGGCAATTTGAGGTTACTCCAAATTAATAATCTCAGGAGGGTGTTGGCAAAGCTACAGCACAGAGTGTGGGTTTGAATGGGGACTCTGGACCCAAATTTCTCAGGCAAACAGCTTTAGCTTATATTAAGTAGGCATTTTTATTTGCATTTGCTAAGTGTGATAAATGCACAAGTTACTCTTGTCTCCTCTTGCCTAGAGAACTGAATATTTGGTTCCGTAACTCTAGCTTCTCAGTGTCTGGTTTGTTACGCAAGTGTTCAAGAAGGGAACTCAGCAGTAAACTTTGCAGGTCTGTCTGCAGTTGATCTGCTTCAGTCCTACTGGCACTTTGGAGAGTTTTGTGACTTCTTTCTTGTAAGTTTGATACATGTTTTGTTTTCTTTGGAGCTAGTATTGGCTGCTCTCGCCTTTCTTTTGGAAACCCTAGTGATCAATGCCTTTGGCTGTGGGAACTCTTGCAGAGAAGAGAGTTCTGTCATCATTTATGGGGGTACAGGAAAAGCAGATGAAACACTGTGTTATATGCCAAATATTATCCTCAGAACTGCTCTTATCTGATATCTACAGCTGTACTTGCTTAATGTTAATATTTTGCTTAGCTTGATCTTTCTTCAGAGAAAATAAAAAGCCTCGGAGTCTTCTGAATGAAATTAGCCATCTTTGTTCCTCAACTAGAACAATACCTGAAGATATTTAATTTGATTGCCTCTTACTACATCAGAATGGGACCTTTAACTAGCTCTAAGTTCAAAAACCACTTTCTAGTGCAAGCAGCGGGAAAGAGCTGTTACAGTTCCAGAAGTTAACTGGATCATCTTTACTGGTAAAATGAAACAAATGTTCATTACTCTGACACTACTTTGCTAGTCTAGAATGGCAACTCAGCAGCCTAGAAGGTCCTTGGAAAGTGGGGGAATCGTTGACAGTAGAAATCAGAGGGGCAGATCTTCCAACTGTGCAGTCGTCAAAACTGTTACTGACTTCTGTGGTGGCTTACACTAAATGACCATCTGCTGCTGAGCCCTTAAAATTATGTGAGTTGTTATCCCAAGGCCTGTTCATCAACCACTGAATATTGAGGCTTATTTTGGAGTCCCTCTCATAGTAGTGCCTGGATCTTATGAAGTGAGTGCAAAATAAATGGTGAAGGCAGGTAGATGAAGTAAGGAACAGTGTAAGTTTTTATATCCCCCAATAACTTATATAATTATATATATATAATTTGTACAAGCTTATTTTGAAGAAAATGTATATGCTCCCAGCCTTTTAAGGGAATCTGTTGTTCTGCCTAGTAACCCAGACAAGAACTTCATCCTTGATGAAGCTCCATTATGACCCATGGCAAAACATCCATTCATCTTGCAACAGAACTGTATTCTAAGACCCTGACCATTTGTGATAATAACGATAATAGTGGAGCTATTACAGAGTTTACTGCATGAAACAAACAGATACAACTGTGTTTTGCAGAGATATAAAAGCGACTTCTTATGATACTGCCTTGCTTGTTCAAGGAAGTTTAAATTGGAGTACAGAATGGAGTCTCTTAAACACACCAGCTTACAATTCAAAAAAACATTTTTTTCGTAAGTGAAAAGCTTAAACAATTTCCTCAGAAAGCTAGTTTGTAATTTAAGCCTTCCCAAGGAATGATCCAACGTGCAGTCTAATCACTTTATGTGACTATTTAATCTACTGTTTAACAAACAAAAATACTTGCAGTACCATAGCAACTACTGCACACTTTGGTGCCTCTGAGGCAGGGAACAGCTTCTTGATACAAAGCAAGCCTGCCTTCTTCATGTTCTAAGCTATATTTTAAGGCAACCTCATGGATTAGTAAAGAAGGCTTTTCAAATTCAGACATATAATAGGCTCTTTTTTAGTGTGGGTATTTCATTTACTTGTCCACATTTGCACAGATTCACTCCTTTTACTGGGATCTGCAGGCATTCGTGAGCTCACAAGATGTCAAGGACATGAAAAGTTCTGGTCCCTTTCCATTGTGCAGATGTATTACAGATAGAAATCCCTCTTGTTTGAGACTGAAACCTGTGTGTATTGAGTTTCAGAGGAATACTTGGCTATTTATTCTATGTTAGAGATGTTAAAGTACATTTTCAGCAGGGGAATCTCTAGCAGCCTTCTCTTCTTTAGGCAGAAAAAAAGATCCTGTAGAAAATAGAGCCTTTTGGTGATGAAATAGCAGCGAATGTTATCTGCTTTTGATTAGGGATGAAAAGCTTCAAGAAACTTTGCAGAAACATCCTCTGATGTAAGGATTCGGCCTGGGTCTAAATGCAAGCACTGCTGATTGCCCTGCTATAACCTTGGTGTTTATGCAGCGTCTCAACCTCTGCACCTGAGAGGTTTCTGCCCCAGGTTTTCCTGTGCTTTACTTTAGTGCTGTCTGATCTATGTCAGGCAGGAGGGCTTAGTGGTCCTGCTACAGCACCATTTTAAAATGCAACTTGGTAGTAACCACGTTTCACTATTGGCTAAGCAGCCAGTATGCGACTGGATGAACTTGTCCTGGTTCTTGGAAAATTTTGTGGTTGTCATGTTGAACAGGATCTGACCTTTTCTTGGGGACTATAGATTTATGGTTGAGCCGGAGATATTTGCGAGTGTTCCCCAATGTCTTGCATTTCAAGTTGGGCAGAAATGTCTCACAAGGGCTATTTTCTGGAAGAAAATACCCATACCATGAAATCTCCTTGTTTTGTTGTGGTGGGAGATGGGTCAAATCTGCCGACAGGAACCAGTGAGGCAAGAGCAATTAGGGGTTACTGGTCCTGCAGCCCCCTGATCTCTTGGGGGCTCCACAGCCAGCTGAGATAATGAGTGGTGAGCCATCAAACTGATGGCAGGTTGGCCGAACAAGTGATGCTCTGGTTCCCCTGGCCAAGCTCACAGTTTCTCTCCTGCCTGTGGACATGGCTGGGCTGGTGGCAGAGGGTCACTGGGAACTGTTCCCTGTTGCTGGAAACTCTGCAACTTCAGGGCTTGTTTCCGTCTGCGGCACATACAACCCAACATTGTCTTTGAAACCCAAATTTTCATCTGGGCAACTCTCCCTGGGCTCATTAGCACTGGCCGCTGGAGCAGGACCACTGAGCTAATTACTGCCACTGCTTGTTTGCTGTGTGCGGCTGTCTGCAAATGTTCTGCATCCACCTGGAGCCCTTAGTTCTCTTACAGCATTGCAGTATGTTTTGAAAGATAACTTTTGATGAGCTTTTTTTTATGTCTTGTTTTTATAAATCCATTCATGAACATGAATTGCCATATAACTCTTTTGGTAGTGACTATGTGATCTTTTATATGGTAAATCTCCCCCCATTTCCCTTTTTCTTCCTTTCCTTTCTCCTCCTATTCTTTCGCCAACTTCTGTATCTGCTTTCTCCTCTTTACAGTTCACAGCCTCAAGGAAAACTGTTAGTAAGTTTGACCGAGGGAAGTACGTTTCTCAGATATATGTAAAGTTTGAGAAGCTTCAAAATGTTCAAAAACATAAGTAAAATATTAAATTACTGCAATCCTAAAACAATATACTGTACTTCATCTGGAAGGAATCTGCTTCACATTGCAAGATCTCTGGGCATTCTGTGTATAATGATACCCTACTAAGAAATATAACTCATTAATGGAAGTTTTGACAGAGAAGATTTCATTTAGAAAATAATGTTCCCCAAAGCTTTAATATTAATTAGGTTTGAAACAGGGTTATGCAGACACAATTTCTGGGCTGAATGATCAGATGCAACTCTTTCTTCCCTTTTATTTGTTTATCTGCTCTGCTTCCCCCTCCATAAAGTGTCCCTGAACACAAATGCTAACCATTTTATATTGGAAAATCTCAGTATGCTGTAACAGAGGCAAAAAGGGAAAGAAAGAAAAAACTTCTTTAATATTTCCTTTGACTTCTCAAATTATCATTGTATGCAAAATAAATTGAGTTAAAATTTTACTCTCAGTCACTTCTCTGCAACTCCAAAAACTTTTGATCAATGCTTGTTCTCTGTGCAATCCTTTCCTTGCCCTCTGCCAAATCCATATCTATATCTATCTATATCTATCTATAATCCATATCAATGCACTGCACGTGAATCTCTGAATTTCATCAGTACCTAGCTTGAATTGCTAGGATTCTAAAAAAGTCTTTAATTACCTCCTCCTGTCCTGCGTTTATGTCTTGTGCACGGAGGTTTTTCATGGGATTAATTACTCTGGCCGAGATGTGAGGGGAAGTTTTCCCCTAATCTCTTAGCATGTGATAGAAAAGAAAATGTTCCTTCATTATGATGTGCTTTAGGGTCTATAACTTTCCATGGACCTTGTTCTCTGGAGCAAATCCCTGCCCCTGTCCCTTCCTGCTATTCCATAGCTGCATATGAAGCAGGTGTGCTCACCAAGTAGCTAGTAAAACTTATGGGAGTAGAGCACGTGAAACCTTAAAATAGGTGATGGATCTTCCTTGCTTATTTGCTATGCTATTGGGCAGAAAAGCTGTTAATAAGGCCACTTACAAGAGACTGTACACATACTTAGAAAGCAAAGGGTTGCAATCCTCAATGCAAGCAACATTACAATTTACATTCCTTGGACACATTTTGGACACATCAGCTTATGGTGATCAAAAGCTGCTATCCTAGCAGGAGTCGAGGAGGCTAAGCTGCTTGTTGCCTTTGCAGATTTGCTTATTGTCCTGATGCAGATACTTAATTTGCAATGGCTTTGATAATCTGTCCATATAACCTAGTGTAAGTCTCATGTAGATATGTTTTTATTTTGTCTTGCATTAGGAGTATGAGTGAGCATCTGTTGTCATTATGGCAGCGTAATGAGTTTAAATCAATCTGAGGTTATGCACACAAACATTAATATAACTTCAGCTGCTCAGCAAGGAACTTGTTACATTTCAGGAAGTTCATTTTTTGCTATTTTTCATTCAAGTGCCCAATCAATGCCTGGTTTATTTTGCTGTTTGGGCTTCCACACCATTCTACACCATGGACTATTCTACACCATACTTGCTTTCAATTCGGGCAACACCACCACCGGCATGGCTGGGATGGCTGTGTTGTACTGCTGCAAAACTGGATATTTTGTGCTATTTGGCAGAAACATGTTGAAGAAAGATGAGTTTTGGTGTTGTCACAGCTCAGCACAGGCAAGGGTCTGCAAAACCTGTATGTAGGTTCATTGCCTAATTATCACCTGGGGATCAATATTCTGTCCTTCCCAGGTTAATTAGTTGTAGCTATACTGAAGCTATACGGAAGGCCAACTCATTTTGGAAATAGATTTCTCAACACTAGAATTTATCCCCTACCTTAATATGGAGTAGTATTATCTTAATTGTGCTTGGTGCAGTTTGAGATAGATGCAGCACTTTGGGCTTTGGGAGGGAGGAGCCTCCAGGGAGAACATGAGTGTTTTTCTGATGTCTGCCTGGTTGATTTAATTGCTTGGAGTTCAGCTGCCCGAGCGGCTGAGTCTTATTGCATGATTTGTGTTTTGTGGTTTTTCGAGAGGCCTGGATCCTTGAATCAGCATACTTTCTTTTTTCCTTTTATTTTTTTCTTTTGGAAAAAATCGAACTATATTGAAAATAGGGGATTTTATGGCTCTCAAAGCTACTCCAAATATTAAATCTACTAACATCCAAAACAGTAAGGTAAAGAACAGGAGTTTCAATCTGTCTGTCTTTTCAATGAATAAGACACAGATAAATTAAGAGTCTTTTTAGAGTCTGTGAAAGATACTGGTCAAAGAGCTGGGAATAGAAACTGACACCTTTTCATAGTCATCAGACCACCCGTCCAACCATATACTTGTGTTGCAGTGCTCAGCCTCTATGCAAACACACACAATTAGTGATCTGTGCTATTCATGCTATCAAAGACATCTCTGTTTAATTTATTATCCTGTAAAAGATCTAAGCTTTTACATAGTTATACCTTGGCTGTGTTTCTTTGTGAATTATTTACGGTAGTATTTTTGGTTTTTAGTCATCCAGTCTTGGCTAAAACTTTTTCCTCCAGTTTCCTGTTATTTATCCTTCACATACAAAGTCAAACTTTTAGATTGTTTGATTACCGTGTTTCAGACGTTGTCCTTAACCTCTGCCTTGGAAAGAGCAGCTTTATCAAGCAGATGTTACTGAAGCTGTAGTTTAATGTATAGATAGCAGTTCAGCAGTTTCTTTGCTTCTTATTTTAAAGGGTGGTTTCAAATAAGAAACAATGTATTTAAAGAAAAAAAAAAGAACTTTGTTTTTAAGAATCCAAGGTTATTTTGTAACATAGGGAGGAGGCTTGTTTTTCAAACAATTGCATTTTCACTATTTTGTTTGCTGCCACTTGAGTTTCTCAGTGGGGCAATGAAAAAGACACTTTTTTTTTCTTTTTTTTTTTTTTTTTTTTTTCTCCAGACTTTCTGTTAAGCCCTGTTTTTCACTTCACCAAGAAGTTATGTGTGGGAAGTCTGTAAGAGATCAGATATTTTCTTTATTTATGTTGTTTCCTTTTCAATTCTCATGCTCTAGGACAGTTCTGTGATCTTTGCATTGGCAAGCGATATTGCTGACTTCATGAAACGCAGCAGAACATTTCATAGTGACAGAACAGCTGAGGTCAGAAGGGACCTCTGGAGATCAGCTAGTCTAGCCCCTCGCTCAAGCAGGGTCACCCAGGGCATGTTGCCCAGAGAAGTTTCATCCATGCTTCTGAACTCCAGAAAGTTTCAGTAAGAGGGGGAGAAAAAAAAAGAAAAGAGAGAGAGAGAGAGAGAGAATTAGTCTCAAGGGTCTCTTATGCCAGGGGAACATCAAAGCAGGGAGAAAAGGAGTCTGTGTGCATATGTGTCTTCCTTCACTTTTGCCCTATATCGTGTCTTTTGCTGCATACCATACAAATTAAGCCTATTTCATCGTTTTTGCACCAGCTTAATTGCTGTGCATGAGTTTGTGCGTTGCCACCAGTTTGTCTTCTGCATGATAGCATGTTCTTTAAATGCCCAGTATTATCCAGAGAGGCTCAGTTCTTTGTGATATGGGCTTAGCTTGAGGTGTCCTTTCAGGAATAGCTCTCCTGTAACTGTCTGTCTCTTCTTTCAGGCGAAACTGTCTTGGTTACATGAGAGTGGCAGCAGGAGATTATGAAGGAGGCTGCATTAAAAAAAAAAAAAAAAAAATCTTTTCAGTGAAGTACTTATGGCTCTTTAACTATTACTTCCATTTTCTTTTGTCTTGGAGCTGTTTATTTTTGCTTTCTTGGGTTACATGTTTTATCGATATTAACATCAGTTCTTGTCTCAGTGACTTGAATATTTTGAATATTTACACAAACAATGTAAAACTTCCATTCACATCAAAGGAAACAGCTCAACTAGTGAACAAAGAAACCTGGCTCAGTTGCCTTTTCTAATATCTGCAGGTTACTTTGCAGCTTCCTTTGTCTTTCTCAGTGTTTATTGCCCTAGATGTCATCTGCAAACTTGTTCATGGTTGAGTGTATACCCATGAAATACCCAAAAAAGGAAGAGGCTTTTAAAAACCTGGTGTGCAGCAATCCAGCCATTCAGATGTGTGCGAAGGAGTTCAGCTGTTAGTGAGACTTGTGACACTTGAAGACTTCAAGGGCAGAAGAATAAAAGTTATTGTTTGAATTGTGCACTCTTTGCTGCTGTAGCAGAAACAGCTCGATGGACCTCTAGTGGTCTAAGGATCACAAGCTTTTAACTGCTGTCGTTATGTACAATACTGCCCTAGCAAATTCCTAAAGTTGCTATAAAATAGTAAACCTGTTCATTATATGTAAAACTTCTCTACTGGAAAATTGCCATATTCTGATTTGGCATTTATATGTTTCAAGTTGAGCAACATTTTAAAAGGACAGCTAAAAAATACTACCCAGCAAAATGGGAAATATAGCCCACACAGTTAAAATGCAGACATAAAGGAAACAATCTAAAGTCAAATTTCACACTAAATTTAGGGGCTGTCTTCTAAAAAACATATCACGCAACATTTCCCCCAGACTTGGATTTAGTAGAATGTTTTTTTCTCGGACAATTGTTCAACCAAGAGAAATGTTTTTTCTCAACCAAAAAGTGTGAATTTAATAACAAACCTTGTATCTTTTACATCCCAAACGCTCCCACATTTTGCTAGTCCGTTAAGAGCCAGTCCAGCAAAGCAGCCTGGAAACTGTTAACTAGAACTAACCACCTTTCAGAGGGAAGCAAAATCCAAACCTGTACAATAGAAGATGTGTGCAAAGGGAAATTCTTACTAAATTTCTATGTTTTAACAATGTGAGAAGGTCTAAGTTATTGCTTGAAGCATTACATTTTCCTTATTGAAAAGTTGCTATCTGCATGGCGAGACAAAGTTTGCAAGTTCAGTCCAGTTTTGTGTGGGGTGGGGGAGGAGGATGAGGTCTGCATACACTATAGATTGCACCTGGACTGTTATGCTTTGCTCTCGTATAGACATGATGCTATGAAGACGCTGGGGAGATGGTGAGCTGATCCTAGTTTATGGTACACTGTCCCAAACAGTTCATAAAGCAGTGTTATTTTAAAAATTGCAAGTCAGCGTTCACAAAAGAGCATTGTATAACCACTTACTTGTGCGTATTCTTTTCTAAGTTCAGTTGTCTGCTGTTCTAAAGCCAGATTTAATTGCAACAGTAACTATAGAATACCCAGAGCATCAGAAATTAGATACCCGAAAGAAGGATTTTTTTTTTTTTTCTTAAATATGTGATTAGGCTGTGATGATCCCCACATCAAACCAGAGAGGGAAAATTCAGGTCATCCTGTGCTTACTCCGCTACAGCAGACAGAGAACATGTAGCAGAAACCCACACGGGCTGCTGCACCATTCCTGGCACTGGGTCAGGACAAAAGAAAGAACTGTGAAATTGGCCGAGACCATCATTTCATCTGCGAGTGTGTTCATGATAGTTATGGCAATTTTTCATAGACCTGGTCATGAATTTTCCAGCAGCTCTTTAAAATGAAGCTGCTGTTGAAAATGGCTTAGGTTGCTGTTGGCTTTCATGAAGGCAGATGTCATGAGGGTCTCGCTCTTGAATTCTGATTTGCAATTAGCAGGGCTTGCCTTAAGAAGCAGTGGCTTGGTGGTTATCATCCTGAATAAAGAGAGTTTCCTGTGTAGCCATGACTGCTACCTTTGGATATGGGGTTTGCATCTTGGCCTGTTTCTAGCTGGCTAAGCCAGTGTTTGTGATCTAAGGAGGCTAGAATTAGTAGGCAAGAGATTGATTTTGGCGTGAAGATGATGAGATAGATGCAGACGGTTGATAGGATGCCACTCTGTAATGTCTTAAATGGAAGAAGGAGATCTGGTGTACAAATCTTATTTTTTTTCAGCAAGAAAATGAGCCTTTGCCTCATGGGATGATGTTACAGCACAAGACCATCCTGTATACTTTGAGCAGGGAGCCTAACAAATGAGCTCATTTCTACGGAAACTCTAGCACTCTGAGCATATTACTACTTTGGATTAATGTAACTTATTTATGTCACTAACTGATTCATAGGGTGTTTTCTTGCAGTTTTCCAAAGTACCTTGTGAATCATTTAGGCAGAAATTATAAAATTAAAGGCTGCTGTCCTCTTCTGATGCTAGTCCTTGGAGCCAGGCTATCCGGGGGAGGTGTGAGTGAAGGGTATGTGATGTGCACAAACAGTCGTGTCAGCAACTTTTTCACCATCTGCTAATTCCAGATTGCTGCTTAGGGGACATAGGGATGTCAACAAACCCTCTAGTTCATGTTGCAGAGAGGGTTGGCTGTTGCTCTATGACTTTCAAGTCAATGTAGTGGATACATTGCAGTGTCCCTCTTGTGTTGTCTTTATCTTTGCGCAGTTGATAGAAAGACAAATGTTCTTCCTTGGCATTTGTCTGTGTTAGGAACTTGCTGTTGATGGCCTTCATGATGCCTTCTTAAGGCCAACTAACTGATCCTTCAGCTCTCCTTTCACTGCTGGAGTCAATATACAGGATTGGTTGTCTTTCGCTCTTTCTTCTTCCATTCCAATGCATTTCTGCTTGTGACCCAATGGTTGACACTGTCTGTGTCGCAGAGTTTTGTGGTTAGCTCACCGTAGGCAATAGCCAGCCTATATCTTTCTGTATCTTGCTTACTACTGATGAGAACTAGGAAATTTGCTACAAATCACACAGACCAAGTCTTCTGATTTACACCTGGGAGGTGCCCAGCTCTTTGCACTGTGACCAGGCACAGGTGGAGTGTTGCACCATTGAATGCGACTGTAGCCAAGATGCTGAGCTTCTTCCCTGCCTTGGGTTTGTATCAAGTCCACAACAGGAATAAGCATAGATACAGAGATGGTATCGAAACTTTTCCACTTTAGTTGTCCTCAGGTCTGGTCATCCTTCACTCCATGGCATCCCTACCCTAAAGACTCCTCCTGCCATTCCTATACTGAAAGGGCTGTTGAGGTGCACGCTTCACTGAATGAGCTAAGTCCTGGAGGGATGGGGCAGGCAGACAAATGAGCAACCTGAGCTCTGTAGAAGTTGTCTGGTTTTCTTTATGTATGTATAATGTCAGGAATATAGTCTGAGTGAACTTGATTCACCAGATAGATACAATGAATCTGTTTAACCACCAGTGTACTTTCTGCAAAGGGTTTAGGATGATGGAAAGATCAGCTGTTGTTTAATTAGAGTTTTCCTCAATTTGTGGGATTTTTCCCTCTCCCCCTTTTTCTACACAAGTATCCTGTATCTTTAAAAGCCCAGAATATTATAAACATATTGCGAGCACATCTGTCCATGCAGAAAACCACAAAACAATAAACCTAATGTTGAAAACCACATTAAAACAGGGAAAAATCACTTTGCTAATGTTTTGTTTCATACAATTTTTTAAGACTTGGAATGGAGTGGAGTCCATTTTCTCGACTGCTAATCAAAGAGCTGGCATGCTTCACATAGGAAAAATGTAAACTTAGAGGGCCAAGATTTTTACTTTTAGTGCCCCTTTCAGACAGAGAGTTTTATGGGTTAACAAATGTTGGCCAATATTTTTCTGATGGGGACAATCAGTCCGCTGGCTTCCCTTTGGGGGACCTGGAATCATTTAGATCTTGTTAGCCTAGCGATTAGGCATGTTGAGTTTTCAGTGTGTCACCATTTTTGTAACCTGTTAAGGAAATAAACAATATTTACAAAGGGAAATAAATGAATGTGGATTCCTCAGTTAATTGCATTCATGTCTTCCTAAATCAAGATGCTTTATTTGGATTTGCTAGAGGGTTGCAATTCTTGTCAAAGGCTGATGGATTTGGACTTTTCTGTGCCTTCATCTGGATCTGATTCCCTCTTGGAAGTTTAACTTAACTGCAGAAACATCTGATAAAAGGGCTTTTCCCTTGGAGCCTTTTACAACTGTAATTTCAAATTATCAGCCTGAATTAAGATAGGAGAGAATGATTAGTAAAAAGGTACTTGGCTAAACAAGCTCCATACATCGTAATTTTATCTAAGAATCTTCGGACTGCTTTCACATGACATCCTCTGGTTATTCAGAAGTGTGCCTGTTGGTCCCAGCCTCACTTATATGATCTCCTTTGTCCGTATGTAACTCTCTCTTTTCAAGGTTTATAAAAATTCAGGAGGGCAGGGTCCAGTGTTCATCACAGAGGCCGTGCAGTGTTGTCTCTTCACCAACTGTTGCCTGCAGTGAGGAGATTCCACGAGAGTGTGCAAGGATCCAGGAGAAGGTCACAAGTAAGTTGGCTGCACAATTGTTAGGAGACAAGGATGTCACAAAATGCCATGTTGCATTTTGTTCAGTGCAAAACAAGTGGCCCATTTTTGCATCTTCTGTTGTTTGCTGTAGAGTCCCCTGGTTACTCAAGGGTGTGAGATTATGAAGTAAGGGTGTATAATCATTTACATAGTCTCTGTTTTTGTACATTTGCTTCTAGCCTTAGAATAGAGTAAGGGAATGAAAACAAGTCAGAGGAGAGTCGTACTGCTAAAGGCCCTGCTTAAAGGGGCTTTGATGCTGTGAGAATGTCTGTATTGAGTAGTGACCATTGAAGCACAAGTTATTCAGTATTCAGGACTACAGACTTTACTTTTAGGTATCACCTTCTGGCTTCTCTGACATCTCCAGTTTACTTCTATTGTGTAGGTATCTTTAATAAGCTGAATGTAAGCATTTTTTATAAAGGCACAGTATTCTTCTGCAACCACATCAGTCTAATGGAATTCTGTCTTCCTGTTTTGACTCTCAAACCTGCCTGAGTTTCAGTTGTAGTCATTCTAGCTGTTCCAGAAGTACTTCCCACTTTTTTATGGTTAATTTGCAAGACATGCTATGGAATCCTCATTGATACTCTCTGAGGCACTTTGAATCTAGCTATTCTAAAGGCAAAAAAAAATCTTCACACTCCTTTCTCAAGTGCTTGCAGCCTCTTCAAGAGTTCCTCAGATCTTCTGATAAGATCAGAATCCTCCTAAATGTCTGATGTATGTAATTACACGGAGCATGATTTTTAAGATTAGAAACGCCACAGCATTTGCTCATGTTGGCTGTTCAGCAGCTTGCACTAGGGAGTTCCTCTTCTGACATATGTTCACTCCTGCCTTGCTGTGCCATTAGTGTCATCTCAACCAGGCTCTGAGTCATTGGAATTTTGGAACCATCAAACTCCTGGCTTCCGCCTCTGTTTTCTTAAGATGCGTAGCAATATCCCTAATCCATAGCCCAAATTTAGTATCCTGAATCTCTGCCCAAACAATTGTCAGATGAAAAGCCTTTAAGTCATTTGCCTTCCTCTGTGGGTTCCGTTATCCCATCTATATCCAGAAAAAGCTAGTCACCTTCCCTCTTCCTTCAGGGAGTCCATCCAGCACATAAGGTAGGATGTCGGGAGATGCTGTGTTGTCACCACCTTTTTTGAGGATGAAGCCAGACACCTGGCAGGAAGAAGGCATGATGGTGCGTCTCATCTGCTGCCTCATACTGCAAACATTTAATTTTCATTGCTGGAACACTTTCAATTGCTTTGATTAAAAAATAATGACAAATAGTGCATGAAGTGTAACCAATACAGAAAAATCTACTCACATCTTGGGGGAACTGAGAGCAGGTGCTTGGGTGGGAAGAAAGGCTGAGCTGTCTCACTGAGCACAGTTCAGGGAAGTCACTGAACCACAAATCCCCAGAGGCTGGGAGGGTTTGCTGTGCGAGTATTGCTTATGTGCTCCCCGAACACAGGGAGCAGGCTGCTAGTGAAGTGCTAGTGTTGCCTGCGCACCAGTGCTAGTGCTAGTGTTAGTGTTGCCTGCTAGTGAAGATGGAGTCCATGAAAGCTGCACCACTGGTAGGACCAACCATTCTCATGCTGTGTTTTATTGATGCTTTATATGTTAAAATCCTTGCACGGTAGAGAGAAGGTGACTTGGTGTTGCTTAGTGTGACTGATACCTCACTGAGCAGGAGACAGTTTGAGCTAACCTCTTTTCTGTCAATCTCCCAGTCAATCTGCACCATCTTACCACAAATCCTAAATTTTATTTGAATCCCTTGCTGCTTTTTAGCAACTTTTTAGGCAGGACTTTTTGAAGGGTGGTACTTGAACAGTGATTACTTCCTCTTTCCCTTTCAACTCCCCTTTGATAAGCAGTTTCTTAACTCGATATAACAAGATTGTGACATTCTTAGGCATAAAAGGAAGGTTTGTGTAACCCTTGCATGAGGTTAACACACGAACGTTAGCTCAGGGTGCTAGATTTTGGGCCTTACCATGTTGCTCATACACATTCAAAGCATGCTGTCTTAGGTACTACGTGATGAAAGACAGTATTTGGTGTGTTGGAAGAGCTGCTGAGTAGCAGCTGCCAAATGAAAATGTCATTATTCCTCAGCGAGCTGCTTGTGATTTGAAATACACTCAGATCAAGTTCAGCGACCCAACCCAAGCACCTTGAATTACATTACATTACATTTAAGACTTAATCCAGAAGATGCCGTTCAATCTCAAGGCGTATCTTGTGCATGACATGTATAGAACACAGTAGATTTTTCCACATAGTAAATTTTCCCTAGAATCACAGTTTTGGGTTGGAGTTTTTATTAATTCCGTGGTTTCTGCATGGCTGGGGAAGGAGAGCCACCCTCTGCCAGTCTCCTCTCCTGGTTGCCTAAGCTCAGAGCAATCCGTTGTGCAAGTCTGGCCCGTGTATTGGGCCTTTTTTCATATTCCACATTGAGTCAGCATGTTTCAGAAGAAGTCTGTATTTCATCTGGCATGGAAAGAAAAATAGTTACCTTCCCATGAAAGCTCTTTTGTAGAAAGTCTCTAAATTACTATTGCAACTGTGTGCAATGTCCACATATGGACAGAGCGCAGTATGACATTCTGCCACTTTGCCAGCTGTCCTACTTTCTGCTCCTGCCTCCCCTACAGCTGCATAGGAAGCAAGTAAGTAACAGCGGGTAGCGTGCCTTACCCCCTGAAACCATGTTGTGCAGGGGACAGCAGTTACCAATTCCCTTGGGGTCATCTGCTGGCATCCTTGTCCCTTGTACAGTGCCTCCTTCATCTGACACTTTACAGTCGGAGCTCTCCTGGGTTCATTTAGCTCCTCTTTATGGAAACGTATTTCTTTTTATTTTATTTTTTCCTGGTGGGGATGAGGGGGTAGAGGAGAAATCATTCTGACATCTGTAATTTCGCTCTCAATGGGAAAGTTTTCCAGGATGAGTCCCTCTTTGGCTTGAAAACCAGTGGATTTAGTTGTATCTGGCTGGTTGCGGGACCTTCCAGAAACTGCTGATGATCTCGCCCAGTTTGATGGGCATGCGTAATGCTGATGGGCATGCGTAAATGCTGAGCGCTCCTGAGGATGACACCTGCCTTGTCTCACTTGAGCTCATCTCAGTGGGTCACAGAAGGAACCAAACTTCCTTCGTCTGTCATCTTAAAGGTGGCTGGCATCTCTGCACCACATCTCCTTTTGATTAATATCAGACAATGATTTAATCAATACTTTTAGTAGCTAACAAATTTCGCTGGAAAATTGTAAATCAAAAAAAAAAAAAATCTATAAAAGGATGTAAATTGAAACCTGCAGAACTAATTTGTCACCTAAGAGACTCTAGTTTGTCACAGCTGTTGCTCTCTTGTTGAGAACGTGTTTTTCCAGTTAAAAAGAAATGCTTATTCCAAATGGAGTGCTATCCTAAATAGAAAAATGATGCTGTCAAATTGGAACTCTGCCTGGGGTTATAATCAAAGTGATTAAATATACTAAAGGAGAGGCTAAAAAAGACCATTGCCGTACTACATAATCAATTCAGTGAAAGAATCAACCAACATGTATTATGTTTGTAAGTGAACATAAACAAATACATGTTAAAAAAAAAAAAAAAAAAAAAAAGGAGAGAAAGAGAGATTGACAGAAAGGAAGAGCTGGTTTGGGTTAGTTAAAAACAGCTAACAAATAATTTGGAGGAAAAAAAAAGAAAAAAAGGCCCAAACTTGATACTAGCATAAACTCTCTTGGGTGATTAAACCACGGAAAGGCTTGAAATCATTAACCTAAATTTCCTTTCAGTAAATGTATGTGTCCTCCTGCTCTGTGACCTTCTCTGGGTGCTTTGACTTGGCTCTTTAGTAAATCCCAGAGGGTGCAAATCAGTACACGTTCCTGAAAAATGCTTCCAGGAGCATGGCACATGGGCACTGGCCATGCACATGCTCCCCAGGCGTTCAGTGTTAGTATGCATGCTTTAAACATTTTTTTTTTTTTTTTTTTTTTTGGACTTGAGCAAGCAAAATTAAATGTAGCATTCAATTTGGGATGAGCCCCTGGTTTATATGAAACCCACCATGATTGCCTGCAGCAGCTCTGAAGCCTCCAACATGGGCAGGCACTATGAACCGCTTGGACAAACACGACAGGACTGATCAGAGTAACCCCGGTCCTGCCTTGGGACAAGAATGTGTGCAAATGTCCTCCAAAGGTCCTGCCTTTCTGAAAGTAGGGAATACTTTTGGGAATGAAATAAAAAGCAGAAAAACAGAGCTCTCCAGCCAAAGAATACCTGTTATTAGCAAGTACAAAGGAGCAATTGGAGCCACTCGTACTTTATGAGCCTTTAAAGAAAAGCAAGAGTCCTGAAATAGCATCTTGTTGTTTAAGGGACTCCATTTTCTGCTTTGACTGCACAGGCTATGTTGTTCCTCATGATTTGCTGCTCAGCTCTGTGACATTTATTGCTTTTTGGGTGCAAAGGAGAAAACTCCCCTAGATCTGTTTAGAGTTTGTGCTTTTGCAGTTTCCCTGTGCGCTTCCTTATCTAGCAGCTGGTGCTGGATGTGTGTGTTGGCCTTCCCTCCTTTCCCATCTACTGAGCTGTGTTCCGGGGAGCCTCTCCACCATTCTGCGGAGTGA
Source organism: Nothocercus julius (assembly GCA_013398735.1). Lineage (NCBI taxonomy): Eukaryota > Metazoa > Chordata > Aves > Tinamiformes > Tinamidae > Nothocercus > Nothocercus julius. The sequence continues at coordinate 118,492 of VZSV01000144.1, forward strand.
AGTTCCATGTTTGGGGTGAGCCTTCTAGGCAAAGAGGACCAGGTGGTTCTGCTATAGCCATTGGAGCCTTGTTACCGATTTTCCTTGTTATTTGGTCACTAAGCTGATCCTCTTTCCTCTAACAGGTCCTGGCTTTGAAAGCCTGTTTATCTATGTGTAGGTCCCGGTGCTGGAGGTGGGAAAGAGACACCAAGCACAATGTGTGGGAGCACCCTGCAGGGAAGGATTGCTACAGTATTGGTCATTCCTTCTGATTTTTGTCTGTTCATTATTGTCATGCTGCAAAAGCAAAATCACATGTTTGGCTTCTTAGATATGGGATTATTTATATATTTATTTTAGTTAAAGATTCTTACAAAGACTACATTCAGAAATCAAGATAAAGTTAATACAGGAGGGATATGGATGAGATCTTCAGCTACAAGGGCTCTCTTTAAGGACAGTCTCCTGCGGGGCTGTGATCTTTGGTGTATCTAGACAGACCGTTCATGGGGTGGTACCTGCCTGTAGGCAGCTGTAGTGCACAGAAAGGCTCTACCTGGCTGCTCTGTAAGTGACATGTGCGGGCTACAAATTAGCAGAAAAATGCCTACATGGGAAAGTCCCTTTGGTGTCTGACAATGCAGCTTTTCTGTAGTAGCTGGAGGAGCGTATAATTTACATATCCTCAAAATCTTCCCTACATCATACTATCTGCAAACTTTTAAAATAGAAATATAAGGATCTTAGTCCTGTTCAAAGCTTCAGTTTTGTGCAGTTTCTAAGTGGAGAGCTTCTAGCGGGGTGGCTGGTTCCTGCGTGTAGAGAAGATGGCTGCTCTTCCTGATTACTGTTTTAAAACTAAAAGTCTTCATATGTCTGTTTGTCAGTTTCTTAAATGGGACATGTGTCTGCAGGGACCCCAGTCTGGCTCTGAGGGGTCTCAGTGCTGCTGGGGTGGAAGTGGGCCTGGAGCAGAATAGCTACAGGATGTAGGAAGAAACTTAGAAACAAAACATTTTTTTACTTGCCAGCCTGGAGGCTGCAAAGTAGCTCAGGCTTTATCTGGAGTTGCTCAAATCAATAGGATGCAAAACCTAAAACTTTTGCTAGGGGATATCACCAATCCTGCCTGATACCAAACAGGGATGCCAGGCTGTGCCCAGGCAGTGCAGGTCCTGGTTTGCTCCAGGACCTGGATGGCTGCAGGGATGAGCTGTGTCCAGAGTGATTCCCTTCCTCATCGGAGATGCAGGAAAGGTTTCCCTGGAGGTCTGGGCAGAGCAGGAGCTGATAAAGATCCAGAAGATGATTTCACTCATCTCTCCATTGAGCACAAGCAACCTAGGGAGACCAGACCAAACAGAGACATGCAGGCTGTGTCCCAGGGTTATGCGATACAAATACCCTCCTTAGCTGGAGCTTGGGTTTTTTTTAAAACGCCTCTTGATTTTGTGGTCAGTATTTAATTCCATTCTCTGCTACATTATGAAGTGGAATAAAATCTTCATCTCCCTTGTTTGCAAGGGTATTTCCTGCATCTCCCTTCCTCCCAAATGCCCTGTTCTCTGTTTTACTCTTCAAATATGTTGGAATGGGATTGAGGCAATGTGTGAAACCACTAACACACTGGAGTGTTTCAGAGGATCAGGGGCCTGTGGTCCAGAATATAAGTATTTGCTTTAAAAATGTTCCACTAAGTAGGAAAAGAGAGAGGATTAGAGCTTCACTTTCTTTTTATTTTTATGAGGCTAAGTTATTTGTCAGTTTGAAACATGATAAAATAGAAAAATATTATTCTTTCCCTCCTCCAGGTCAGATGTTCTGCTTTGCATTTTACAGTGCAATGAATAACTAAGCTTCATTATCATAGAGCTGTCAGTGCTGAAAAGCTATTGCAAAGCTCTCTGCCCAGCTAATTGAATCGAGTGTGTTGTGTTATTAATTCATCGTTCTGCAATTTTGTCATTTAGTGTGTGAGCGGCAGCAAGAGATGACTTTGGTAGGAACATTGCTGTTGTCGGGTGTTCACAGCTTTTCAAGGCTCTACCAACACTGAGTATCCGTGTTCTACAATCTTGATGACGGTATTGTGGAATAAGTCCATCAGGGACCATTCCATCATCTCAATTACATGACTGAAAGATGTGGGAGATGCAAAGCCATTGAGGTTAAGAATGCCATGATGTATAAATAGCCTTGAATAAGTGTAAGCATCAAATTGAAGGCAGATGGTTTGTGGACTTTGTAAGCTGCTTACTTAAGAATGTCTACACCATATACCCGCTCCTGCATTCATCTTGGTAAAGCTTCAGTGATTGTCAGCAAGTCTGAATTACAGTAAGAATACCTAATTCATGCATAATATTTTTCATGAATCATTAGAGTGCTTTGCAGAGAAGGGTGGCATTGTTATTCCTCTTTTATGGCTAGAAAAACTGCAGCATAGAAAACCCAAGTCATAAAGCAGGTCAACTGCCTTTGAAATCTCCATAAATGGGCTGTGGCCTGTCCAGCTTAGATTTGGGGTGAAAGTCAAATTTCTAGAGGTTTGGATTAGGCTGTACCTAGAACTTTGGCTTCAAGACTGAAGCCTATGAAGATATTTTCCTTCTGTAATCTTTTGATTTCCGAAATCTTGGGGCAGAGCACCAAGAAGAAGGTCTTTTCATCTGCGTCTAAAGCATCCAAGTATGGTCTGAGCAAAAAGGAACAGATTGTGTAGATAGGAAACATGATGTGAAAGGAGAAGGGTAAAAAGTTGCAAACAAGGAAATTATAGGAATACAGTATAGTAGCATTTGGTGAGTGGTTGTTCAATAATGTAGAGATTATATCAGTTCTAGCTAAATATTAAAATAAAAAATCATGGGGCAAGTTCTGAGTTTTAACATTCTGCTGTGGTTAGTAGGAAAGGTTATTCCAACAAGCTTTTTTTTTTTTTTTTTTTTTTTTTTTTTTCCCCTTTTAAGATGCCTTTGGTCTCCTAAAGTCAAACTCATGGCTAGCTTAAAGTTTTATGGCTGAGGTACCAATTTTCATTTTCAGTGTTTCATACTTTGTAATCTTTGTGGCTATACCAGAATTACTTGTCTTTGTGCATACTTCGTTATTTAAATATCCTGGTGACTCTGAGCCCCAAACACGCACACTCCCTGGGGATGTGCCTGCTGCTCCTACACATTTGACTCGTGCTGTATATATTGTAGAGCAGATTTGAAGGAGACAAGCTGCGACCAGAGGCCCTATGCTGAGTGACTAAGATAAACTACAAACGTTATGTTATTTCTTAGCCTACGTACAAGAAACTCTGAAGTCAATGAACCTTAGAAAAGAGCAACAAATGCAAGATGCTCTTTGCAGTTTTCTTTGGGCACTGTTTTCAGGGTTTGTGTTCTCTTTTGTTCTGTATTTGGAGCTCTTTATTTTTTATTGTATTTTATTTTTGCTTTTTGTCCTCACTCTACTTTATGACCTCTGGCCACAGACAAGCTACCCTGGTGGAATGAAGTGAGTGCAAAATAGAGCTCAGGACAGTTCAGACACTTTCTGCCTGCCTTCTGCATCCAGTGAGCAGGTGAGAGACTTCTCCCAGAGGGACACTTAGAGAAAAGTCCCCTTAAATGGCTTTTTTTAATCTTTCAAGGCCCACATTTAGAAAAGATGAAATGAAAACAGGCTTGAATGTCTTGTGTTTTTACAGTTTCATTTAAAATAAGTACAGACTATGAGCACTCTAGGGGAATTTGCATACTTGAGGTCTCTCTCATAGCTTGGATAGATATTAACTAGTACGTACTGTACTAGTTATACACTGCGTTGTATGCATTGTACTAGTTATGTGCTAGTATGTATGTTTATGCTAGGGTGTATTTCCATCAAATAGATCCCAGCAGGGTGTGTGGCACATGGATCCTTGTTCTCTTCCTTAATCATCACATGGGGAAAAAAAAAAGCCCAAATCCGAAATAGATCTGCCTAGAAATGCTAGTTAAAAAAGAGGATGAATTTTTATACTCATGTTCATGAAAAAAGTTCTAATTTTCTTTACAAATATCTGAATCCTGACCTTTCTGAACAAATATATTTACTAATTTCACAGTGGAAAAAAACAGACCCGATCACTCACTAACCGAAGACCTTTCCACGCTGCTGGGAACATTGTTCATTCTTTCCATCTTTTTCATTGATGCCTGCAAGCATTCCAGTGCAGATAACTGATGCCTGGCACTTACCGTGGGCAAATCCAGGAAAAGAACAGGGAACCACTGAGTGTTTCAAAACAGCCTTAGGAGTTTTAACTCCTGGGTTGTAATTAAAAATGTGCCTTATCAACTAAGCCCATCCGCAGGGCTTGGTTCCCAGACTGCCTTATTTATTCAGTCCTTGGAAACAAGGCTGGATTAGTCCCTGTCTGGTGAACCTGTTCTCCAGCACTGTGTTTTATCAAGGGTGCTCTGTACTGCTTCTTCATTTCAATTGCTGCTTCTCTGGAAACCAGAAAGCATTAAGGAAAAAAAAGAAACAGAAAAAAACAGAAATTGGCCTCCCTTCCTGGAGGCGAGGAATCCCTGACTAATCCGCTGAGCCACTCAGTCCTCAGAAGTCGACCCCAAACCTGGAGTCCTGTCTGAAAAGAATTCTTTCCCCATGAAATACTGAGGGAGGAGTAAATTTACAACTTGCTCAGGAACAAGTGGAATTTGCAAGTTGCATTCGACGCCTTCTGTGACCGGCTGTGCTGGACTTGTGCTCTCTGTAATGTTCTTGCTTTGGATGCATCTCCAAACAGTCATTTAAGGGAAACAACACAAAATGAAAATCCAGCCAAAGTCATGTGGCTGGAGTTAATGAGCCTGTAAAGACTCCCTCCAAGTGCTGCAATCCCTTACCTTCAATAAGGATGGCAAAGGGATACTGTGATCAACCATTACTGCCTCTGTGTCAGTTACTGAGACAACCTGGGAAGCTGCAAGGCAGCACAGTAATGCCACATGACTGCCTGGCAGCATCCTAGCTGCCCTGAAGCTGCAATCAGTGGATGATTGACAGTGTATTCCTTTATACCCAGCGCATGTTTGGATCTGCATTGAAAAGCATTTTTATCTGTTAGATGAACTTATGTGTATTCGTCCCTCCCAATTCTGCAGCTCGTGCTGCATCTCAGCTTTTTCTGGAGCTGTTGCAGCATGCATGTGTTTGTCTATATATGTTTATATACATATATATATACAAGTCCTGCTTTATTCAGTTGAATTGCAGGTCATCCCTCAGGCATACAGCCAGTTTACTTTGCTGGACCCTAAATCCTGGATGCCTCCCCTGCAGTTTGGGTCCCTATAGCACACACGTATAAATTTCTAGATTGGGTCACTTTCTGCACAGTCTGAGGCAGCTCCAGGCTTCATCTGCTGTCTCGAAAGCAGTGTCTACACACATCAAAGGTGGAGTGCAATGCTGAGACTTGGCCACGGTCCCAATCACTTTCAGTCTTTGAACATAACCTCCTGGAACAGGAGGCTTCCACCTGGTGGCTACAGCACGGCTTTGAAACCAGGCCACTTGGCGTGTGGCCCCCAGTGTTATGAGGTCGGGAAGGCAGCTAAGGCTTATTACTGCTAGAGCAGACACTTTCCAGGTACTCTTCTTGATCCCGCTGTCTGTCTTCTTTATCCCAAAGATCAAGATAATCTTCATAGAATTAAAATGGGATTTGCTCACCGCAAAATGCTTAGCAGCGCTCTCCACAAAAAAAATAATGTGTTTTAGCAACCCTTCTATGAAGGTCTAAAAGGTCAGTGCTTGCTTCCTGGCAAGGGAAGGACTCACCATCTCTCCTTCTCCAAACCTGTTAAGGTGGCGGCTGCTGCACACTGGTTTCTGAGAGGAATCCTAAAAGGGTTAAACAACCATGTGTCAAGCATTTCTGTTCTTAATAAGCTTGCAGTAGGGATAATTGATAGGAATTTCTGTTCTTTTATCTTGGAAGCTAAAGGTAGCAGATAGAGGAGGACCCAGGGGTAGCGTTGGTCACACTGGATTAGACCAAATGTCCGTGCATCCCTGCGTCTTGTCTCTGGCAGGGGCCGGAGCTGCTGCCTAGGGAAGAGGGTGAGTAGAGACAAGCGTGCAGTCCCGCTTCCGACAGTTCTGCCAGCCCACATCCAGCCGGCCACATCTCAGGCACTTCCTTAGCTGTGAGTTGATGTCTTTGTGTTTTGTGGCCCTCCATGGATTTCTCTGTGACTTGGCCCAGCCCTTCTTGAATCCATGAAAAATTCAATCGAGTGCAACTTCTTTGGCAAGCTTGACCTAGCTTAGCTGTGCACCGCACGAAAGAGCAGTCCTTGGTCACAGACAGTGTGTGATCTTGGTCAAGTTGCTTTGTTTCCCTGTGTAGAAGAAGAGGGATAATGTGTTCCTGTTTCCCAGGGAATTGGGAGGATAATATTTATAGGGTGTTCATATCCTATGGCTGGGAGACTTACAGAAACATACATAACAAATTAAGCAATCTAAAGCTTTGTGCTTAATCTGATTCCTTTCTGGCTTCCAACAGTCCAAACCTTAAACCATACTGTCTGTCTTTTAATTTCTTGTAATCTAGTTTATCATATAGAAAAGGAAATACAAGCGGCAGATCTCTGTGTCTTGTTCACCATCCCCAGCATCTGTGCAGGGCAGTTTCTTGCTGTGAAATTGGCTGCTCTTTCACTGTTTGGGGAGCCAGTATGCTCTGACTATAAAGCTTGTGAGAGAGGAGGAAATAAAGAGGAGGAAATAAAGTGGTGTGCTCTTGCTGCTGGATCTGTCCTGGTTGGCACTCTGCATTTGAGGCAGAAATTAGATCATTTAATTGATTTATAGTCGATCAGTGACTGTAAATCCTCTGCATTCCTCACTAGGAGTTTAGAGGTCTGGGACCTCAGCCCTCGAACCAAACTGCGCTGTGTTCCTCAGCCTACCTGGAGAGACAATGGGAATGGAACGGGTTAAAACCATGGACTTCCTCTCCTGTTATGTTTTGGATGATTGCAGGAAGACACCAGCTCCTTAATGGAAGCCGGTAGCTGACAGGAGCATTTCCAAACAAGCCCAGGCAAGTGCTGCAGACTGTGAAATCCTTCCTGGGGAGGCTGAGTTTTAGTGGAATTGCTACAGTAAGGGCTGGGAGCTGCATCCCTCTGGATGAAGCCCAACAGACGGGTCTGGTTGCTTCGTGTTCACCCTCCATTCCCAGTTCTATCTTGTGAATATCCAAGTAAAACCCACTGTGTTATTATCATACACACACACACACACACACACACACACACACAAAAAAAAAAAAAAAAAAAAAAAAAAAACAAAACCTGTAGTTATTAATTCCCTCTTCTCGCTGCCTTGGCTCTCCATAAATCTTAGGCCTGGAATCTCTCTTCCTTTCCTCTTCCCACCTGCTCCTACCTCTTTCCATCTTTTTCTCTTTTAAATTAAACATATTCCATAGAAAGGCCAGGAGCTGCTGGGAAGCTCTGCGCCCGTGTGGCTTCCTTTGGGATGTGCCAGCTCACTAAACACCCAGGCGCCCGTCCTTGGCCTGTGGGGAGGATTAAGGGAAGGCCTGAGCCTGCAGTGGCCACTGCTTCCCTGTCCACTTTCGTGATCCTGGCCTGCAAACTGAGAGGTGCTGAGGTAAAAGGGTTGGTGACAGGGTCCAACAGCCACCCCCTGTGACTGTAGTTTGAGGTACTCCTGTATCCATAGGCTTCGGACCTGCACGAGCGAGCCTGGGCTGCTGCAGCTGCAGTGTCATCTACCTAGACACATGCCAAATAGAACAAAGTGTTTCCTGCTTTGCACTAAAACAATGGGGAATGATTTTACGTGGAGGGAAATACCCAAAGCCGCATCTGGCTGAGACATTGCCTGAGCTCAGGGCAGCAGAATCTCTCATTCCTGCTCCCAGCTGGTTACTGATGACCCCGTTTCATTTTTCCTACCTCATGTTTAACTTCTCATCCACTCTCATGTGAGGCCCTTTTCTGCAAATTCACTGCTTACCTGGATATTCTTGGTTCTGCAAACATGCACTTAATTATTCCTCTGTAAGCTGTGATGTTCACTCATTTTAAACTTTGTTGTTTTTTACGGTAATTCTCCAGTTTGTTAATATTGTCCCGGATTTTGTTCTCATCCTTCAATGCACTCAGCATCTCACGTGTCTGTAGTGTGCAAACAGGAAACATCCTTGGGCATAAGCTTAAACCTACCATGGTTTTAAAAATCTACATTTTTGCCTCATGCTATGTTATGCTATGCTATGGATCTTACTGATCCATCCTTTCTTATGGGACTTGGTTATCAATGCAAACATTAATGTTGTGTCATTACTCTGCTATGAACTAATCTAATTTTACAAGTTTTTTTAGAATTTATTTCCCAACTTCATGGTAGCTAAAACATGGAGGAGAACACTATGGAGTCCCTTTCAGTATCTCCTTCCACTTTGGGAGTAAAACTTAGGTAGTTGCAGAGTGATTTTTCTAGTTGTTTTGCACACATCTTCTTTAGTGGATTCATGCAGACACTGTCTCATAGAATCACAGAATGACTGAGTTTGGAAGTGACCTCTAGAGTTCATCCAGTCTAGGTGTCAAGTAGGGACACCCAAAGCATGTGACACAGGGTCACATCCAGGCGAGTTTTGAAAATTTCCAGAGACGGAAAGTCCACAACCTCTCTGGGCAGCCTCTTCCAGGGCTCTGTCACCCTCACAGTAAAGAAGTTCTTCCTCACATGGAGGTGGAACTTCCTGTGCTTCAATTTGTACCCATTACCCCTTTTCCTGTCACTAGCCACCACCAAGAAGACTTTGGCCCCATCCTCCCTACGTTCTTCCCTTAGGTAATTTAACATATTGATCAGATCTCCTGTCAGTCTTCTTTGGGCTAAACAGGCCCAGCTCGCTTAGTCTTTGCTCATAGGATAGATGCTCCAGTCCTTTAATCATCTATCACTCTACGTTGGACCCTCTCTGGAAGTTCCACATCCCTCTTATACTGGGAAGCCCAGAACTGCACACAGTACTCCAGGTGCAGCCTCGCCATAGCTGAGTAGAAGGGGAGGATCACCTCCCTTGACCTGCTGGCAACACTCCTCCTGATGCAGGCCAGGATCCCATTGGCCTCCCTTGCTAACTCATGGTTAACTTGTTGTCAACCAGGACTCCCAAATCCCGCTCCGCGGAGCTGCTTTCCAGCAGGTCAACCCCCAATCTGTACTGCTGCCTAGGGATTATTCCTCCCCAGGTGCAGGACCCTACCCTTGTCCTTGTTGAACCTCATGAGGTTCCTCTCTGCCCAACTCTCCAACCTGTATAGGTCTCTCTGAATGGCAGCACAGCCCTCTGGAGTGTCGACGACTCCACCCAGATTGGTATCGTCTGTAAACTTGCTGAGGGTTCCGTCTGTCCCCTAATCCAAGTCACCGATGAACAAGTTGAACAGCACCGGGCCAAGTACTGACACCTGGGGGACACCACTGGCCACAGCCTCCAACTATACTTGGCCCCATTTATCACAACCCTCTAAGCTCTGTCATGCAGCCAGTCCTCAGTCCATCTCACTGTCCACTCATCTAACTCACACTGCTGGAGCTTCCCCGTAACGATGTTATGGGAGATTTTGTGGAAAGCCTTGCTGAAATCAAGGCAGACAACATCCACGGCTCTCCCATTGTCCAGCCAGCCAGTCATCCCATCATAGAAGGCTATCAGGTTCATCAAACATGACTTCCCCTTGGTGAATCCATGTTGACTACCTCTGATCACCTTCTTTTCATTCACATACCTAGAGATGGTCTCTAGGATGAGCTGCTCCATCACCTCTCTAGGGATGGAGGTGAGGCTGACTGGTCTGTAGTTTCCCAGGTCCTCCCTCTTGCCCTTTTTGAAGACTGGAGTGACACTGGCTTTCTTCCAGTCCTCTGGCACCTCCCCTTCTCTCCATGACCTCTCAAAGATGATGGAGAGCAGATGAGCAATAACTCCTGCCAGTTCCCTCAGCACTCTTGGGTGTATCCCATCCGGGCGCATAGATTTTGTAGGTTGAAATCCTACTTCTTGCCCAGCTTCCTCCTTTCACAATCATGAATTCCAACATCTCATGGTCGCTGCAGCCAAGACGGCCCCAACCCTCACATTTCCAACTAGAACATCTGTTTGTTAGTGTCAGGTCTTGTTGGCTCATCAACCACCTGCATCAAGAAGTTATCTGCAATGTTCTGCAGGAGCCTCCTGGACTGTTTGATTATCCCAGCACACATCAGAGTGGTTGAAGTCCCCCATAAGAACAAGGCCTGTGATCATGAGGCTTCTTGCAGCTGCCTGTAGAAGGCCTCATCCACTTCCTGTTCCTGGTCAGGAGGCCTGCAGTAAACTCCCATGCCAGTGTTGCTCCTGTTGGCCTGCCCTTTAATCGTCACCCACAGGCTCTCGACCCACCCTTTGTCCTCCCCTAGACAGAACTCCATGCATTCCAGTTGCTCTCTCACATAAAAAGCAGCTCCACCACCTCACCTTCCTGGCCTGTCCTTCCTAAAAACCCTAAAGCCATCCATAGCCATGTTCCAGTTAGGAGAGCTGTCCCACCATGTCTCAGTAATTGCAATGAGATCATGGTCCTGCAACTGCACACAAATCTCCAGTTCCGCTTGTTTATTCCCCATGCTGTGTGCATTTACATAGAGGCATTTGAGTTGGGCTCCCAGTGTGCCTCTCTTTCTAGCTGGGGCAGCTGCAACGTGGCTATGTGGGCTATGTCTCCTTTGCTTGTGAGAATATTACAAAAAAGTAGAGTTAAAGGCATATCAAAATCACAATATGTTCAAACTGCAATTTTTCTTCTACCTTATCACCAAAGGAAATCAGTTTGACAAGATTTGTTCTTGACAGATTTATGTTAACTGTTAAGGTTTTTTTTTTAACTTTTTAGGTGCTTATAAATAGTCTTATAATTTATTGCTGTATTTTTCTTGGTACTGCTGTTAAAATGGCTGGCTTCCCTGTTTTCCCATTTGAATGATCGTGCTTCCCCTTCTCCCAGGCTCATGCTCTCATGTTCTCCTCCAGCAGTTCTCAAAGATTATGGATCTACAGGGGTTCACTGGTTGGCTCTGAAAGTGTCCTTAGGTTCAAGTATAAGGATACTCAGGTTCAAATAATCAGAAATTTAGTTATTCTTTAATCAAGGTGATTTCTCTGCAGAGTTTTTGTCCTGTGGTTCTCTTATGAGTGGCACATTGTAAAACCTCTTAAAAATGGGATTTTTTTTCGATTTTCAACTCTAAACATTACCTTGATGATCCCCGGGAAAAGCCTCCCAGGGGGGTGAGTCTATATGAAAATTTTCTGCCTCTGGAAAAAAAAGTAAAAAAGAGCCTGGGGTACAGGGAAGATGACCCTTGGGATGCTGATGGAAGGCAGCCCAGGCATGGCAAGGGAAAGCCCTTGTCTTGTAGATGCTGGAGGCACAGCTAAGAAATAACTTCATGAATCCATAGATATCCTACCTATAATTTTGCACTTAGTGTTTGGGTTTACTGGATTCTTTTTACTACATCACTTTAACACAGTAACTGGTGTAAAACATATTAACTTTCTCCAAGAGGCCTAAATGCTTTTACCAGAGGAGTTGCTCTTCTGTGCTTGTGGGAGATCTGCTCTTGTCTCTGCTTTCTGCAGTTTCCCTTTGAATGTAAGCCTGAAGGAACAGGGTAATCTGATCAAAATTCTCAGCTATCTTGAGGGGCTAAGTCTTGTCCCATCAAGAAGACCCCCATTTTCACCTTTCCCTTCTACCTCTAAAGAAAAATGAGTAAAAAGTCATAACCCCCCTTAATTTATATTTAGAATCTGGATTTTCTCTTTGAATCTCTTTCTGGCTCAGGTGACGGGAAACCCAGGCTGACAGCTGGGAGGTTTAACCATGGATTTCCATGTAAGTGCTCAGTGGATAATTACCTGCGAGACTGCAGAACCAAACCACAGCACATGGCACGTGGCCAAGGCGATAACAATCTGGCCTTGTACGGGAAGAACGGTCAGTGCAAATTGAACGTGGGTCCCGTTCCCACCTGAGGATGAAATCCAGTCTCCACGTGCAGCCATGCTGCTTGTTAGGCCCTTAACAAAGCAGAACCAAGCAGGGAAAATAACACTGGCAAGAAAACACATGTGTGTCTGTCAGCCATTCATTGCCCAGCGGCTCCCAAATTTTTCTGCATTTCATTTTTCATTACCACTGTCTTGGAAATCTTAACTGCCCGTTTGTTTTAGGGGCAGCATGTGCTGTGAGATGGCAAACAATCCACTTGCAAGAGCGGAAGGCAGGAATTCTTACCATAGAAAAACTCCAGACAGCATAATCTCCATCGCTATATTTAGGCAGTCAAACCAAGGCTAACTGGGTGCCCCCAGTGCAGCAGAGCAAAAGGAGTGTGAGGAAGTAGCAAAGTATTTGTCCCACGTAGAGACTAAATATCTATTATCAGTGATCTCCTTGGCCTCCTTCTTCTGTTGTTTCTTTCTCCCTGGAGATTCCACAAGAGGATTGATTTGCTGCCTGACTCACTGCCTTAGATTGTGATACTGAGAACTGCTGACAGTATTAATAAAATTAGTGCTAGGGAGGAAGGTTAAGCATTTGCTTTTGACTTTTTTTAATAGAGAGAACTGCTATTTAGTCTAAATTAAAAAGTTACTGGGCTGCCTTTTTTTTCTGACCAAGTTCTTGATGGTTTTCATCTGAAAACTTAGTCTGGAATTCAGAATTTTTCATTGTAATTTCTGATCTTTCTTTTCCCAGAGAATCACTGGTTATTTAACAGAGTTATTGTGAGAAACATATTCAAAAACCATCAGATAAATACAATACAGGTTTTTGAAGCTGTATGGTTTTATGATAGCAAGGATTTTTTTTTTTTTTTTTTTCTATCTTAGGTGGCACAGAGGCCAAACTAATCAGAATCTAAGGACAGGCAAAGATCTAGTTTTTTTTTTTTTCAAGAATGATTTGCATCATTACTTTTAAATGTGGTTGCCTGCTCTTTAGGTTTTGTGATTACCTTTTACTCCCTTTGGGAAATGACTGAATTCAGTAACCATTTGTTTCATTTCATACCTGCTCTTTGTCTATATGTCTTGCAATTCATGTTCATTGGGGTGCAGTTTACCCCCAGGTATAAGCAGAGGTGGAACTTGGGTCTTGCTCTGGTCTGCAGCAAGATAACTTCCCAAAAGTTGTATTTTAAGCTGTTTTCACTAGCCTTTAAAGTTCTGCTTGGGGTGTTTGCTGCTCTGATATCCTTTTTCAAGCAGCATACCTGACGAATGTTACTGTAACCTTCTTTAATGTTTGCGCTCTGTTGCCCCTCCAGCAGACACTGGAGCTTTTGGTACCAGTCAGTGTCCACGCAAATAGTTTGAAAGGTCATTAGGTATGAACAGTTGTTTGGAAGTTGCATCCTTTCAAACGAAAAGGCAGGAGCTCCTGCACTGCCTGCAGCAGTGATGTCTCTGTCCTGCCTTTTCCCTTCCGGATGGTACACTTTTTTTTTTTTCCTTCATGCGAATTGCTGATTGAACTCAGAAGGAAGCCCGTACCACTCTGTTCTTAGCCAAATTCCTCTTACCTTTCATGAAGGGCAAGTGCCAGGGTCTAAAGGACTTTTATTGATCTCCTATAGATAGCATTACTTGTTCTATCAGACAAAAGGTTGCTATTCTCTTACTTATGTTTTTTTTCCCTGTTCCTCTGACCACCAAAAGTATACATGAGTCTAATACATAGTTTTTGGAAGGTTTCCCCTCCCCCATTTCCTGAAAAACTTGCATACAGAGTGAGACACTCATAAGCTTTTCCAAGATAAGAATTTAATTTATTTACACTTCATTGTTCCAAGCAAAGCTACAGACTGGTTTGGAAATTTGCTGTTCCAACTTTAACAGGTCACAGGATGGAAAGGAGCAGCTGGATTTTCCTCCAGAGCAGCCATCAGCTGTTGAAAATCTCTGCATACTTCCCTGGCTTCTCCAGATTCAGCATTAATTTCTTCCTGCAACAGGAATTAAGCTATGTGCTGTAGGCTTTTTAGCTAACAAAAAGTAGTAAAGGAAAGGAGTAAGGCATCAATAGCAGTTCCCATGGGGCTGATGGAGACTAAACCATTGATCTGACTCTTTTCACCTCCTTAAAGACAAAGCATGAGAAAATAGACTGTCTCCAGCTCCAGCATCTCAAGAAGTTTCTGAAGTAACCTCTAGGGCTCAAGAAAGTAGACAATGAGTTCAAAGTCAGGAAATTCAAATACTTTGGCGTGCTATTACATTGCTTTTCATTCTCATCTCTTCTGCTCTTAAAAGGAACCTTCTTCATTACATAATCCAATGTTTCAGTCAGATAGGTAAGATATAAAGACAGCAGGCCCATTTCTCATCTCACGACGACTATATGGCAGTGTAATTCTGTTGGCTTTCATGAAGCTAGTCCCAATTTACACTGTTAGAGTGACCCATATGTTAAATCTATACAATGACATATTTTGGACATGTAATATAGCCAAGTAGCTTTGCCATGAGAATTTATTTCAGTGTTGCTTCACTTTCTTTAGAACATAAAGATGAAAACAGTACATTGCATTAAGTGGTACTTCATTAGTGTAAGCAGTGAGAGGGAAATTCAGATATCTTGTTCTTTGATCTAAACGTCTTACTAAAAACTTAGTAAGAATGTCAGAATGGCATAACTTCTGAGTTCTTGGCAGAAGTTGAACTGTTAGTTGCTTCTCTTCTAGGTTTGATGGAGCTTACTGAAATTCAACACCACCTAAAAAAAATGAATGCAGATTTTCAGTTTTATCTTTCACATTCTTTTTTATCAGAACCCTGATCTTCATGCTTTCTTCTGCAAGCTCTGCACTGTAAGTTGTTGCTCTTGAATGTCTTAAAAGGCAATGGCTTTGGGCAAAGCTGTGGTTCAGAAGCAACAGAATTCTGGAGTGTCCCCAGGCAAATGGTGCTGTAGGCTTCTGTCATTTTGCAATTAGTAAGCTTCATGGTAGTTTGATTGATGGGCATTTTGTACATAGTCACAGTTGGTATAATTGTTCTGTATACCTGAAGGTCTTTACAGGAAGAGAAGAAAGTAGGAAGGAGAAAGAAAAGAGGAAAAAAGAAGCCCATACAGTTACCACTACTGGTTAGTAGAATGTACAATTTGTGACACGTGAAAAACATGGGGAAATAACTGAGTCGGGAGGGAAGAGTTACTAGCCATGATATCATTAACTCTGTTAACATAAACCTTTATGTTTCTCTGTTCACAATGGGAGCCTTTTCTGTTGAGCTGATGGTAGAAGGGGCTGGATCCTGCCTTGGTGTAAATTGGCATTGGTCCATCTTTGAGGTGTCAGTGCATTTGCTGCCCTTTTGTGTGGTTATGTCATGGCTAAGACAGCCTGAGTTCTGTGAGGAAAGTTTGTCCTTTTCTCCTTAACCTTTTGGGATAAGATATGGGAGAGACAGGATATAAAATTCATTGTTAGCCATACAAGCAAGTAGCTTGAAGAAATTAAAGATGAAATTTCCAATGTCTTTTGATGGGTTGTTGGCTGTTTTCAGCCACTTTGTTACTTTCCTATATTCTTAACTCTGAGCTGTTCATTAAAAAGGAAGAAAGAAAAAGCAATTTCTTCTAGTTAAGGCACTTAATCATATTTCTGAGATATGCAGATGCAACCCCCTGTATGGCTTGTTGAATATGAGACTCTTAGCCCTCCTTGGGGGGAAATTAGAGGATCATCATTCACACATTTAGCTTCTGTAATGATGAATGGGCTTATCAAAGAAAATCCCCTTGTGCATGAATGAATCCAAAATCAAGAATTTCCTTTGCCTATGCATTGAGACTTTGATTCACTAAATGAAACAGCTGGACTAGTCTAGGCAAGGCCAAGTTACCTGGGAGATGGGTGTATTACATTTTGCTAGCCAAGTGCTTATAGCTTGGGCAGCATTTTGTGGTTTGCCTAAATCTGAGGTCACCTTGGCCCTTTAGCGGGAGTTGGGATGTCACTAAAAGTGTTCGGGATAAGATGCCTTCAAGTCCCTGCCAATGTCATCTGTATGACTTGTGACTTCATGGTTCAATTTTCCTTATTAATTTTTTTGCAGTGTACTCAGGGTGTCCCATGTCCTGGCTGGAGCTAAATGTAGTTAACTTATTAATTGAAAACCAGTGAGGGAAATTGGTAGCCCCTCTACAGAATGAAACATTACATGAACATCTGGTATTAAATCTATATGTCCAAGGTGTGGGAAATAAGAATTATCTGTGTCCCAAAGGAACTGTAGCACTCAGTAATGTTTTTTTTTTTTTTCAGAAAGAGTGCCAGGGAAGAGTGCCTTCACTTTTGAAAAGGATGGCCAGCATCAATACCGAGGCAGAGAATTCTTCTACCTACTTCCAGAGAATGAGCTAGACTTGAAGGCAAATTATCTTAAGCATAAAGCTAATGTAAATGGAGAAATCTGTCGTGTCCAAGTGTAAACAGGAGGTGACTGGGCAGATGCCTTTCAGCCCCTGAATGACTGAAACATCAACCAAGTTTCAGAGATTAAAAAAATGTAATTTACCCTCCAGTAAGCAGAATGAGAAATCCATCTGCATTCCTATCCTATAAATTTGAGTTAATCTTCCACTGGATGGTGATTTCGGAGGAGCTATAGATTGAATCCAGGCACACTGGCTAGCTAGGTCTGATTTCTGAGCTGGGGGTACTTTTTTGTTTGTTCTTTCTTTATTTTTTTTTCTTTCAAATTCCTTCAATACCAAAGGACACAAATGGATTCTAAGCCACTGATTTAAAATATTACCACTAATAATGACAACCTAGAGTGTGTGCTCATTGCCAAATGCTGGAAACCGGCACTGATGAAAGATGAAACTGCCCCAAGTTTCTTGGCAAATGCGATGGAGGCAAATATTTCAAAGGTCATTTCAATTTTGAAATTTGCTTCCTTGGAGATTGTGCTCTGGTAACATTTGCCTTCTAGATGTTATTAGAGAAACCATGGAATTTCAGAGTAACTGAAATTAAAGAGTTTTAGGATGTAGAGTCTGAACTCTACAGATACTCTCCTTCTGCCCCATACCCTGCTGTTCTCATTAACCTTGCTGGTCTTAGGGGTATTGAATGATCAGTTCAATACTAGCGTTTCTCAGTTTATGTGTTATGCTGCAGGCCTCAAATGATTTGGTTATCAACATTCTCCAGAAACACTCTTGAAGGTCCTGTCCTATCTAAGTCATCTGCTGGGTTTTAAATGAACTTTTATGTTTTTGAATTTAAAGACAAATACAAAACATACTTTGCTTGTGCACCAATTGACTTTGCGAGCTAAACAGTGATCTGTTATTTAATAGCAGTACTTCAGTAGCACCTCAAGACCAATCAGGCCAGGGTCCTGCACTGCTAAGCTCTGTAGAAACATTCAGTTAGAGCAGGACCTGCCAGATGGCAACGCAAAAGCTCGGTTTTGTAGCATGAAAATAATGTAGACTATGAAGAACTGCTGCATGGAGAGATTGGTTGGAATGTATCCTATGCAAGGAACAGGTACTAAGAGCAGGGCCATCCAGAAGATGTTTCTTGATCAGCTCAGTACCTTCCTTGAGGTCTGCATATTCTTACCATATTTCTCCAGGTAAATCTCCTTAGCAAGAGGCAGCATGTTGCTGCTGGCAGTGAGGACCTCCTTCAAGACATGGGACCACTGGACCCCCTGTCCCAAAAGACTGAAGGAGAAGTCTGCAATATGTAGTGCGGGATTCATGATGTGATGAGAATTGCTGTTTCTGTTCCAGGTTGGAGATGGTGCTTGGAGTTTGATTGCCATACTCTAGTTGAAACTGGGATGGACTTGCTTGTTTCAACTCAGTGCTGGGTTTTGGAGAACTTCCTTAACAAGAGGTTCTCATTGCTGATTGCTTCCCCAGGTTCTGTGCGGTGATTTCTTCTTCACATGGAAACCAACTTGAAAGTCTTCAAGTCTGTGATAGCTCAGGAGCAGCAAAGCAGGAAAATAAATATCTTAGGTGTTCTGTGCATCTTTTGATGGTGTCCTGTGTCCTAATTTTAATGTAGCATTATAAAGCATAATATTTTGGTAATGATTTTTGTTATTAGGAGAGATGAGTTTAGCAATTGTACCTCTATCTGCTATTTCTATGCTTTAGAAGTCATTCTTTGCACTGTTTCTTTGTTGTGTTTCTCTGAACTGTCCATTAGAAGACCTGCAACTCTGTAAGTGGAAGATGATCATGGAAAAAAGCTATAAATTTAGCCTTGTTAAGGTGGGTTTTTAAATCGAAGTAACGTTTTGTAATATTTTACAGCTTAGGAGCTAGTTTCCCATTGTTTCCAGTTACTGTGTCAATTTTAAGCAACATGGTAGATATGGTTTTGACGGAATTACAGCTATTCAGGCACGGTGATGCTTGCGGCGCCATCTCATTTTGGTGTCTTTTCCATGAGACATTTTCACCTTCACTGGACAGGCAACTAGGGACTAGTAGGCCTCTTCTGCCACTGGTTGTCGGGCTGCAGAATGAAAATTGTTCTAGAGGGCTAGATAGCTCCTGGTGGGACAATCCTGTGGGTGTTGCGAGGTTGAAACTTGTTATGATTTGGAGACATTCCTCGTTGTTCTACTCTAAGATGGGCAGAGGGGTATTGTACCTTACCAGGAATATGACAAACTCAATCTGCTTTCTTTCTAGAAGCTAGTTGAAAACCATAATTTAGCACCTAAAATGTGCTTGTATAGCTTGGTGATGGTTAGTGCCTTATATTACCTTCATGTTGTTGTCACATATGGTTTAGACTGTCTTTTCTTAAGTGTGTATGGCAGCTATCTGAAGTTCACAAGCCAACTGGTACTTTGAGTTGGCTGTTCTGAGATTTACTGGGGGTTCAGTAAGCACAGCTGTAGTGGCCAGAAGCGAATGAGTCTGTAAAAGTAGCTAGGGCTTTGACTGAGTGAAGCCAAGTGCGTTCCTGCTTGAACATAGCCCCCTCTCTCCACTTCTTTATGAAATTAGTTGTAGTGAAAACCGAAGAGATTTACACTGAAACAGGACAAGAGGAAGAGGAGCAAGGATATCTGAACATCTCAAGGATGCTTGACAGCTGAAGGCAGTGGTTTTCCTGCAGCTCAGACACAAGTGTACGTGCATGTGTGCATACATGTATGTCAATGAATGAGTAACAGGAAAGGTGCTGGAGCATATCATCCAGAGCTGGTCTGAGCTAGGGTTTCCATTCAACAGTTTGGCATGATGAAGGTCTAAGGTAACTGCTATGTCCTGTTTCAGGAGGCAGAGGTGCTCCAGATATGCTCTACCATCGTGGTAAAAATGCCTTTATTTTTGGCATTAAGGTTGCTCCTCTGCTCCCCTTTTTTTTATGTAAGTGTCACATTTTACCCACTTGCAGTTTTCTGCTTGTATGTTTTGGCTCTTGATCAGGACCTTGGGCTGTGTGTGCTCATATGGTTTCGATAAAACATTAAACTTAGACAATACATCTTCTTGGACATTTCTTCCTGTTAGATTCAAGTGTGATACAAAGCAACCAGCCCTTGATCAGTAGCAGACACTGTTTTTGTCAAGCAATGTTGGATATTCATTAGACATGAAGAGACTTTAGAGAAAACTTACCACAGCTCAGCCCAGTACAGGTAGGTGCTTCCTCTTAGCCCACTTTTTAGCCATCTAGCAAAGCCCTGGACTATAAAGTGTGGCACCCTTTAGTACACAAATATGAGGCTACAGCATTTAAGCTGTTTGGCTGGCATTTGTCTTGCTTCTTCTGCTAGTCAGTCTGCTAACACAAAGAGGAAATGCTACTGAGATCCTGGACACTGACAGATAAATAGGAGTAGGAGCCTCATTAAAAGCCATTTACTGGTCCTAACATTTATAGATATCATTTAAAGAACCACAAGAATTTGTAATGCAGTGATATATTGGGTAAAGATCTGAGTTGAAAGAGCATTTCTAATGGTCTGCCCCAAAAGCATGTATGCCCTCTGTCAAGGAAAGGATGTACCACATCCACATTTATCTGAGGAACCTAAAACATAAAGACAAGGATTTGTCTCCCTGAAGCTCATCAATCTAACTGCCTGTCTTTGTATGTATCAACCCGTGCTCTCCCATGGCTGCCCTCCATGATGCACAGGAACTCTCAAGTAAGTTGTTTCTTGGGCTAGTGGGAGGCCTGTGTTGCAAGGGCAGCTAAAACATCCTTTGGGTTGCAGACCTTGTCAGAAGTTTGAGCCTGACCTCTGTTTCTGGGGACCTGATGGACCTGTTTATCTAGTGTGAGAGAGGCCAAGGGATGCTGCATGAACCCCTGGGTTCTTCACTGGTTCCGGGATTTGTTCTGGTTCTGGGATTATGGGGATTCAAAACTGGGATTGTGTGCTTCAACTTTTATGGAAAGTCCTGGTAGGACTTAATATGCTGTTAATTTTTCAGTAGGTTTTTGCACAATATAGAGATGAATATTGCAATGCTAAATACTGTGCTCTAGTGAATAAAAGCTGGTAGAATCCATTTTTGTATGACTTGCATCCCCCTAAAATCCTCTAGGCTATTTGAACAGATGACAAGCCCCCCAAAAAAGTTTTTTTTTTCCCCCTAATCTTCTAGCTGGGCAAATTCAGCCTGTCTATTAAAGACTAAGTCCAGCTCTGCGTTTTCTGTCTCTTGTATCTTCCTCCATTTGCTCATTATGAAAGATCTAGTTCTTAGAGTGCTGTAGTTAGCAATGCTTTTTTTTTTTTTTTTAATGATATCTTAATCCTCAAAGGCAAGAGCTGCTCTCAAAGGAACAGCTGAGTGCAATTTTCCCTAGGACACTGAAGTGCAGGATACACTCGCATTTGATCTGTGTCCAGGATCTGAGGTTAGAAATCGCTGTTATTGACAATACTTAGGACAAGGGCAGCCCTGCTTATACTCCATGTATCAGTTGCAGCACTAATTATTATGATACTTTATTTTTCCTAGTACCATATGTATATGAAAAAGAAATAAACAATAGAAGTGCCATTTTTGACATGTCACTCATCTAAGTCATTCCGAATTTAAAAATAGAAGTTGCTTTTACAGAAACCATGCAAAACCATTGTCAAGACTTGTATGAAATACTTCAGCATCCTAATAATAACTTCTAGCAGAAAAATCTTGGCATGCTGCAATTTAGGAAAGAGTTTTAAAATTTACCCTCTGTTTTTGGGCAACCGGCAAAACATGTGGCTCTGTTTAGGAGCTATTTTTGTTAAAGCTTAACAGTACAGGATGATAAAATACAGCTGCATTGTTTAAACTTTCAATTTAATTTCTGGGTTTTCTCCAGGCTGTTTCACCAATATGGCGCCATTCATTTCCAAACAAAGCTCTTGGAAGAGCCCCTGTGTCCCACCATTGATCAGGAGAGTGTTAAAATGTGGAACCTAATTAGGTTTCTGGCCTCCTTGGAATTCCAAAATTGGATTTTTCTAATTGTCAAATTTGCAATCAGGCTAAGTTTCCATGCCAATTAGTTAGAATTATTAGAGCCCTTATTGCCAAGGAGTCGTAACTAATGGGGCTATTTGGCTTTTCAAGGCTCTCTAAGCATCAAAGGCAGCTTGTAACTTGAAGAATGGCCATTTGACTGCAATGTTGTCTATACTTAACTGCACTCTAATGGCTACTACTGTTACAGCCATTTTTATCCATTCTCTAGGGCTGAGTCATTGCCACAACCTCTACTGCAAGCTCTGTAGATACCATTAACTCCTGAGTTGGTCTTGTTGCAAAATGGGACTTGGGAAATCTTCACGTGAGAAAGTTCATCCTTAAATAGACAAATACTAAAGCTGGTTATTGTTTAGACATCTTCAAAGCGAGTTGAACATAAGTATCTGTACAACCTGTCTGGATGACCACTATTTCTTCTCAGTCTGACTGACATCTGCATCCCAGTTGAAGCCCATTCCTATGGGGGTCTAAGGCTTACCTTGACAAGTTTGCCCAGGCAGGACTCCTTTCTTGATACAGCTTTAAGAAAGCCAAAAAAAACACAGAAAGAAAAACAGAAAACTGTAACAAGAGCAAATAAAAACAAGCCCACGGACATATTAAATCTAGTTTATATATCTTCACTGTGCTGTCTTCTGCACTATAAAACAGAGTCTTCCAGAAATATGGTACTTTAGCCTGAATGCTGATGCATGAGTCTGTATGTTCACAAACCCTTAAAAAAGTTTTCCTCACTCTATTTGCCACATCTATTTTAAAGACATCTGTTCAAACTGCAGATGGCATCTCTTGGCCTGTTGATGTCAACAGATCTTTGTCATCAGCTTCAACTTTTAAATATTAATTGCAGCATTGCTGTCTATCATTGGCAGACAGAGACAGCATATATTTTTTTTATTTGCATTTATTTAAATGAGCCACTTTTCAGTGGCAATGTCTACTTAAAATTTTCCCCTTTCTCTCTGCCGGCTCTCCCTCCCACCCCTACAGTGCCCTTTCTCTCACGCTTATCCAAGCATTTCTGCAGCCATTTGGTTTAGGGAGTTGATGTAGCTAAAAAAAATAATAACATTTAGGGGGACTGGCTTGTTTTGCAGTACATCTGTTTCCAAGTCTGGTCATCTGTGTGTCTGTGTGTGTTCCCACAGACTCTTTCTAAAAGCAGAAGTGGCAACTTCTTAAACTAGTGAAGCTGTAGCAGTGCTACCTGATGTCACTGTCATGTCTGGGTCTGGCCAGGCGCTAGAGTTTGTCTTTCTCCTTTTACCTGGCACACAGAGCATCTCTGGGTCTACTGACATGTGTTTACCTGACTTGACACGTGTGACCATTTCTGACAGAAAAAGGTGCAATATAGTATTACGGATGCAGAGCCCAAGATGTTTGGACCCCTAGTCTTGCAGGAAGTTTGCCCTGGGAGGAAGAGGAATTGTAATCAGTTCTGTTTAATTAAATCAACCTAAGCTAATTGTCAGCTAATAAAAAAGTGTTGGTCAGCTCATAAAATAGCAATGAAGATTAAAAGAGTAGTTGCCATGAACAGGTGGTAACTCTGTTTCCAAGTTAGACCACATTACTCTCTGGCACAGGATCCTTGAGAATACCTCATATTCCAGTTTAAAAAAAAAATGTTATGAAACTTATAAAATATAGGGATCATTTTATAACCAATTTTCTATCTCACCTGCCAAGAGCAGTTGAGGTTTGAGCCAGCACAAGGCGGATGCAGAGTTTTAGGCAGCCATCCAGAAACAGTCCCTGAGCGGTGCTGTGGAATATATTTCTACCTCTGATTGCTCTTTCTTTTACAGTTCTTATGATTTAGTTTTCTCTTTCTTGTTGCCGTTACAGAAAAGACACTTGAAGCATCATTTGATGTCACAGATCTAGGCCTGGCACTAGGCCTGCCTGGTGTGCAAAGGCAGAAGCTCGCTATGCTGCAGTGTGTGCTGTGGTTTAATTCTAGATGGATCTTGAGCTAATAACAGACTCCCTCTTGGCCCTTCCTATTTCTGCTGACTCTGCAGTTCTTACAGGAGACATAAAACATTAATCTAATTTTAATTGGAAAGGACTAAATTGAAATCTTTATCTGTGCCTCAAAGTAAAAGCAGAAGCTAGGTGGTTTGTAGTTGCTCTTAATGGTGGAATAATCAAAGATAATTTATTGCATAATGGTTGTTATATTTTCAGTTAATAGTGCAGAGCTATGTAATTCTGAGAACTTTGTTACGGCTTGCTAGTCATCTGCTCTGATGACAGGCCTTCTGCACAGCACTGACTTGTTGCAGTGGTGGTGAGTTATATCTCAATGACCACTCTTTCTGACCACCCTTCCCCAGAAATCTCATGCAGGATGGAGTAGGTTGATCTTGTGTCAAGTCCTGATGTATGCCTTAGACACTGTAGGACTAATTTCCTTTTCCTCACCAGTCTTCATCTTTTATGGAATACAGCCATGACGCATCGAGCTGCACTGATACAATTGTTTGGCAGAGCTCTAGCAGCAGGATCTAGAAGTGAAATTCAACCCTTGCCTGGCTGCACTCCTTGTACATCCACTGTGGCTCTCCTTGAAATGGAAGGATCTGCTGTGCTTCAGGAGAACCGATGGAAGAGCCTGTGACGCCTCCTTTGGGCTAATAGCCACCCTACATAACTGGGCTTTGCTGTGCTCCTTGGAGAAGACAAAGGCAGGAAGTTCTGCCAGCTGCTGTCTTGGAGTAGGCGAGAAGATACTAGATAGAGCCCAATCCTTACTCAATCATATGTCTGCAGGAGCAAAAACAGGGAGTTTTTTTAACTCCTGATGATCTCCTGCTGAAGATCAGGAATAGGGCAAGTGGAAGGACTTCTGTTTAGCTTACAACGACATTCACTGAGCCATATAGGATCCCATGCTATCAAAAACCACATTCAAAGCAATTATCTGATTTGTCTGTTTTTTGATATGATGTTTCGGGACACTGGTACAACAAACACACTCTATAAAATCTTGTAACTGTTGTTTGTAGTTAGAGAGTACAAGATGGTTGCATGTATTCTGATCAGGACCAATATACATCATGTCTGCATGCCCCTCATCCATCATGGTTGTGAGTTTTGATACCAAGACACTTACTTCTTCAGCTTGTTTAGTGTTTTTCTCTTCCCTGCTTTTTACCCTTCTATGCAAGAAAACATAGATACCAGTTTCGTCATTTATCGTGTTTTCCAGATGAAAGTGCTTTGTGGTTCACAAGCTTAAATAATTAGGTCTGCACAGAGCTCAGAGCAGTTGACAACAGTGCCTGGAATCGCTGCTCATACGCATAGAGCTCCAAAGACTTCCAGAAATGAATTAATGGCCCGGCTCATGAGCGGGGCAGACCTGGTTCCCAAAGCAGCCTCCAGCTTGCTGAGGACTAGGAGATGCAGCTGGCCATGCTGCTAAAGCCCTTTCCCCTCCCCACTTGATTTCCTCCCTTCTTTTTTCTCGCAAACTTGGAATTTTTTTTAGCACAGGCAGTAGCTGCTGGTCTTGGGTGCTTGCAGTGGCTTGGCCATAATGGTGGCTCTGGTGCTCCTGCTTAGAAGCAGGGGCAGATGCCACTATGCTCTTGAAACAGTGACTGCTGTCTTCCAAAAAAACCCTACTCATTGCAGAGTGGTGCAGTCTGTTTCATTCATTAGATTTCTCTGTGGTTGTATTTTTTGGAAGCATCATTTCCAATAAAGCTTTTACAGGTGTATTTCAGCACTTGGGAAGCAGGAGCGTGTGCGCTTGGGCCCACGTGTCTTCCTGCGAGTGGGAAGGGGGGAAGCACTGGCAAGCACACACGAGAGCTGCCAGTGCTTTCATTCCAGCCCAAGTTTTGCTCCGCAAGCTGAATAAATGTTGCCATTGTGGAAGTGGTGCTGAGTGGGGCAAGGATTTGACAAGTTCATGGTGATAATTGCCTTGTCTCCCCCCACTTGCAGGTTCATCTGGCCAGCAGCGCTGTTATTATCCCAGGCTTGACCGTAAGTGGTCACCTTAAACATCACATCAGAGCAGTGGCTGCTGGTGAAATGGGGAGACCTGTGCTGCTGGGGACACCTGGCTTTGCAGGGCTGGCCTGGTCGGGCTGCAGGAGATTCACAGAGGGAAGTGACTGTGAGTCTCTGCATTCTTTGCTTCATTTTTCCCCAAAAATGGGAGAAGAAGGGAGGCTAGATGCAAGCGCTCTGCTTCTCTCAGGTTTGGGAAATGTCCTGAGTGCCGAACAGCACCTGGGAAGGGTCCCACATGCTGGAGCTGCTGTGGGTCTTCCCTGTCTCTCTGCTTGGGCTGCTAGTTGAGAGGGGACACCGGGCTCCGACAGCCCTTGGGGTAACTCAGGGTGAGTGTTCTTGTGTCCTCCTAGCAGTTACAATCCACCCTCCACATGCATTGTTCCTATCCTATATAATAAGGATGATGCTCCCCATCTGTCTTTAGCAGCTGTGATGTCAAGGAAGCCCCCCAAAAGGCATCTTGGAGGAAAGGTGGCCATGGCCTTGTTGGCAATTGTGGCTTCCCTGTACGGGGACAGGCTTGCCAGTCTTAGGCAACCTGGAGCCTGGTGTCCTGTGATGCCTGAGCATTTCCATCTGTGACCTTCATCCTCAGGGGTCTGAATACATCCCCCCGGAGAAGAGAGAGTTGTCTTAGCTTTAAAGGTGGCACTGCCTTGGGGTATGCTGCCATGTGAGCTGTACATCTCCAAGCAGATGGTAGAAGTAGCTGGTGAGACCTTTGGTATCTATGCAAAAGCCCAGTCAAGGTTTTAAATCCGACCATGCATCTTTGCTGGTGGTTAATCAGTGAGCACCAGAGATTTATACGAGAGTCAGAGAAGAGCTGTTTTGTCTAATGGCCTCGTGCAGATTTTGTTGGAAATGAAAAGCTTCAGAAGGGCCTTCAGAAGTGGTGCATGTTTCGAGCAGATGGGTTATCCAACAAGGCTGTTTCTGTGCAAGCTGCGGTGGGACCGGCAAGGGTGGAAAGGGCTAAATGGCTCACACTGATGCTCCGCAATGAGACGAGCCGGTTTGCTCTTTGTACTGAATGCAACCTCAGCAGGAAAACAAGCATCCACAGAGTTCACAGACTCAAATGAAACCTCAAATCCAGATAAACTTCTGTCTTCCTGCCCCTACCAATACTGAGGTCCATGTCCTTTCGTACACACTTCTCCCATGTGTCACAGGATGTGCCACTGTTGGGCATTTTGTACCCATTCCTTCCTTCCTTAGCTGTAGTTCTGCACTGAAGAAGGGGCCACTTCTACCACGCACAGCTGGAGCAGCCACTAGGCAAGTGTGGCAGACATGACAGCTCAGCTGGCTGTTCCTCCTGAAGGACCTGCCGTGGCAAGCCACCCACATGAGGCCCGGTCCTCTGGGCCCATGTCTGAATAGAAAAGTCAGTCCTAGCCTTCTGCGAGTGGAGTTATTGTTTTTATCCTAGTTGTCCCCTTTCATAATCTATTCCACAGCTGAGGATGCACTACTTAAATCTCTCCATTGCTTGGACTTTTCCTAGCATGTGAGTACACATACATACAACATACAACATATTGATCCTCACACTCTATGCTCTTGGAGCTGCCATGCAGAGGGGCATATAGGAGGGTGTTGTGCTGGCAGGACTTATATCCACATCCTCTGAATTCCTAGTTATTGGCCCATCTACAGGGCAGTCTTGTTTCTGCTACTTTGGTTTGGTTTTTTTTTGGTTTTATTCTGTGTCCATACAGAGCACAAAGTGATGGTTCTTCCTGTGCATCAGGGACCTTTGAGGAGACAAAATATTAAATCAATTTAAAATGAAGTTTTACCCATTGCTAACAACTGTTGAAGCAGCTTTAAGGTTTTGTCCAGACAAAAGTCTAACTTAGGCACTATTTTTCTGCTAGCTTGATGATGGGGGTTGGAAGACATCAGCTGTTTTGTTTTTTTGAGGGGAAGAGAAGGAGGATTTATCTGTGCAAAAAATCCTCCTCATCAGCAGTTCAGTTTAGGATTTCCCTAGTTATCCTGTGCTTAAAGACATTTCCTTCTATGATTTACTCTTAGCTCCAAACGATCCTCTGATTTTTAGGATGTGGGCTAGACTCTTTGGGAGTGTGGCCAGACAGCAAGGCAAGGAGATGTTGCCCCTCATGCAACTGGGACTCACTCAGGACTTTTCAGGCTAAAGAAGTTTAAACTTTTCTAATGCGAGTGTCTGAACTGCTTAAGTCTTTTCTTCATGGACTTTTTCTACCTGTAATTAGCTGCATCCCAGTACCTTGGGAGCATCAACTCAAGCAACTGGTGGCAAGACAGGAAGGTGATGTGGTGTTATGCTTACGTAGTGCAGGTGCTTTGGAAATGTGAGTTGCTGCTATATTTATGTATGGTACAGAAAAGACTGGCTGTTTTCTGTAACACTGTGATGTTCCTCATAGGTTCATAACCGCTACAGTATACACATCTGCAGATGCTTCTGGCCATACTCAGATAATTTTAATCTGTGCCCAAGGTGGGTGTCTCTGCCTGGTGTTTCCCATTGGTGGCTGTTTCTAGGTATTCAGTCTATCAGAAACTCTTAGTTTCAGGGACTAAAGTGGAATTTAAACTATCTGAATATAGTCCTTTGCATCGAATCAAATGATTTGTTAAAGCAAGGCCAGCTTTGCAGGGAGAATCAATCTTTTTTATTAGACCAACTGATGTGGAAAAAAGCAGACAAACTTCCAGGCATATTAACCCTTCTCCTGGGCTGCGTTTGCATTACAAGAAGAGCGGGACCCTCTACGCAGGGCAGAGTGCATGTTAGGACACACGTGAACACCATCTCTTGGTGGCCAGTTCTTGGACATGCCTGCAAGGGAGGTCAGGGAGAAGACTTGTCTCCCTGCATGTTTGGATGTGAGATGTTACTGCACAACAAATAATGATCTCTGCTCCACAGCTGACACATTTTGTGAGTCTGGGGCTAATTACTGAATCCCTCTGTGCCGACATTTCCATCTGTAAAATGTCACAGATGCCCGCCATTCATAAACTGCTTTCAGATTTCCAGATGAGGTGCTGTGCAAGTGTAGAATAGTGTTAGTTTATACATATTGTGCTAGAGCATAATATAAACCACATGCAACTGAAGAGCCTCGCAGATGTGGCTCTTTCAACTGCAAAAGGCAAGGTCTAGGCTGATGATTTAGCACTACACTAATTGGGCTAAAATGGGAGATTGCTTTTGTGCTGATGAAATTGTCACTATTAGAGTCCCCATTTACCAACAGCTTTTGGAGATAACCCAATTATTTCCTGTTGAGAGAAACTGGAGTGTCTCGGGTCTTGAAACACAGCAATATGTAGCAAATGTCAACATGTTTATAGCAGCCTTTGCACTGGCTGTCCTCACACTTCAGGAAGAGGACTGCTCTTTTATTTATTCTGAATGTACATTTTGCTTGTCCTGTAGCTGCACTTAGCACTTTTTTGTTGCCTGCAACCTTTTGGGCATATCCTAATCTCAAAGCAGAGGCATTTGACCAAGTCATTTCCATTGCCATTACCGGGTGTTGCATACACAGGAATCCCTGTTTACTGATAACAAAGCTGCTGTCATGGCTGCAAAGGAATGAGAGCCTGGCAGCTGTTCAGCATTAAGTCAATTCTCAAAGTTTAAAGGATTTGTGGGCTGTGATTGTTTGAGTTTGGGTGATTAACTTTTGTGAAGTGCTGGAGAGTGTCTTCCAGATACATTTCATGGAAAGGATGAACTTAAACCAGCTAAGAGACTTGATTTGTTTAAGCACCTCTGAATTTTCTGATAATGCTTTTGGGGCAAAATTCTTGGTGGCTAAATTCCTGTTAGGTGTAAAACATAGGAGCTCCTTTGACTGAAGTAGAATTGGGTTGGTCCTACAACCATTTGCAGTATATGCCAGCTGAACGTGTGAAACTGCAGAGTACCAATGTCTCTGTTGTCAGCGGCTATCATACAGCCATATAATTTTAAAGCCCTGGTCTAAGCTTATTTGTCAGCGCAGTGTTGCCTGTTGCTCAGAAGTAATTCTTGATGTCGTGTGGTTGTGGGAAGATGGTATGGGGTTGGGGAGGTGAAGGTGTCTCAGGATATATCCAGTTCCTGCTCAGTGTACTGCAGGCAAATTGTGCCATTCTCTCACATTTGTCCATGTTGGGCTTGGAGTCTCCCTGCTCCTCATCATTGCTCAGAGGGAGGGTCAGAATTCATTGCTGAATCCTCCCCAGCTGCAAGAGTAGCGCGATACTGGAGGTGAGTGCACAAGGATTCTGTCTTAAGAGGGAGGCTGGTTGATGTGCAGCTTCACCCAACCCTTGCTGGGCTGCAGGAGAAATCTGCCCTGGCCAAGCTGGGTCTTTGGTCATGGGTCTGAACACACTGTTTAAAGCAGCAATTTGGAGACAAGTTTCAAGGTGGAGGCAGCTAAAATGTCAAAGTGAAGCTCCTTGACCTCCCACAAATGCAATGTCTCTTGGGGGTACTCATGGGGGTAGTCATAGTTGCATAGGCATCATAAATCCAAGAAAGTGAAAATAGGCAAATTGCGAATAAGGGCTCAGTCTCACCAGAGAATATGGGGGTGTTCATCTGCTGCAGTCAGGTATTACTCACTAAGGACCATGCCGTTGGGGAAAGATGAGAAAGAAGGTGATTCCTTACCCCTTGAGATGTCAATTGAAATAATCAGCAAAATAATTTTGTTTTCTTCCACTGTTCCTAACTCAGATGACGTCACAGATTTTTGAAGTAGAAGTGTCCCAGGCCAGAATCCAGCAAATAGAAAAAATCCAAGCTACAGCTAGAATGACTGTTTAGTCCCTAGATGAGGACATGTTTTGTGAGCTTGGGGTTAAAAATAACAGGGTGAAGAAGTTTTGGAAAACACTGATTCAGCACAGTGCTAAGAATATCTTCTGGTTTATCCCAAAGTGAGCTAGAAAACTAGGTTGGTGCAACTATTTTGAAAGCTTTGAGAATCTAAAACTCAAATGTGCTTTGCTAGCCCCAAGTGGATATATCCATTACTGATTTTTTCCACCCACAAGTTAACAAGGAAACAACAAAAAATAATGTCCTTGGCACCGCCTTCTGCTAGCCACTACCCTGATACAACTGTGATCTTCTCCTCCTGCTTATTGCGGGTAAGGTGACTGCAGAGCATCCCAAGCCTGCTGAGTCTGTGGCATCCCTGAGACCTCAGAGACCTCGGAGAGGAAGGTGGAAAGGATTTGTGTTTCCGCTGCACAGATCTGTAATGGCCAGAGCAGGGCTCAGAGGAATTTAGATGGAGGACGGTAAACAATGAGGAGAATTACAGAGTAATGATCCTGAAGAGACTGAGTATCTCATAGCCTTATGCTGCATCACTCCTGTGCAGTGCAGGACCGTGGTGTGTTGGGCAAGTGCTGCGAGCCTGGAGCAAAGTTCGCAGAGGAACATGGAGGTGGGAGGACAGGAACCATCCATAGGATTTGATGTTCAGGGAGGTAAATTCTTCCGAATTCAGACCTTTTTTTTATTAAGTCTTTTAGCTCTTTTTTTTTTTTTTTTTTTTTTTTTCTTGACTAAAGGAAACTGGTACTCTACGTCATAGATTAGAGAGTGCCAGAGAAATGAGAGTCCAGTTCAGTGACTGTGAGTATCGGATGCCGGATCTCGGCTGTAGTGAGATAAAGCTTTTACTCTTATCATGTGGTGAGAGTTTTATCACACTACCAATATACCTCTATTTTCTGACATTTTGTTAGTTTTGGTGCCATGCTTTCAGCCATGCAGTGGTACCTCCAACTCCCACTGGACAGCTAAAATCCTTTAAATGGGGTCATCTCTGCCTTCAGACATCCACGCTGGGCTACATCAGCAAAATGTCCTTAGTATTTCTAAAAATAATAGGTAATATATTTCTAGCAAAATGTACTGCATCAAAATCTAGCCTGGCCCTGCTAGCCCTCGTTCTGACACATAAAGATGAATTGAACACGGATCTCCCCGCTCATGGTTGCCTGTGAATAAATGATCGTGACCTAATTCCATATGCTAACAGAGCGCAGCCCTATCCAGCAGAATAGAGCTTTGGCACCGCGAAGGAGCACAAATCCCAAAGCTGAGAGCAATTATGTATAAAATTAGTTAGTGGTGTGGGAGAGTGCCTGTGAGAAATTTTAAATAAAGCAATGTGAGTGATGTGAGCTGTTGAAGAATAGACCTGGGTGAATAATAGAGATTTAGGGATTACTTGCCAAACCCCAAAATTGGAAAGAAAAAGGGAGAAATTGAAGTGGAAATTATTTTTTATATATATAATAACATAAAGGTTTTGAGTCAATCAAAATTATTTCTTTTGACTAGAAGAGAACCATTTAATTTCACTTAAGACTAAATCATTTCATTTTGTTTTTTACTTAGATGAGTTTTGAAAAAGCTGTCATTTCAAAACTAAGGGTAGAAATATCTCATTAAGAAATGAGCAAGTCATTCTTAAAAAAACTATAGAAAGTATTATAGAAATTTACAAAACGGTGCCTATGTTTCCACCTGAAACTATGCACCAAATTTTACCTGGATTCTCAAAGAGCTGTTACTATTCCAAAACTGTATCAAAGTTTTTTTCACTCAGTTTTGCTCATCTCTAATTACAGATGCTTCAAAATCACACAATTTCATGAAAATGAAAAAATTATTTGGCTTTCAGAAGAAAAAGCCCTTTCCTGTTTAAGAATACAGAAAAAATAAGTAGATAAAAATTAAGTATGAATATTTTACCAGCAGAAAAAAAGATCAGATAGCAGCTCTTATAAAAAGGGAAATTTGAGTTGCTTCTTAAAAACATCTGGTTAAGTTAAGGATAAGAAGGAAGAATTTGTAATAGTGGAGATGTATATTTAAAAGAGATCACAATGGAGACATTTTGGCAATGCTGGGGTCTCCTTGTAGAGCTCAGGAATTATCAATAATGATAGCAAAAAGGCAAAAACATTCAATAAATGTTCTGTTTCATAGTGATAGACAACTTTGAAAGTCTTAATTTACAGTTGGGGGAAAAATTCATCTTCTAAAATGCTGATAGTAAACTATGGGAGAGAAACAAGCATCGTTATATGGCCAATAAGACCATTTTTGTATTTTTTGAGCCTCCCTTTCCTTATCTATGAAAAACTCTAATCCTGATACTGGCCGTGCTCCCAGGAAACAGAGTGATGTGTTGGCAGTGGATTAGGGGAACTGTGCACAAAAGGAAGCAATCTCCAGGTTTTGGTGGTTATTTCACCCAGAAACGGTGCAAAAGAGAATATTCTAAAAGTAGTATTTTTTTCAGTCCATTTTCTCAAATTTGGGCAAATTCAAGTAGAAGAAGGTAATAAGATTTGAAATTGACTTTAAGGAGGATCCATTTTGTCTGTGTTGAAGAACAAAAAATAACTCGCCTTTATTTTTTTTGCTGTTGCAGCATCGCTGCTGAAAGAGAGACCCAGGCCATCAGACTCCCTTTCCTAGTCCCTGGCTTTGTGAAGAGGTGATGGCCATGCACCTAACAGATATATATCATGGCATTAAACAGATAAAATACTGCAGCAGATCATGGTGATC
The DNA here is from genome assembly GCA_013398735.1 of Nothocercus julius. Classification (NCBI taxonomy): domain Eukaryota; kingdom Metazoa; phylum Chordata; class Aves; order Tinamiformes; family Tinamidae; genus Nothocercus; species Nothocercus julius. Next base: position 151,726 of record VZSV01000144.1, read on the forward strand.
CTCAGTTAAGCAGAAGTCAGGCCATGTCTACCTGCAGAGGAATGATTCCCCCTCCATCTTTTGGCATCCTTCCTGCTGGAGTCAAGCTGGGATTGGGAAGTGCAATGTCCACCCAAGGGGCAGGGTCTCTTTCTACTGCTGTTTTCTGTTCCTTGGGTTTTCTTTCTCTTCAGCTCAGAGGCCACCAGGCAGCCCAAGCTTTTCTCTTCTCCGTTGACACCATCGGCCCTTTGCCTTTCACATGGCCCAGTTCGGTTACAGAGCCATAGACATGACTGATACTAGGCAAGTACAATTAATAAAGTCTATCTAGCCAACATCTGACTCTCATTAGAGGAAATGTGTTGAAAAAACAGATCCCAGGTTGGCTGTGATTTATGGCTTGGGCCTGTTATCCTTCACGAGCACTGGTGAAAGCTTTTGCAAAGAGCCAGAACATAAACTACTTAAGGAAAATTGGTATCCATGCAGAAAGCCTGGAAGGGTCAAATTGGACAAATTAAAGCAGGGTAGAGGTGCAAGCCTGGGCTGGCTGTCCCCTACGAGGGCCACCTAGGAGGTCTGCACTGATACCTCTTCTGGGGCATTTGCCTTTTCCTGGTTCTGCTGGCTCCCTTGGCCCTCTTGGTGCTCCTAGGGGGTGTCCAGGCCTGGAAAGTGGTGGAGGTGGTTAAAGGGCAAGGGAGGACTTCCCAGGCACGTTTTATCCCCCAAAATCAAACATACTCATATTGTCCTATTTAACATTTAGTCCTTTCTTAACCTCTCACCTCTTGGCCTTGACAAAAGAAATATTACATTGAAAATATGAAAGGAAAGTGAGACTCAGAGGAGAGGAGGGTATCAGTGAGCGCCCTAAGCAGGTTGCAGCAGGCTCTGGGCTTGCATTTCTCATGTCCTGCGGCCCAGCTGGGTGTTCTGCCCCATCATGCTGCAAGGCTGCACATCCAGTGATGGCCAAGTACAGCCTCGAGGCGGCTGCTGTGAGTCCTTCTGTTTCCTTAAACCAAGGCTGTGTGAGGCCAGAGCACTCTCCCCTTTCCTGTAAGCTGCTGCCTCCTCCTCCTCCTGTCTAAAATGTGGATTTTGGAGTAATCCATCAAGAAAAAGAGAGAAAGAGCCATGATCCCTTGAATTCAGTTGAGCTATGCAATTTATATCTCCCAAGCATCTGGTTTCAGGGAAACCGAAGGCCCCTGTAATGTTCTACAGAGACCCTGGGGGTGCAAGTGAGTGTGGGTCACACTGAGGAACAGGGCCAAAGTGCCAAGAGGAGGCTTTGCTGCCCCCAGGCCCTCTCTGACCCACGGACCTGGGCTCATTTTTTTACCCCTCTCAGTGCCAGGACGATAATTGTGCTGGAATCATTAGGGTCTCTTGGTGTAAAGCTGCTAGTGGCTACAAAATCCTGACTGTTTTGGTTATCTGTTTTGGGGTGAGGAGCCTGAGGTGCTCTTGGCTTTGAGTGGCTGAAGTGAACAAGTATTTAATGATTAAATCCAACGCTGCTCAAGACCTGCCAAGAGAGTACAAGGCAGCACCTACAGTGGGGCATTCCCTGCTGAAAGTCACTAGTCAGAGGCAAGTATCCAGAGGGAAATCTCCCCAGATGCTGCCCGAGCCCAAAGCTGTGCCTAGGACCCATGTCCGAGAGGAGTCACCGCAAGCACTGGGTCTCTCGTGTCATGTTGCTCTACACGTGTTCTAGTGAGAACAGGAGCAGCTTTGGGGGAGCCTGGGAAAGCAGAGGTGTTTGAGGATGGTAACAGTGACATATTAGAGACGAACTGGGTGTCATGTAATGCACTGAGGCAATCTCATGTTTGTTATCACAATTACATATCCTGCCTGCTGGAGTATTTCTACAACAAATTCCACCATGTGTTTTGAGGTTGAACTTCATAGAATGAAATCACTCTTTGCTCGGAGTTTAGCTGGAAAAATACCAATCTGCCAACTAGGAATATGAGAGAAGTGAACTGTGGTTGTGTGTAGCAGCAAGTGATAAATTTCTGCAGATACTGAGAGCATCTTTGCTGGAATTCCAGGTCAGAGAGTATGGATGTTTGCCCCAATGCTGTATTTGTTGTATGCGGAATAACAATGTGAGACTCTCAAGATAGTTTTAGTAAAGCATCCTGCTTTCTCCCTGATGAGAAGAATCTACCTTTTGGGTGCAGGCCCTGGAATAACCAGTCCATTGCACCTGGTAACTAAATACTTCAGAGCATATTAGTTTGGGAAGATACTTACTAGCTTGATCTGTCACCATCTTGTCAGCCTTTCTGCAAGGACAGACAATCCTGCCCTTGAAGAACTCCTGTCCCCAGGATGGTCAGAGCGAGCTTTGAATACAGGTCCTATAATAGCCATAGCAAGTATTCATATCACTCTGCATGTTGGAAAGCATCGTCTGTCTGTTAGCTGAGTAAATGTCAGGAGCATTTGCTTGCAAGAGAGTTTGCCGTAGGAATAAGAACTTTTGCATTAGGTCTTCTGCTTTCTGGTCTAGTCATAGAATCATAGAGTCATAGAATCATCAGAGTTGGAAGAGACCTTCAGAGATCATCTAGTCCAACCTCCCTGCACACGCAGGGTCACCTGCATGTGGCACAGGACTGTGTCCAAGCAGGTTTTGAACATTTCTGGAGAAGGAGACTCCACACCCTCCCTTGGCAACCTGTTCCAGTGCTCTGTCACCCTCACTGTCAAGAAATTTTTCCTTAAGTTCCTGCAGAACTTTTGGTGCTTCATTTTGTGGCCATTACCTCTAGTCCTATCAGCAGCCACCACTGAGAAGAGGCCAGCACCATCCTCCTCACTGCCTCCCTTGAGGTACTTATATACACTGATGAGGTCTCCTCTCAGCCTTCTCTTCTCCAGGCTGAACAGGCCCAGCTCTCTCAGCCTTTCCTCATAGGGCAGATGCTCCAGGTCCCTGATCATCCTCGTCATGCGCTGGACTCTCTCCAGTAGCTCCACATTCCTCTTGTACTGGGGAGCCCAGAACTGGACACAGTACTCCAGGTGTGGCCTCACCAGGGCTGAGTAGAGGGACAGGATCATCTCCCTTGACCTGCTGGAGAAGCTCTTCTTAATGCACCCCAGGATTCCATTGGCCTTCTTGGCCACGAGGGCACTGCTGCCTCATGGTCAACTTGTCATCCACCATGACGCCCAGGTCCTTCTCTGCAGTGCTGTTCTCCAGAAGGTCAGTCCCCAGCCCGTACTGATGACTGGGATTATTCCTCCCCAGAGGCAGGACCTTGCACTTGGCCTTGTTAAATTTCATAAGGTTTCTCACCACCCACTTGTCCAGGTCCCTTTGGATGGCAGCGCAGCCCTCTGGGCTATCAGCTACTCCTCCCAATTTGGTATCATCAGCAAACTTGCTGAGGGAGCACTCTGTGCCTTCATCCAGGTCTTTGATGAATAAATTGAACAGGACTGGACTGAGGACTGACCCCTGCGGGACACCACTAACTACAGGCCTCCAACTAGACTCTGCACCGCTGATCACAACCCTCTAGGCTCTGCCATCCAGCCAGTTGTTAATCCACCTCAGCGTCCACTCATCTAACCCACATTTCTGGAGCTTGCCCAAGAGGATGTTGTGAGGGACAATGTCAAAGGCCTTGCTGAAGTTGAGATAGATGACATGACCGCTCTCCCCCCATTTATCCAGCCAATCATTCCATCATAGAAGGCTATCAGGTTAGTCAAGCATGATTTCCCCTTGGTGAATCCATGCTGACTACTCCTGAGCACCTTCTTATTCTCCACATATTTGGAGGCAACAGCCAGGATGAGCTGTTCCATCACCTTTCCAGGGATGGAGGTGAAAATGTCATTTGGGTCCAGGCCAGGTTCCTTGGGTGTTCCTTGAATACCCACTTCTTGAACTGGGTTTTCAGGCACTTAAGGAAGGAAAAGATCAGAGTTCAAATCTGACTTGGGCTTAATTAGTTCTCTAGCTGATCTAGGCCGTTTTCCCTATCTTTTGCTGATCATCACTGACAATAAAATGATGTTAGCCCAAACCTGTAGCTGTAATGCAGTGACACTGCTGCCCCCTGTCCCTCATTCAGTCATTTTGTTCCTCTAAAATTAACCTTGCGTCTCACAAATACATGTGAGAGGACATTTTGAGACATCCTTGAAGAACATAAGGGGCTGCTGGACGAGTGCTGTTCCTACTTTTGGTCCAAAACATAAAACAGAGATTCAGAGTATTTTCCCCTTGAGAGCTGGTTGTTTCTCCCCTTGTGGGGTTGGTAGTTTCACACTTCTGCATATGGGTGGCACGAGCCCTTTTTATGACCTGAGTTCTCCAAAGAGTGCTTACATGATCCATCCATCTCATATGCTGGACAGAGATGGATTTCAGACAGTCCAAGTGAGTCTCTCTGAAACCTGTGGGAGTTATTAGAATGTGCAAGCCAGCAGAGGGGAGAATAGGACTCCATATTTTATTTGCTTTGTAACACATATGGTACGCTTTCTGGCTCTGGGGAGCACTGGAATTATTGAGTCTTATCTTTCTATGGGAGTGAGCAAGATCAAAAGCATGAAACCAGTTACATACAGAACATAATTCTCCATTTCACACATCCCAAGCAGATCCAGACCAAAGACACCTCACCCTCACTGTGGGACTGTGCCGTTATGGCACTTGCATATGTTCATGGGCTTCTTCAGGCCAAAATATATTGTTGCCCAAGATTTGTTGCAGAGAATAAATAAATTTTATTTCCTTTTGACTAAAAGAAAGTCGATGACGTTTTTGACCCGTGAAGAAATTTCTTAGTCCAAGCATGCCTGAGATGCTTCATTGGCAAAACGTTGAGCATTATGAAATGGAGGGATGTCTAATTCCTTTGGGAAGCGTCTTCTGGAATTTTTTTTTTTGTGTCCTTTGGGGAACAGAGGGTTAACAAATTTCTTTGAAAGGTTTTGCAATGGGTGATTGGTTGCCATTAGCACTAGAGCAATCTTCTTAGTCTGTAAATCAGCAAGGTGGAGCCGTCAACCTTCCTGACCCTCTAAGTCACACACTACAATCTTTGTATGGCTGACTGCCCTGAGTACATACCATGCGCTTCATGAAACTGGGATGTGATTTTGGGTGAGGCCTGGAGATGCTCCTCAGGGATCCCAGCGCAAAATGGGCCAGGACTTGACAGGGTCACATCTGTCGCAAAGGTGTCCCTATCACATTTGGTTTGAGCACCCTTGTTTGCCCATTCCTCCCCTTAGCTTGGCACTGGGGTAATTCAACATCCTCTGAGACCAGACATGCTCCCAGGTATGCATTTCTCATCTGGGACAGGAGCAGGCAGTGATGAGCGCAGGAGCGCGAGTGCAGATGGTTTATTCGCTGTAATACTTTCTATTGCAAGTCATTTTCCCTTTTTAAAAACTGTTGCACTTCAGAAGCTGTTATAGGTGAATTGGACAAGTCTGGAAAGCGTCTCTGATAGTGGAGAATGTGCAGGTCAATGTTACTACAAAGTGATGGGAAAGTGCCTGGTTGATTAAATCTCTGTTCCGGGCTTTATCCTCCTTCACTCACATTAAAATTGCTGAAATGAAAACAGAGGCAAAGCCACAGGCCTCCTGTTTACATAAGTGATGTCCTTTGTATCAAGCAATCAATTTAAACTGCATTCAGAGCCTATTAAGTGAACATTTGTTCTTGGGAAAGCATCCTGTCAAGACCCCTTTGGTGGTTGCTGCCAATCTATTGCTTCTCTGCAATGAAGTGAGATATAAACCACTTCATGCTGCAGCTTTGGTCTTCTCCAGCCCTGGGGTCTGTCTTGCTTTTCCTCACTTTCAGTGAGACTGATTATTTGTTACAAGAGTCGTTACAGGGATTGGGAGCTCAAGGATGGACCAGGACTCCACAGAGAAGGGCGTTTTGTTTACTCATTGGTTTCCTAGGCATTTCTGAAAGATCTAAGGCAATTCCGCATTCTGAACCACTGAACATCCGGAAACAATGGGCTCCTTACACATGTGGTTCCTTACACATGCAGTAGAATTTAATACTTACTGTCCCCCCTAACTGCTCTTGAAGTGTTTTTGTGTGTGTATGTCTTATATCAAAAAGAGATTGGGGGCTGCAGATTTAAAGCTGTAGATTAAAATGCAACGTATGCAGAAATTACATCCTTTTGCTTTGTCCCTTCTAGAATGCATGAACTGCACAAGACTAGCAGACATGACTGAGAGGCTAAACACGCTTGAGGCTAAGGTAAGGGCATGGCTTTATTGCTCTTTTTTACACAAATTTCCAGGAGTTTGCTGACAGCAAAGAAGAGAGTTAACTCGCAACCGAGGAGACATCATGCCTTTGTCTTTCCACTTGCGGGTAAGCAGGGACTGCAGAGATAACCCATATAAACATCTGATGTGACACAAAAGTGATCCCAGAATAAGCAGCTCTGGCTGAGAGAGCTGTTTGGTTCTTCACAGTTCAGCTTTGCTCTTGTGGTACTTACCCAACCAGGCATCTAGCACTTGCTGTCTACTTTACTACAAGTTCTGTATGTGGCTTCCACAGTGAGGCTACAGGTAGGTGGCTCATTGGTACCTTCAGCACAAAGAGCTTGCGGCAAATGTCCATTCTCAGCCCCGCCATCTGCTGCACGGACGTGGGAAGAACTTTGAATATTAGTTGGGCCACTGCTAGGGAATAATAACCAACTCATGGATCTTGGTTGGAATACGTTGCCATCAGTCACTCAGGTTTGGCCTAAAGAAACAGAGCCTGGCGTCTGACAAAAGATCACTTCAGCTGGTAAATAGGAATGAAAGCATGTAAAGCAGTGATCTGCTTAGCTGAGGAAAGAAACAGATTGTGATTCTGATCTCTCTCCCCAAAATGCCCCGTAGAAACCTTACTGATATAGACTGCAAGATAAAGGATTAATAGTATGTAATTTTTTTCTGAGGACAGTTGTTCATTTGTTTGCACTTCAGTTACTATCCATTCCTTATGCCTTTTCTGAGAGATGAGAAGCTTTTGTGCATAGTTTAGTGGTGTGAAAAATGTTAAGGGCAGACCTTTGCATTATGTTTCTTTGCAAATCATTTTAATTTCTACCTACTGGGAGTCAGATAAATTGTTTCAGTCTAGCAACAAAGCAGCTGAGTCAGTCAGTCCCCTTTGATCTCTGGTCCCTCCTGTGACAGTCCAGTCCTGGTTGTTAGATACAGTTCTTGGGTCTCTTATATGGCATTTGCTGCTGTTATGATTCAATAACTGATGGTTATCAATGACATAAAAGAATTTGGGGAGAACCCTTGCAGAGGTGGGTGGATGCATGGTGTTTTTAAGACCAGTCCACGATATTCTGATAATCTGGGAATTGTCTGAGTTGAAATGAGCAGTGTTGTGTGGAACTTCCTCAGAGGCCTTCAAAGTGATATTTCACTATGGGAAAATGAAGCAAGATGGAATTAAATCCTGGGGAGCTGAGTTCTTTGAGTGAAAACAACTGTTGTAGTTATAAAGAACAAAGATGAAGTGGGGTGTTTTGCTAAGCAGTGAGACCTGTCAGGTGGGTGTTCTTTGGCAGCTACGAGCTGGAGGCATTAGGAGAGGAAAGAGGGAGGGGTTGGTGACTGACCTCTGCATGTGCAATCCCATGTCCAAATAAGACAAAAAAACATTCTCAGAGAGATGTAAATCAGCCTTCCCATGCTTAGCCTGTGGCCAGCTCTATCTTCCTTGGCCTTCCAAGAATTTCTATATTTGGCTTACTGGAAAATCATAACCAAAGACTTGTTTCAAAGTCCTAACCTCAGCCTCTCGGGGCTTGGTTGGCTTGTGCTTTTCAATACCTAATGCCAGCCTCAGCTGTGCTCCTGGTGAGACTTGGCCTGAATCACCTCCAGAACACTTAGCTTAGGAGTGAAATTGCATGAAGGTCAATGTGTTTGTCTTGCAGAAATGAAGCTAGCTTCAACCAAGTGACATTCTCAGTGCCACAAAGCAGCCTGCTCTCTGACATTGGCACCAAGTGCCCAATACGCAAGGTATTTGGGAAGTGCTGGCTGCTTAACTTCTATGTGAGAGCTTGAATGAATTCATGAATACGTTGCCTCCCACTCTAACCTAGGACCCTTGTTGTGAAGCAACTGTTCCTTCAGTGGAAAAATGGATGAGCTATCCTTAGGAAATGCCTCTGAAGAACTCCCACGTAGGCAGCTATCATGCTGCAGCCTGCTCAACGTCCAAGAGGGAGCATGGACTCATCAGCCAGTGAATGGGGTATATTGACAACTGGTGACTTTGCGGTGTTGTCGACCATATGACATGAGGAGCAGTGAGGCAGATGCCTGCAAAGTCCTGTGCCAAAATACAGCTTGCTGAACCCTGAAGATGGCATTCAAAGAGTTTTGGTCCTGTCTCAGTCCCAGTTGGAGTCAACATAAGAGTACCTCCTCTCTGCCTTCTTGATCACAGAGCTTTGAACAACTCCAAGCCAGAGATCACAGAGTGACAGCTTTCTGCCGTAAGACCTGCTCCAATACTGAGACAGGCTATGGTCTTCCAAGTCTTGAAGTAGCTGGAAAGCTTTGAATAAGCAGAAGAAACAAAAGACTTGACCAGCTAGTAGAGCTCGTTGTGCTAGAGGGATCTGAGGCATTTCAGTGATGTTGACTCTTGTCAACTCCACGACTTGATCTTGGGCTTAGAGTGTTGTGTCTTTTAGGGCTTCAGTATTTTGCAGTCGCAGGCACCTTGTAATGTGAAGCAAATGCTGCCTCTTGAGACTTATCTGATATGAAGAAGAAGTGCTTTCATCCTTCATTTTAGCCATGTGATGATAAATGTAAGTATTTGTGTGTGACATCTCCTCCTCACCACAGCTTTAAAAGTTACAGCTTGGAAGACTTGTTTTTCTGAGTCAGGCTTTCTGTAGCTTGATAATATTCATTTGGGATCTAGTCACAAAAGCAAGGGAAACCTATGTACTTTCGGCAGCTAATGAGGCAATATAGGTTGTTGCTGTAATGGGTTTCCTGACTTTTCTATGCTACCACCCAGAGCCAAAGGGGGAGCACAGCTCATCACAGGGTTTGTTTTTACAGAGGGAAATGAGTTATACTCAGAGATGTTTGGTCTATGGGGCAGTGTAATGCCCTCAGTGATTATTATACAATACTAGTTAGATTAGGCCAGCACCCTTTATTTTCTATTGTCTGCAATCCTGGTCTGGATTTAGAAAGATCCATGTTTTGTTGAAAGAATGGTCTGGAGATGTTGGCTGTTTCTCAGTTCCCCAAAGCATCTCCTTTTAATGGGACGTCTCACTGCAGCACCAGCTTGAAGCTGTTCATAAAATATTGGAGTGATGAGGTGGAGGTGGACTCACAGACTGTGTCACTTGATGCTGATGACTCGAGTGGGCTGTCTGTCCTGAATGGAAGATGGTCCATGGTACCTTCACATGCCATCAGAAAAAAAAGAGTGGGGGCCACAGGATTGTTGTCCCCTGGAAAATTTCTACTCTGCCAACACACATCTGATAGAATTTTTGACTTTTCAGTCCTTAGGAAATGTGGAAAAGTGTCTTCCTGGATTTGAGAAGATACAGAGCTCTTTTCCTGTGTGCATGCTCTGGTTGAAGTATGCCGTGTGGGAAACTTGGAGATAAATTCTGGATTATTTATGACAAAAGCAAATCAACAAAGAGGGGGCATTCCAGTGATGTGCAGGAAGACTTGCAACTCAAGAGTATAAATCAGAAAAGGTCACCCATGAGTAACTCTGTGGGTTTTGCCCTTTTGAATTTCAGCCCAGCATAACAGTGGTGAGCTCAGGGAACGGCAATGGATAAGATCAGTCACCTCTGCTGTCCAGTCTCAAGTGGGTCAGGCCACTGGCCTGCCCTGTAAGTGCTCTGCGACCCGTGGAGCCAGCATAGACTTGCTCTAACTACTGCAGTGAAGCTGGGGAGGGAGATAAAGCTGGTGGAAAACTACTTCTGAAGGCACTGTGGCCTGGGTGAAACATGTGAAGAGCAATTTCTTCCTCACACCTCTGCAGTGAAGAATCTAAGAGCCTTCCTGGATTATGTATGAGGTCCTTAAAATGCATGTGTGTCCTCCAGTGGCTGTGAGGAGCAAGTGTATGTGAAACCTGAGTTCAGCTGTGGAAAAGGAGGCTCTAAGTCTGTGTTTTCATCCTTTCCTCCCTCCTCTTCTGCATGGTATTACAGCTGTCCCCCTAAAACCAGGAATATAACCAGAATTACTCTCATCTTTCCTATTACAAGGATGAGTTGGTTTATCCAACTTGTAAGACCAGTGTCCAAATGAGGTAAAGTAACCCTCTGATTTTGTAATGGGAGAGTTGGCTTAGAAAGTGAGGAGCAAGAATAAACACAGAGACAACAGAATGAAAAATGATTCAATAGGGACCTGGGCTTACATAGCCCCTGGGAAAGAAAGAGACCATGAGACATGGCTGAATGTGAGGCAAAACAACCTCCTTTCTTTGCATCCTGTGCTCTCAGTAAGGCTGGACTAGGTGCTCCTTATGTCTCTATGAGTTAATTTTGGCAAAAAATGAGGTGAAGTAGGTTAGAACGAAGTTCCATTCTGATCTCCCCTGTTTCAAGTTACCTTGTGGTCTGGCCTGGATGCAGGTTGAAATTTGCTTGATCTGTTTGATTCATATGAGGCTAGTTTGGGTGGTTGGTTGACGGTGTCAGGAAGAGTGTCCTGGAATCCAGAAAGTGTGTGAGGAGGGAAGAAAACTACCGTCTTGCTACACACCAAATATCTTGAATCTTGCTTCTTTTCCATGGCACCTTGCTTGACATTACTGCAGCACCACTGACCTTCCGGAGGCTCTGTAGTGGGAGGGCAGAAGCAACTGCCCTCTTTTATTTCAAAGGTAAACATTCTTCTTGAGCCAACACAGCTTCTTCGTGGCAATAGGGTCCAGCCCTTCCTTTTGCACTACATGCCCCTGGCATGCAGTGCTTATGGTAAAGCAAGCAGGCAGCTCTGTAAAAAATTCTGCTCATTTTGTTCTCCATCAGCCCCAGTTTCTTTTAATAAACTCCATCAGGGGTTTGCAGACAGTGTGATATTAATCCCAGCTTTTGGTCGGAGCTTGATTGCAGCGCTTGATCTGAGTTGATATAACCCAGTCTTATCTCCTGACACTACTTTTGAGAAGTTCATGGTGTTTCGCTACAACTTTAATGCTGGAAGATAACGTTACAAATCCAGTGTCTGATAGATTCATTGTGTGATTGATAAATGACATGCATACTTTCTGAATTAAAACAATCCTTGTAATGTTATTCCCCCCACAGAAGATTCTGAAAGTTTTTCAGAGTCAGGAATACCTGGAAAAGTATTCCAGGCTATATATGGGATTGCCACTTGCAGTTATTTATTTTCTTTCTGTTCTGTAGAGAAAGAACTCTTCATCTATTTCCTCGGCCTTTTTCTAACGAGCAATAATTGTGCTTTCAGTTAGGACCCTTGAAGCTCAGATAATGACCTTTCTCGGGTTTGGACATGTGTCTGTCCTCCAGCTTGACACTTACAATCTTTTCATTCTCAGCTCTAGCAATTGTTGGATCTTACTTCTTATCACAATTGGAGTGATGGGGAAGTCTGTCCCCTAAGCCTGTTCCATGTGTTTGGCAAATGCTGAAAATCATGTGCCAGAACCACAAAGAGGCTTTAAAGAGCTCCTCCATGACCTCCCCCCACATGCAAACTGTCTTAAACTTACAAAGTCTGCCTTTTTATTCACATGCATTTGATATTTTTGAACTATCAACTTAGTAACTTTGAAAATTTCTATTTTCCTATAACATGCAACTTATTTTGCCAAGCAAATCTCATGCCTGTGTTAGCAAATGCTTTTGTGCGTCTACTACCTGGGAGTATTAAGCTTACCAACTTTGTTTTTAAGGAAGAGAAATATTCCTGTGGACAAAAGCAGGTTTCAAGGAGGGAACCCAACGGATGTAAGGGCTCAGATCCTTTGCTTTGCCCAGAAATGCGGACTTCCACTCAATTCTCATCTGAAATTCTAGTGGAGCTTCATAAGGAAAGTAGGATCATAATGGAAAAGTGACTTGGAAGTCATTTTTTTCAGCCAAGAAAAACCTGATTTGCACCAAATCGAGCAAGGAAATGACTAAGCCCCTTGACTTTTCCACTTGTGGCAGTTCCTTCTTGCAGGTTTCATTAAGAGCTGAGCAGAGGGGATGAGCGGGCAGGATAGCTTCAGCCTGTGGAGTCAGCTGATGCAAATCTCCCAGCTGCCATCAAGGGCTTCTCACCTGATGAGAAGCAGAGAGTGGATCTTAAAGTGTGGATGAGAACAGATGTTGCTTTCATGAGACTGATTTCATCTCAGCCTGGCCTGGCTCTGCATCCAGAGTGCCGTTACATCCCCAGCAGGTGACAAGCAATAAATTGGGCAGAGAAGAATGATGTGATTTTGAGAGTAGAAGGTTTTAACTCCAGTTTATTTTTATCAGGTGTTTTAAAGTAATAGAGGAGCGGATCTGATTTAACTCTGAGCTGCTTTGTTTCTTTTGCTCTACAAGGAGCTTTTAGCATGGCATCAGGATTGCTGGATGCTTTCCATGGCCTGCTTCTCGCCCTGGCTATAAGGCACAGGGATGTCGGTGATGCCAGGCCCACGGGCTGATAGCAGGGCACGCATGTCTCCAGCATGCAGCAGTTGTAGCCAAGCTCCCCAGGCATCTCCAAGAACTGTGACCCAGAAGGACTGCAGCCACCAGGAACCTGCCTGCAGGAAGGATCCCATCCCTGGTCCTCCCCTTGCCCTGGGTCCTTGCTACTGCCTCTCCAGCAGAGCCTCATTCATCTGATGATACCCTGAAATTTGCCTGCTTTTTTTTTTTTTTTCCTAAACTAGTGCCAGCTTGTGGTTTTGTCTGCCTTTGCCCCCTAGAAGTTACAAGTTGGGGAAGCAGTCTCTCGCTGCATCCTCTTTTCAGGAATCCCTAGAGCCGTGCGAAAATACACCTTTGCCAAAAGATCATGGGCTGCATTACCTGTGAGTTGGCAGAAATCTTTGCTTCAGGTTTTTGTATCTTTCACACAATAGCGGATGACATAAACCTTGCCTTTTGGTCTGCTGTGGGTCACAACAATGACATCAACTATCACTGCCTACATAATTAATCAATATAATGAGAACTGCTCCATGCGGTAATTATCTTGTCCCCTTTGGCCACAGCCTGTAGGATGCAATAAGGATGAAGTCACTCAGATTTTCTCTTGACACCCAGTTCATTTGATTTTGGTAGACACTGAGTGTCTGTTGACTTTTGAAACCAAGTAGTCAGAATTGTGTCCATGTTGGAGCCTTCTATTCACAGGTTTCATAATGCTACAAAAGCGATACCATTCTCCACTGAATGCTCTAAAACTCCCAGTTTAGCTCTGTGTCTGGATAAATTATATTTAAAAATCCTTATATTTGCCAAATAATTTGCTGTATAGAAAGATATGTCCAACTAGTTATGCAACTGCCATTATTAATGGTAATTTTACAAGATCAAAGGAACCTTATTTTACAGTGGAATTTTTAACTGATGAGACTCATGCACAGTTTCTCTCCCTCCTCTTTAAACAGAGGTAGAGGGGAGTTCATTCTGCCAGTGCTTTGAGAGACCAAATATCCCATTTATCAATTAAGAATGTCCATCTGGATTATGTCCCCCTGCATTTCCATGGATTTTTATCAAAAGAAGAACAAAGCTGTCTGAACCTGATTGTATTGATTTTGAAATCTTTGGAAGCCTAGCTGTTCTTCCCTTGTTTGTAGCACCTACTAGTTAGGGGACTTCAGACATGCAAGTGGAGGACAGATGAAGGGAGGAGGCTGTATTTGTGAAATCTTCTTTTGATGTGCAAGAACAACCAAAGTAGGGTTCCTGAAAAGCGCTACAAGCCAAAAACTTCACTGAGACTGAACATCTCAAGAAGATGAAAGCCTTCCTCCCAAATCTGTTGTCCCTGGGCTGAGCTTTTGATGTGATGCAAGAAATGTGGTATGGATCTGAAACCTAGGAAGTTTATGCTGGCAAATGCAAAGGAGGGGAGGTGGGACTGAGCTCCAGCTGAGGACCCTGTGTGTGAGCAGGTCTTGCAGTGAAGAGCTCGTGCCAGATGCTGTACAGGCGTGAACCTAGAGGCTCTGCAGAGCTTGGAGGGCCCAGGGTTCAGTTTCTCTGGCAATAACCTCTGCCTGTGGCTGCAAGACCCTTGGCCGGTGCTGTGAGTTATCCCTCCTGCGTTCTTCGTATGTAGAAACACAACAGCCCAAGTGTTTCACTGGCTTGAGGCCATCCTTCACCTCTTCAGTGCTACACAAACCAGGATAAAAGGCCTTGCTGTCCTCTGTAGCCATCAGCCCTTCCTGACACCTTCAGAGTGTTCAGCATCTGGTTTTGCTCTGTCCTTTCTGCAGAGGGTGATGAACATCACCCACAGCATCAAGATGCATTTCAGTCATTTCTGTGGTGTCATTAGGATGTTTTCTGCCTTCATTTTCCATTTTCGTAGTAGCTCTTGTAACTCTTAATAGTAACACAGTAGGCAGTGTTTGGAACGAAGATTTCCAAGCTGCTCGTTCGTCCTGAGTGGGTTTTATCCTCCCCTCTCCTGCAACCACATTGACTAGAAAATGCCAGGTCTCTAACACTGAGGCTTTAATATATTACACACTTTGCTAATTTTCCTTCTGCCTGAGAAGCTCTGTGGTATCATTTTCCAACCATTTACTCAGAGGGTTAGAAAAATCCTTTTTATTTTTTTTAATTTAATGAAAGTGGGAATTCTCCTCGGGTTGCTTGACTGTGGCAATGGCAGCAGAAAAGAAAAACAGAAAGTGGTAGAAAATAGATGACTGATACTTTTGCAGTTATGCCCAAGGACCCGTTTGTGCTGTGAGTTGTACAAGCTTGTGATGGGACGCTCCTTGTTGAAAGCGTGTATAGTTTGAAGATTTGGATGAATCCCTCATGCTTTTCTTGCTGTAATTTGGCCCTTTGAATCCCACAGATGTGAGAACTGCCCTTGTTCTGTTTTACTTTTTCTGAGTACCCTTTCAAGTCCTAATGATAAAAACTAGAATTTCTCAGCAATTCTGAGACCAGAGACTTTCCCAACCTGAATTGCTTTGTGCCCAGGGAAAACAAGCCTGTTACTATGGCCTGAGCTTTAAAGACCGTTAAGTATATATAGTCAATTTATAAAAGAGCAGACAGGATTATTCTGTGCATGCCTTTAAATCTTTTACAGCATTTATCAGCAGAGTACTCATTTAAAACATGTTGTTTTAATGAAAAGGATACTGCTGCCACTGTTTTGTGTTGATTATGTGGTAACACATTTTTATTATCACCCATAAAAATGATTTGGAACGGCTCCACTCCAGATGCAACCTTTGGAAGTGCGGCATTAGCTCCAGCAGGGCCCCAACCCCGGCAGCCGCTGCCAGGGGTTTTTGCTTTTTGCTTTCTTACCATTCAGAAAACAAGGCCCTGGATGGGTGAATAAAGATTTTTGCAATGAAGAAAGTGTCTTGCTTGTCTGCGGCTGCTGAGGTTAGGTTCTTTCGCACTTAAGCTGGCTCCCAGTTTAATTAGTGTCCAATTCCCTCCCATCAGGCTAGAGCATTTTGCAGCAAGTTCATTATTTCTGCCTCTGCTGTAACTAGCTCTCGCAATAAATAAGTAATAAACTCCGTAATAATTGCAAGCTAAAAACAAGCAGAGCCAAGTCACCCTCATTTATAATTGCAGCATGACTTCATTATGTGAAGGCAAACGTGGCTAGTAAAAGCTAAAAATTCTCAGAATTTAGTGGAACGTTTGAGTTGTATTCACTTTGATTTCCCTTATCTCCTAATCAGTATTTGTTTAGGTGGTTTCCCAACAGGATGAGACAGTGCTATAGCAAATGGCTGTTACACTGAGGATGTGAGCATGGCTAATGCAGTGGCTGTGGACTCCCAGACTGCTCCTCAGCTCTCTTCAGCTCCTATTGTGCAACTGGGTTAAGCCTCAGTTTGTATCAGGGCACCTAAGCTTGGTGCTCTGGGTCAATGTTCCTAATCGGTTTGTAATTGAAAGATTAGTTTGGCTAATCTTTTTTAAAAAGTCACACAGACTATTTTTTTTTCTCGCCCTTGCCTAAATATCATGTAGGTTGGGAAAAAATATGTATACTTATAAAGCCATAATCTTAAGAAAAATCTAATTTAACCTATTGGTGGTAAAGTGCACTGAGTGCTCCCTTGGGCTTATCTTCAGCTCTTTTTATCAGTGGGCACAGTCCACCTGGCTCGAATGTCCTTCACTTCTCATGAGCATTTAGTCTGTTTGCAAACTGATTCCCAGGCTCATGGGCCACTGGTGGCCAAGGAAGGAGAACTTGCTGAACAGGAGTCTAAACCACAGACCGAGAACGGGATCACTTTGCTGAGAAGCTTAGGTAGTAAATGGCCCAAATAGGTGAGCGACACGCATAGGGATGTGGATTCACTTGAAGATAGTGTGTTTACAAGATACAGAAACACTTGTGACTCTTAGTAATATCCTATTACTGCTAAGCAGTGTGTTTTGAGGAAATTGCCTGGCTCTTTTTTATTCATTCCAAAATTAAAACACTTCAGCTCTTTAAAACCTTCATGTTCTCCAGCTTCTTTAATTTGGTTGCATTTGGACTTTGACTTCCAGACAGAGCTTGTCCTACAGCATGTCCATTTATTACCTGGGGCATCTTAACGCCCTTCAGCTTGTATCGGCTTTCAGTCATTCCTGGGTTTGAACAGGTAACCTAGAAGAGACAGGCTCTGTGCTCTAAAACCTGCTCCGTGCTCAGTCAGGTTTGGCTTTTCTCCCCAAGGAGATGATCCCGCGTGATGCCAAGCATCTCCACAAGTAGCGCAGCGCTCACTAAGGAGGATGTGCAACTTTGGGTGGGAACCTTGAGAAATTTATAATGGCAGCTTCTTACCCTAATTCCTGCCAGCTGCCAGAAAGCCAGAGGAGCTTTAATACCAAGATGTTGCAGCCTGTGATGTGTGGTTATCCACAGCTCTTGCTGGCAAGGTGAGGAGTCCCTGAACCTCAGCATCTCTCCGAAGTGAGCTCCTGCACAGAGCCATCCTGCTCAGTCTGTTTCCCTTCCTCTCTTTCCTATCTAGATTCTCCTGCTGGAAGCGGGGGAGCGAAGCCCCCCTTTGGAAAACAACTTGCCAATCACTGGAACCACGGCCACGTGGTATGATGAGTTGCTGCCTGATGCCTTCCCTCTACTCAACCCTGACACTGTCTTGCAGAAAACAGTGGGATCTCTTGGTAAGAAAAACCTCCCACCCTTCACCCAGCTTCAGCACTGTCCCTGTAGGGCAGCTAAGCAAGAGGCCCAGTCGATCTGGCTGAGCCTGCATGGCAGAGGGATCTGTGGGAAACACTGGAAGCTCAACTGCCTAGTCAATAAAAAAGAAGAGGGTTAAGATTTTCAGGTAGGCAATCACTCTTTGGAGTGAAAACCACCCTGCAGAGAGGCATTCTGAGGACACTCAGCCTCTGTTTCAGGGCAGAACCAGCACTAATTAGCTTTATGGCCTCATTGCTCCAAACCAGAAACTGTTCAGACTCAGGTCTCAATGTCGCCTCATGTCCCTCCCTCTCTGCTGAACTATGAGCGTGACAGCGACTGCACGCCAACATGCACGCAGATTTGTGGGCAAAGAGGGAATTTAATCCTCAACGATCCCACCTCAAGCCATCGATTTAGCCACAGGGAGCTGAACACAATTTCCTCACGGCAGTGAGAATCACCCCTGCGGGAACAGAGCAACCTCCTGCTTTTCTCCTCAGGCCTCTACCCCTTCCTCCAGATCAACAAACACAGAGCAGCTATGCTTCAGCTCAGCTTTGAATGTACTGTTTTAGGCTCCATTTTGCCAGTCTTAAGGGTCTGACCCTAACCTCTTTCTCTGCTGGCACAAGAATGCACCAAGAACTGAATTCTGGTCTCAGCAAAGTACGATTTCCATTACCCTCATACCTGCCATGTCCTTCAGTGTGCATGTCCCAAGACTGTGGATTTTCAGGCACAGACATATTGAGGCATTCCTGAAGAAGCTTCAGAGAACCAAGGCAGTCACAGAAGGACAGTTACTACTCCCCTATATGGAGTCAGGTAGAGCGTTTCCCTGGCAAGGGGTAGAGGGTTGGGGTAGGGGTAACCCTGGCCTTCATAAGGAGGAGCCTTTTCACTATGAATAGCAACATCAGCTGCACTGTGCATTATATTTTTTAAATCTACCATAAACACAATGGACTGTTTTATGATCCCTCTTGTGGCATAAAAAAAAAATACACTTTTGAGAAAGCTCCCTCTGAGTCTTCTTGGCTAGACAGATTACCATGCATTGAATTTCCTTGACCTTAGCATTCTCGCTTCAAGGTCCCTGCTCTCTCTTTCCAAAGTCCTGTCTGTCAGTTGCTTTGCCAGCTCCCAGGGAAGTTTTTATCCTCTATAGGGCCTGCTTTGCCTTTTTTTTTTTTTTTTTTTTTTTTTTTTTTGGAGCAGTTTATTATTGCAGCCCCTCCTGACTGCAGCAGACTTGGAGCGACCAACATAGACCAGATGTCATCCCTGTTTGTAATTTGACAGGATGCCGCAACATGGAAGGAGATTCGCTAACAATATGTTCTGCAAAGCATTTTCAGAACCAGAGTGATGGCTGCCAGGAACTGAATTGAAGCAGTTTCCCCCAGTGTCCATTATATGCTCGTTCCTCCTTCTCCATGTCATTTATTTTTCTGTTGTTGCAGTGTCTCTGCACCTGCTCTTCATTGTACTAAAGTCAATCCAGCAAAAGCACTGATGGCTCTGTCCTTTCCACTTCAAGATTTTCTCCTCCCTGGGGTTCCCTCCACGCAAAAGTCTCTCCGTGCTCCCCAGGGAGTGGATAATTGCCCCTGTCCTACATACTGCTGCAAAGAAGAGTTGTTTTCCTATAGAGGTGGCATCAGACTGACTGTGTTCCCATATCAGCACCCTCCATCCAGCAGTAAATCTAGGAGGTAGCTACAGGTCCTCTCTCAAAAACACACACCACGTGTAGTCCTGCCTTGCCATTACCTTCTATTGTTCCAGTCTTGGTTTATTTAACCTAGTGCAACATAGCAACTGCAGCATAATACCCAGACATCAGTTGAGCTCAGGGCCATTTTAGGTCAGGACAGTGTCTTTCAGCAATTGGAAGTGATCAGCTAAGTTATTTATTGACATGTCATCCCCCCTGCTGCTGCCACCCTGTCCTCTGCAAAACCCAGCTCTCATTTTGCTCAGGTGCTGCAGGGATATTTCCTGCAGTGGGGTACCTGTTGGGCTCTCTTCCCTCTCCATGTCAATTAGTATTTATAATTCAGAGCTAGCCAAAAAATGCACTGTGGATTTTGCTGAAATGCAGGGAATTTGAAGCAGTTGGTCTAGGATGGGGAGGATTGCCCCTTTTGTGTGATTTCAACACAGCACTTTAATTTATTGCACAAAGCTGACCCAGGTTCACTTAAAGGGATGGCAAGCCTGGGAGATTTCTTAACAGATGTAATCCCAGGTTAGGTCAAAGTCAAAACTGAGTGTTTTGTGTGCTTTGGGATTGTTGAAAGCTATGCCTATGGTCCTCCCATTCCCTTGCCCAGAGCTTTTTGTGAAACATTGCCTACTTTGTCGGGCTTTTACTTTTCCAGCAAAAGCAAATCCAAATGCCAGCTTGCACACCACTTACTTTTTAGAGCAGATGGATCAGCGGCAGGATGTCATTGCCTAACACCAGGAGGGTCGATGGGGACCCAATGCTTTGAATGGCAGGTGGGTTTCTGAATGACTGGATAGCTTGGAGCTGGCTGCCGCCTTTCCAGGCTAAGGTCCAGGAAAACTTGCTACTGTTTCTTAGGGTAGCTATTTCTTCAGTGACTGACAGGGCTGAGAATAGATAATCATTTAAAAGTAATCAGAGCTGTTGAGACAGCTGCACTACTGGCCTTTCTGATCAGCTTGTTAATCAACAGGATACATTTTACTGAACATTAAGAAAATATATATGCTCGGCCTGAGCCAGTTGGCAGCAAGAGACCTAATTTTTCATCTCTCCATTTCTTTTTATTTTTTTTTTTTTTTCTTTTTACCCTGACCCTCTAAATTAGAGCCCAAAGGACGCAGAGGTGCAGAGGAACAGCTAATACCACAGGGTAAGTGAATATAATCTACTATTTCCCTCTTTTAAAGCACAAAATGTTGCCATGCCCAGTCTTGTGCATGGTCTTGCACAAAAAAGTAAGCTACAGAGTGGCTGGGTTTCTTCGTGGGGTGTTATTGGTTCATGCGCTGCTCATGGTTCATTAGCACCAGTTTTAGCATCTTTGAGACATTCCGTTGCCCCAGCAGAACAGGTTGAAAGCCCTGCCCAACGGCAAGCAATGAGAGTGAGCAGGACAAACACTGCTCTTGCCTTCTGGTATCACCTGCCAGGGGCTCTGAGAGCTGCTGTGGTGGTCAGGGCACCCCTTGCTAAGCTCCATTCAAACACAGACTAACGCTCTTCACTCTAAATAGAGAAGAAAAAAATAAAAAAAAAAATTTTTTTTTTTTAATAAAGAAGCAGAAGAAACTGCTTCTCTAAATAGAAAAGGAAAGAGGAACAGAGGTTACATTGCAGCTTAATGACAAGGCCAGAAAGAAAATCCAGGGTTCTGTTTTAGTCCCTGGCAGTAAGCTATTCACCCTCTACCTTTTTTTATTTTTCCCATAGCCTATTCTTTCGCATTTTTGGAGCATGAGTGCTTTCATGGGCTTCAGTTCTCTGAAAGCAATGTCACTGCAGCAGTGCTGATTTATGCCAGCTGAAGATTTGGCCTATTCATTTTCCTCCCCATTTGCCCTGAATCCTTCCCGCTCCCTTTTCCCTTTTGCACTTGCCTCTTTCATGCTGGTAACACCGTTTATCACCAGTATGAGCATTTGCCTGACACGTTACTCAGTGCTGCATCTTCTAGACTTTCCGTTAGCACTTTCCACCCTCAGTGGTAAGTGCCAGCTTCTTTAAAGCTCTGCTGCAGCAGCATGATTGAGGATGCTAGCAGAAAATGATTGCTCTTCGTCTGTAGAAGTTTGAAGGATTGAGTTATAAAGATTGAAGTGGATGACTGAGTCCGATTTATACAAGTGAGGAAAAGCTTTGACCCGTATTCAGCAGCACAGTGTGTTGCACTTGCAAAACAGTCAGCATTTCTGCAGTTCTTCCCTCTCTGTGGGAAAGGATTTGCTGCAAGAAAGCTTCAGGTGTGTTGTGGGCTTTCTGGTAGGGGGAAAGAAGCTGTTTGCAATGCTCTGAACAAATGGTGATATTCTCCACGATGGGCTCCTGCTCACCTGCCTGAGCTGTGAACACAGCATGTGGCAGGGGATCTTAGCCCAGATCCATTAAAGGAGCCCTGATGCTCCTAGGAAAGTGTGCAGTTTGTGTCCCACAGGTAGGCAAATTGCTCGAAACGAAAACCTTATCTTAGTGTTCAATACTCAAACTAGACCTTTATGGATGATAGAATTTGAAAAAAGGTATTTATCAAATTAAATAAAGGTGCATACACACATACACCCACACACATATACACACAAAGCCTTTGAAATATCTGTTTTTCAGTCTTCCCATGGATTGGAGATGGACATAACCTCATTTTTGTGAGAAAAGAAATAATTTGGATATATCTCCAGAATGATCAAAAAGAAGGAAGGAAAGGATAATCTTTTGGGGTGATCTAATATTTGTAATTATTACTTTTCTTTGCAAAATGCAGAGAGTTTGGATGAAGGCCAAGGACTTGGTGTTGTATTCCAGGCAGGTTGTCCCACATGTGGGGAGCAAACTGGATCCAAATGTGGGAGCTGCAGATCCCTGAGCCCTGATCTTTATAGTATGTGTGTTTGCAGGACTGCCAGGACAGGTGGGGCCTCCAGGCCCAGTTGGACCAGCTGGTCTTCCAGGACCCCCAGGGCCAAAAGGCGAGAAGGGACAACCCGGTGAGAGGGGCCCGGCAGGGCCACCAGGTAAGTCTTAGAGGAGCCCCTTGACAGCACAATAGTGATCTTGGTGCTAACTGTCAGTGCAAAAAGATGGTAGAACACACAAGAAATTGAACATATTCAGTCCCTGTTGAATCTGTTCCTGCTAGTCCCCAGGGCACTGAAATCAACTACTGGCTCTCAGAGCTGTGCTCTCAGGTACACGAGCAGCGATATTCCCTGGAACTTCCCATGGACCTGGGCAGAGCTTATCCCAGAAAGCAGCAGAGCAGGATCATGTTTCCCCATCCTGTTCAGGAGCTGTTAAAAAAAAGTCCCTGATCTGTCAGCCCTCAGAGAAGAGCAATCCTTGTTTAACCCTCTCACTGCTATGCCAGCTTCAACTCCCCTTCTTCCCTATCCGAGGAAGAAAGGGCTGCAGTTTCCGTCAAGCTGTCAGATGGCAGGATGTCAAACAGATGATGCTGTTGTATACTAAGGTCAAAAGGTTATGAGACTGTTCTTTCAGACTGTATCCATTCTGGAGCTAGGAGATTTTCTCCATCCTGAAAATATTCCTGAAGGTTTTGATGGAGGTAATGCTACACAATAGCTGCCAGACCTCAGTCTCTGTGCTCCCTCTGTGTTTACAAGTCTGAGCTCAGGAAAAAAATTGAAACTTGGAACATGCCTTAAGTGTGAGAGCAGTCCCAAACACTTCTTGGCATTTTCTGGCAACCCAACAATGGCTAAAGCCTGGCCAGGGATGTGTCTACCTTTGGTTTCTCAAGTTGAAATGGGAGCCTTCCAGCTCCAAAGGAAGTAGAACAGATCTGCGCCTGGGCTAGGTTTCTGCTGCTCTTTCTGTTCTTTACCAGCAGCTGGGTGACATGCAGGTGGAAGGAAGAGAAGGATCTGCACTGGATTTTAAGCCATACAGCCTTTAGTTTTTTCGACAGCTTCAGGGATGGGGGTCGATTTTACTCTTCAAGGAATTAAGCTAATAACACCTTTGAGCCAAGTGAAGGCATTTGTTTCACAGAGGAAGAAACTAAAGGGAAATAGGAACAACTTCCCAGTTTTCCATATTTAAATGGGGCCCTCACAGTTCCGATACAGGAGAGAAATCCTCTGCTCCTGGTAGGGCAAGCATATTGTAGCATTGATATTCCAAGACCACACTGCGAAGAATTGGGAGGCTTGTTTTGCTTTTGCTCTGTGGTTTCTCTCTGCATGTTTTACATCTCCACCACATCTATCCATGTTGGCTAAATTTTGGGGAGGTTTTTCTTCTGTCCTGAAGGAAACATCTCTGTCCAAACTCTCTGCTTTCCAGAAGCTGATGGGCTTCTCCCTGGCTTTTAGCATGGTTTCACCCATTAGCACATCCACAAATGTACCAAGAGATCCTCTTCTGCTTCTGCACAGGACTGCTGGGACCTCAAGGACCAAGAGGACTTCCAGGAGAAACTGGGATCCCTGGTCCCCCAGGTCCTCCAGGACCACCAGCCACCCCAAGCCTCCCTCTTACCTTCCAACAGGGGGTCCTCTACTCACTGCAGCCTACAGCTGAAAAAGAAAGTAAGTTTACTTCTCTGTTTCCCTTTTTTTTTTTTTTTTCTGGTACATCAGCAGAATGGGCAGGCATACCTTTTGTACAGATGAGGAAGCATCAGTGGGGAATAGGGCTTGAGGGGGAATTTAATGTTCCCTGTGGTTTTCTAGGCTCGACATAGCTTTGAGGAGGTGACATGGCCTCCTGACGGCTTGCTTTGTGCAGACCAGGGTAGCTGCTGTGAAGAGAGTCCCTAATGAAGCATTAAAGCTCTGACAGTGTCACTGTCAGACATGGGCAGAGATATATAGTATATGTGACTGGTTAAATCCTGGTGCAACAAACCTACACTGGTTTGCAGTGCTGACGTTATATAACATAATGTGGACATCTGCTAAACGCATTTTCTTTCCAGCCCCTCCACAGACATCTCCCCACCTGCATTTTTTGATATAGCAACATTCTCTTGTGTCCATGCAAAGCACAGACCTGCAGGATTGAAAGCCCAAACCAAGGCAGTGATTTATCCCTTCCTTCTATCCAGAGGGACAGGATTTTTTTTGTTTTTTGTTTTTTTTTTTTTTTTTTGAGCCTGTGGTGATAAAAAAAAAAAAAATCTATTTACTGGATCTGTGTTTTGTAGGACAAGGAAAAGCTGTTTAGGAAAGGCACATCATGCTCTCTGATCAGAGCGCTCTCAGAATTGGGCTTGATCTGATTTCTTCCAATTCAATATTCCATTGCTCGTGTCTAATCACAGCACAGCTCAGCCTTTCCCCCAGCTGCTCTGCTCACCTCCAGCTTCAAACTGGCTTGTATTAATTACAGCTAAGGATTAGCAAATCTCCCCATGTCTGGCAGTTTTCTAGAGCTTTCCTTTTCCTTCCACACACTCTCCTCTCCAGACTGCTTTTCTTGAACGGGAGTGGATGTGTTAAAAATACATCCACATTTGGGAGAATTTTAACAGCTCTGCTCTGTGCTCAATTATTTAGAGTGTACAGGCAGGATTACATTAATTGTGGTTCAATACTCAAGGTCTTAACAAAATGCAGACTGGGCTGCCGCACTCAGGAGCCTTGTAATCAGGTTTTCCATTGCAGTCATTTCACTACCTCACAGGATCACCCCAAACAGTGCTCATATTAGATGGTACTGCTCTTGATTCAGCTTTTTATTCCAAAGGCTCCTCAAGGATGATTTTGATACTGCCACTGCCCCCTCCCTCCAACCATTCTTCAAATTGAGCTGCTTCTTGCACAGTAGTGGAGGAATTAAGAAGTGCATAATGGCACTGTATGCATTGCACCGCCTTTTTAGGAAGGGTAAACTCTGTATTTTCCCAGACCAGGAAGCAGATCTGCGACGTTTCTCTGTGTTATTCCCACCACCAGTGGGCAGCAACCAGCTTGCACAGAAATGCAGGGGCCCTGAGCAAATGGTGGCTTTATTGCTCTGGGCCAGACCTGCTGTCTTCCTCCATGTCTATGATGGATTTCTTGGTATACAGAGAGCTGCCAGGACTCTGTCTCAGTGGTGTGTGCTGACAAGGCTTGATTTATCTGCTCTTGGAAGAGCTAGAGAACTGATACAGTCTGGAGGTTTCAAAATTAAGGCCTAATCCTGTGTGGAATTAATATATTGCTGTTACCGAGTCTGCCCATGACTGTTTGAGCTCTTAAGCTCTCTCCTGGATTTATAATCAGGGTCATTTAAGAAGCAGAAAGCTCTATACTCCCTGGTGTTTTATATTGCAGAGGACCGATTAAATAAATCTGAGTGTTACTTTTGAATGATACGCACTAAGTGGTACTTGGACACAGCAAAGAGCACATGATGTGTCCCTTTGTGCACCTGCCGTGACCTGTGCCAGCACTGTCAGCTTTATCCTAAATGTCACATCTGAAAAATTGAGGAATTTTTCTTTTCCACCTCCAGTTCATACTTTCTGGAGTACCCCTGCCTCTCCTGTAGATTGTGGTGGATAGGCAAGTCGATCAATGTTGCCTTCTCAAAGCCTGGTAGAAGGCTGATTCTTAGCAACCAATAAAGTGTAGCCTTGCAAATTCCAGATAGGTTTTTATTTATTTATTTATTTTAATGGAACACATCTGAAAACTATAAACATAAGATTCCAACTGCTGACAGCAGAGGGAAGCATATTCCTGGTAATGGGCATGTACACCCACAGAGATGTAAGAAAGCTGTATCAGATTATTATTAGTACAGTATTTTGTTCTGTCTGAACATGGTTAATGCAATTGCCTTTATTAATCGCAACAAGTTCCTGTTGGCAATGTTTATTGGCAGACAGAAGCCAAAAATGGGGAGACAACTATTTTCTCACAGTTTCACTATGTTGCGGTAAAGAAATTGGCCCCAGTGGTCTCTCTCCAGATCAGGTAGCAGAAAGAAATTAAGACAGGATTACTTCATTTCCATCCTGTCTCAACAAATCAAGCCTATAATGGGGGAATTTATCCCTAAGTCAGAAACATTAGAAATAGACCAGAAGCTAAACTGCCCTATCCCACTGCCAGGGCTGCTGCTGCAAGCATCGCTTGCTTTTTTTACTGCTTAAAAATGAGTGGATCAGGTATGTGGTCTCAAGTCCTCTTTCAACTCGGTTCTGTTTCTCCTCTTAAAGCTAAGAAATATTTTATGGGTAAAAGGAGAAAAGACCAAAACTTGCACTCAACTGAGGGTTCTGTTTTCTTGCATTTCAAAGATTTGCAAATGACTTATAAAGACCGTTTGCTATTGACTGAGGATGGAGCTATTTGTGACTGCTACAACAGCCTCCAGCTCCAGTCCCAGAGTGCCCCTGGTTATAAGGAGCAGGAAAGAATGGAGATTTGAGTTCTACTTGCTGCTTTATAGGAATATGGAAGAAGCCCTTAGAAAAAGGAGGTTAGTTTTATCACACTTTTATCCAGCTCTGTTCTTAGTATGTTGCATTGAGAGCCTGCCTGGAAAGAAGCTTTGACCTCCTTGAGTTTTGCATGGCCAGGCAGTTGTAGAAGGAGCAACTCCATATCTCCTACAAACACCTACTCCTGAGCTGCAGAGATCAAGTCAGGAGCCTCTAAACTCCAAGGCAATTGAGCAGACCTCTGTTTTTTTTGTGTGTCACTATTACGGAATCACCTTTTCTAATTTACTTGGAGTCAAACTGACCTAAAGTAAGGATGGCTGGATTTCTAGGGAATAACTCTGTCCCTATAACAATGTTTGGTCGGAATCTTCTATAACCCATGTCTTTATCCCCGTCTTCCCTCCATCAAGAATTAAATCCTGATAGCTTGCAATCCCCCTTCCCCCTCTGACTGGATGTTTATTTGATTTTGTTGACCATGAGGTCTTCAAAAACAAAAGGCTCTGGGACTGTTAATGCCTTCACTGCTGTTCGATGCTCATTTCCTGATGTCATCTCACTTGCCAGCCTTGATGGATTTTGACATGGTCAGATAAAACTCAAATTAATTGGATTACACACTTCACTTGGGTACCTTTCCTTCTGAACATGAAAATAGTCTCAATTGTTTTATTTTAGGGTTCTGAAGAAGCGAAGATGGATAGAGCTGGAAACAATTGTCAAAGAAATACCTGTTTGCATTCAGACTTTAGGCACGGAATTTGGTTCTCAGGGGGATCTGGGCTAGATCTCATACTGTTCTGCTGCCAGGAAGGCATTGCAGCTATATATTGTCATGCCTGGCAGTTAAAGAGATTTCACAGTTTTCGCTAGAAGCTGTTTTCAAACAGCTAGCTGAAAGTCTTTTCTATCACTGACAATGCTCCTCAAGTTGAAAAGGCTTCATAATGCAACTGCTAACGTTCCTGAAGATTTAACCGTGTACCCTTTGGGCAGGACTGTGCCCCTGCAGAGTACGCAACACCCTTCTCATCTTCCTGGTGTCACTTGACATCTTGCAAAGGACACTACTAAATTTTAGTATAATGAGTTAAAGGGATGGGTGGGAAAAAAAAAAAAAAAAAAAGAAAAGAAAAAAAAAAGAATAAATTTGAGATCATGGGCAGGAGAAGATGGATGTTCTTCCTCTGTGATGGCCTCCAGGTTCCTGCAACTGTAAAATAGTGTTTTGGGAGTCTCAAATGAAAGATGCTGCCACCTACAGACTGCTAGTATGCTAAAATACAGGTCTCTAGGGAGCAGGGTTGTTGATTTTGGTTATGGAATAGCAATGAATAAGCAGGGTTGTTTTCTTTATTTTTAAATAGATCTGTTTTTTGCTGTTCAGTTACAATTTGAAGTGGCAAGCCCTTGGCTGCAAGGGTGAAGAAAGATATGGTCAGCTACAGGCTGGTGATTTTTATCCCTAACAGGAATGGGATGAGGAAGAGGTGCAACAGCACAAAATTCCTCCAATTCCTGCCTATGCCTTTCTTTTCCCTGCCCCATTCCCATCTCCATTTGTACTCCAGAGCACTCTGAATCTGCTGAAACTGGCCATTTTAAATCCTAAAATAATCCTGAAAGGCAGAAAAGAGTTTCCTGGGAATGTGGAGGGAGCAGAACACAGCCTCTCCACTGGGCTTTCCTGTGTCCTCAGACCTGGTGGCAGTGTGAGCCTTTTGGTTGGTGCCAGGTTGCTAGAATTGCTCAGCAGTTCATTTGTGGAGGAACACCAGTTTGGGATGGAAAATACACCTATTTTGGGGTGAAGCAGAAAGTGAATCTGAGGGTGTCTACAGCTCTGCAGTTCCAGGAGACACAGCCCACAGCCTTGGAAAGCACAGGGAAATTGCTCTCACAACTCAAATTTTGCATCCTTAAGCACCGCCTGTCCTTCACCAGCAACAGGCATCAGAGGATTTTGGAGTGAAATCCTGCCTGCTGGGACTATGCAGCTGGACACTGATTGCTCTACTCTTTGCCACAGATGGAGAACCTCAACTGGCTTCTACCGTTATAGACACCATTATGGCTGGCTTGCCAGGACCACGGGGAGCCCCTGGCCCGGTGGGGCCTCCAGGTAATTAACTTGATTGGCTGCAAAGCTCTAATGATGGGACAACATGCAAAAGAAGTTCCTGATGGAGAGTGGGAATGGTCTGGCAGGGTTCATCCTGTGCGGGAGAGCAAGTGGCCCTCACTGGAAGGGCAGTGAAGTTGTGGGTCCTGGAACATGGAAGGGTAGGGGAAAGAAAGCAGTTTTCATATCTTTTGGTAATGGTAGATTTAACCTCAAAGATTCCTTGCCACTTTGGCAGTGAAGAGGGATATCTGTTGGCACCTCTGGAGAAGATAATAATTGAAGAGCATCTTTAAGAATGGTCCAACCAGTGGATTATTTTTTTGTGAGGGCAAAGCGATTCTTTCTGCTGGTGCAAACCCTGTCTCTTGACAGCAGCGCTGCATTGAGCAGAATCTGGCCAGCTGTTCTCAGTGACACTTATGCAAACTTTGCAGGCTTTGGAGCTATTTTGAGCTACTCCAGATTTGCACCAGCATAACCGAGATGAGAATCTGGGACAAGAATTCTGTGGCAAGTCTCCTGTTTTTCAAAGCTGATGAGTGGCTTAAATGATAATATTCCTGCAACCATCAGCACTTCACCGTATGAAGTGTTTTTAGCAGTGAACTCCCATCAGTTGCAGAAAAGGCTTTCCCTTTTATTATAAGGGCCTTTCATTTATCCTTCAATTCATTTATTCTTTGATTTAGACATTTGCATGGTTCATTAATGATTGTGGCTGATTCAGCTGTACATTATGTGCATGATGTCTGCATTATTTCATCTCAAGGGCTGTGACAGCTAAAGCAGAGAGGAGTATTAATAAGTTTGGGCTGAGCAAATATCCTGTCTCCTCTTTGCAGGTATAGTTTAACAGTTACTGTTCAGATATGATTTTTTTCTTCCAAGGGGAATGAAGCTGTTAAGTGATTGTATGAAGGAAGTTGACCTGCTCAGGCAATGTTTAACTTTTCCAGAACCACCCTGCTCTATGGTGGAGCCTTAAAAACAACTTCTTGCTACCCGAGTGAGCATGCAAAGATGAAAAGCATGCTTTGTCACGGTCAACTTCTCATTTGGCAACATCCAAATCCCATTTCCTGAATGCTCATCATCAACTTTCAGGCAAAGCTAGAGAGAGACAGACCCTAGCTACCTTGGGGACTTTTCTTTCCACCTTGGGACTCCTCCTGCTTTAGAAACAGCAACTACAGTATCTTGCTGTGATGTAGCTGTTTCATGGATCTAGTTTAAGAATCCTGAAAAACTGTCATTTTGAAGGAAATGGAAATATAGCATGTTTCTGGCATCCTTCCTGCCTGTGTTCCCCCCTCCGTTTTTTCCAGAGCTCTAAGGTCTTCCCTAGGGCGTAGGGATATATTACATCAGGATGCGGGTATCCAGGAATCCAGAGTGTGATGAGAGTGCTTCTGCTGTAGTCCTGCGATCAATCAGTGACTCTTTTCCATTGAGAGACTCAGCAGAGCAATGAGAGGAAGTGCATATGGTTGGAATTAAGGGTCCTTCCTTCTAAATCTCCTTAAAATTGCCTCAAATGATGATTCTCACCAGGGCCACCAGGTGCATCAGGACCCAAAGGGCCGCCAGGACCTATCGGAGCCCCTGGATTGCAAGTAAGGCATTTTAGTGCTTTTGCAGTTGGGTAGGGAAAAGTCAGAGGTTAGAGGTGAAGCATCTTCTCATTATAAAGAGACAGTGCTGTGTATTTTAGAACTGATGTTTTGTCCTCTGTGAAATTCTGTGATTTTAATGCCTGAGTTTCATCCTGGATTGGGATGGGAAGTTGGAATAATTAGACTTTCCAAACTAGTCCCTTAATCATAACAACACATTTTACTATTAGTGCATCAAAATGCTTTGCTGTGGCCTTAGTTGATGCAAAATATTTTGTGTGAATGGGGTCAGCAGTGGAGAGCATCCCACTCCATGAGCTTCCCAGGGTTCCATGGCCCTATGCTACATCAAGCCCCAATTTTACAGAGGTTTCCCGGCCAGTTGGAATCTCCTATGGGATGCCACCAAAAACCTTGTGCCGTCACAGGACAGATGGCCTTTAGGAGCATTTTGAAGGATTAAGTGGTGCAATATTCAGGAAAGAAAACAAGCAACCCAAAACATGGAGACTTGGGCTATGCCAGCGCGGTCATAGAAAAATACAGTTATTTCTTGTGGAACACACAAAAATAACAGCACTGCACCCATGGGAATTTGCTGTAGTTGAGCCTGATTTTCAGAAATAGTACTTTTTTGATAAAAATATTGCGAACTCCCAACAGTCCTACTGTTGAATTATCAATGCAAAAACAGTGGTGGGGAGGAATGATCATGGGTTGTGATGGACTTGCTCAAAAACTTTTGCTGTAGGAGAAGGACAAAGTAGTCATGTGGATTGAAAAGAAATGGTTAAATGGAAAAAAAAGTGAAGTCATGATGAATGTGAAGAAAAAGTGAACAGCACAGCTGCTCAAAATAGTGGTTAGCTGATATAAGGGGATTCCAGTTTAGGGAAGAATGTTACTTAATGACAGGGTTGGCTGTTAACACTAAATATTTCAAAGGCATGTGAGTCAACTAAAGACATGAAAGTGATTGTACAGAGCGCGAGAGAAGTTAAGTAATTTAGCTGAGGAATGCCACTTAGATCCTGACATGAAGAGATTTGAGGTTGCTAGAAATTAGAGAAATGGGATATTGCGATGTATTTATTAATCACTTGGAAGAAGAAATGGACAGCAAGTTAGTGAAATTTTGTCAGTGCAGCAGAATCATTTCAATTAGGGAATGCTCTGGAGGACCACAAGAAACTCCAGATAGATATGAACACAGTGGGAAATTTGGCAGCAAAATGACAGCTGCAGTTTAACGTGATTAAATACAAGGTAATTCACATGGGGCAAGACTGTGGGTTCTGTAGCAGAGTCTGGCTTTTCACATGCAGCATACATAGTTTTGTTTTTTTTTTCTGACAGATTTACTGAATTCAGTGTTCTTCAACATTTCTTTGTAAACAAGCACTGAAGTCACTACTGAGGTTGGCAAGTGCAAAGGGCAACTACGGACTCTTGAGCTTTGCTCATGCTGCATGTTTGACCTAGGGCCAAGCCTGGTTAGTCCCCCAGCTTGTTCACCATCCTCCAAAAGAGGCTGGCACTGCTAATCCCCTGGGTGGGGAGCTATAGCTAGGTATCTGCTGATGGTGAACATTGCTGCCTCCCAGCTCCTTTAGTCCCACAGAGCATTAATGCCGGCTCTTCTTGGACCACTTAATGAGACGTTGAGGAGCTTTGCCTCTTGCAGGGATGCTCAGGAAGCCCATTTCTATGGATGCTGAAAGGGGTAGTTTCTGGGGGCTGTTATTACGCAGTTTAGCTTAAATGACCAGTGTTTTGGGATGGAGCCATAGTCTTATTGTCTGCTATATAGTGACCAAGGTATTACGTGAGTCACTTAAGGTGGAGAAAAGCACCTTGCAAGTATAGCTATAAAGAGCTGAGGAGCTGACATAGGAAATACAAACAATGTTGTTCTCTTACTGTCTGGCTCACAATTTATGCTTTACTGGGTGGGTGATCTAAGAGTTCGGATTGATTTCTGCAAAGCAGTTCAATTAGTAGAAGTCTGGAG
The DNA here is from genome assembly GCA_013398735.1 of Nothocercus julius. Classification (NCBI taxonomy): domain Eukaryota; kingdom Metazoa; phylum Chordata; class Aves; order Tinamiformes; family Tinamidae; genus Nothocercus; species Nothocercus julius. The sequence goes on from VZSV01000144.1 coordinate 184,009, forward strand.
AACATGCCCTTCTTATCCTTTGGTGACTGCTTTATAGATTTATTCAGCCCAGGGAGCAAAATTATTAGTAAAGATTGAGCTTAATTTGAAAATTGTTTATTATGGTGAGTAAACCGCTTCAAAATAATTTCCACTGCACAGTCCAATTAATTTTCAGGTATGTGTACTTACTCATGCCACTCACTGAGACTGCTATGAACAGGGGGAAATAGTGGGAGCTTTTAGGTTAGCCATGTTGTCTGTTTACATATTTTTCTCAGGAAAACTGAGAACAAGAGCAATCTTGTCCTACTGATCCATTGCCAAACGCTACATCAGTGACTTACATGGCAAAAGAGAATCCAGACCAATTGCTTAATGGGTGTATGAAGTTTTAAGGAGCTGAGGATCACTGGGAAATGTACTCACTATATTTATGCAAAGGATGCACAGTAGAAATTAATGCCTTCTTTTCTGTTTTTCTGCATATGTTCTAGGGTTTACCCGGCTCTCCAGGACAGCCTGGGCCAAAAGGTTCAAAGGGAGACCGAGGAGAGAGAGTAAGATTTTTCTGCATATCTTTGTCAGATTCCTCATCCAGTTTTCAAGTACCTGCTGTGGTAAAGAATGGTATTTGGACCGTCTGCTAAGCTTATTCTTGAAGAAACATGTCACAGCAATAGACAATGGTCTTTGAAATCTCTTCTGAGATACAGTAATTGCTCAAACTATTCTGAGATCTTAGCATACGGTTAGGGATAGTCATTAGCAAGGGGGTGGACAGTCATTTGTCAGTTAGATCTGTAGCATGTAGAAACTGGTGCTGTTGGAGGGTCGACTATTGCTAAGACCCTGCTATGGAGCAGATTCAAAGAATGAAAGAAAGATGAGGGGAAATAATGTTAAGTTGTACCTCTAAAATGACATATGCCTGCAGACTTTTTAAATAAGAACTAGTGCAGATCACTCAGAGCATTTCCTGGCTTTATTAATACACTAGACCCTGAGGCATTTCTGGAACAGATATTTAAGGGTCTGATAAACTTTTAACCTTAAGGTTAAAACCTTAACTAGTGAAATTTCATCCCAAGTTACACAGTATTGCTCATGATTGTTAAATATTAATCTAAAAATCTATTTTTAAAAAAGCAAAGCCTGGTATATGGCAAAGTATCACGTTGCCACCAGAAAACTGATAAGAGCTCTTCCTCAATGATTCATTTAGCAGCATGATCTAATTTGTGGTTGACCATACTGCTAAGAGTCTGACTACATTTCTTTTGAAACAAATGCTTTGTTGCACTATGCCCTTTGAGGGGTTTTTTTTGGCTGGATGAGGTGTAAATGAATCCCTTAAGCTCTGGTTTCGTTCACTGCTTGTAGAGATTCAGAAATGCAACTTGCCTAGGTTCAGGATAAATGGGATTTTTGAATATCATTAAAAATAAATTGTGTTTTCTGGTCCTTACTCTGTTAGTTTGGAAAGTGATGCTGATAGCTTTTTTTCTGGCAGAATTTCAGTAGCCTGTTTTGTGTGTTTTTGAGAACAACCTCTTTTGCTAATGTGGATTTGAATGCTGATTTTGACAACTACATGCTGCAATTTTTGGTTTGGTGGATATAAATTAGGGCTAGCGCTATACAGAACAGAGGAACTGTGCAGCTGGTGCACCAATAAATAAATAAATAAATAAAAAGGAGTTCTTACAATATCTATTGCCATATGAGAAAATGTCTTTATATCTTCTGCCTGCTTAATCTTATAGAGAACAGACATAGAGGAGACCTGAGGCAGTCAGTCTGTCCCCTACATGGCACATCTCCGCATGTGCCTTTCACGGTCAACATCCGCTCATTTTCTTCTTAAGCACATGCAGTGAGGGACACTCCACAGCATCTCCAAGCAATCTTCAGAGGTGCAGCAAGGGAGGGACTGGGCTAACAGATGTTCCTAACATCCAATCTACGTAGCTTTTGATCCTCTTTAAGCTGTTAACATCTTTTCCCATTCCCAGTGGACACAGAGGGCAACCTAGTTAAGTATTTAGAGTATGTTGTTACTTTCCTTGCTGCAGTATGCTGCTTGCCAGTGCTTTCTCACAGGCCTTATCCCCTTCAGTGCACAAGCCAGATATTTCCTTTTGAAGAAGGCAGCAGTACCTGACAAATTAGACCTTATTTCTAATGCTCTTCATGTCAACACCCAACTGTGCCTAGTGCTGGCTGGCTCCTCGCTCAGCATGGCACCAGTCTCCGTAGTCATGTTTTGGTAGATGCCCAAGGTTTGGGGTTTTATGCAAAGCAGCAGACTGGATGGACACAGTAAGAGATCAGCTCTTCCCTTCTGGCAAACCCTGCAAAGGAGCTGTTGCCAGTTGTATGGGGTTTTTTTTGGAGCAAAAATAGAGGGCTTTTTTCTGGGTATGGGTTAAATATGTGACTCTTTCGTCAACAGATTTTTAAAAATGCTTTAAAATTTTACCTCTTTTCCCCCAGTTCCTGCTTTCTGTGAAATAATTCAGAAGTGTTCCCCAGGTTAGGGTTTCTGCCCCAGCCCCAGGGTGCTCAGCAGTGGGGAATAAAAGCAGAGGAGAAAAATGGGGAAGAAAATGCTTATTCTGACACTTCATTCCACCTCAGACCCACACATGCCATTGCAAAGTATGTATGTGCATATGTTTTGATCAGTAGCTGCTGAATATAATACAGGGATGTACGTGCAGAGCAAGAGACAGATTAAATCAGTGTATAAGCCAGTGTTCAGTGGGTGTCCAGAGCTCTGTTTGCTGTCTGGGGCAGCAGCAGCAGCAACCTGTCCATTTACTGGAGAGAAGAATGTTGTATCTGTGTAAGAAACAAATCTCCAGCCAAATTCCTTCCTGGTACAGTGTAACTGACTACTTTAAAGTTCAAAAAAGTGCAAATCATCTTACTGAGAGGGTACTGAGCTGAGTATTTCGATATCTAACCAAACTTCTTCGAAGTGTGATAGGATTTGGAGCTCATGCTTGACAGAAACCATGACCTCCTTTTGCTGTCTCTAAGTGATAATGTCAAGGGAAAGAAATGTCTTCATATTATCCCAGGTGTAAGGTTTTTCATTAAGCTATCTTAATTCCACTAGTAAAATTACATTATGTTCTTGTCAAATCGAAAAATATCTCCTAATGACACTTACTTTATTTCCAACAGGGGCAAGCAGGTCTGACTGGAGAGAGGGGCATTAAGGGATTTCCTGTAAGTGATGTACTTGCGGGTGTGTCCAAGACTCAGATGGTTTTGGTACATGCCTGGCATGTCTAGCACCTTAAATACCACATTGCTGGAGTGCAACTGGTTCAACTAGCTCTCTCAGATACAACACTTAACTGTCTCCAGTTCAGTGATTCTTCTCAGGCAAAGACCTTACCTTAAGTGAGACACCATCTTTCTGCATATTTAGTGTAGTGCTAAAATACAGAGTTCACAAGAGAGGGCCCAAAGAAGCTTTCACAGTTTCTTTTTACCTGTGCTGACCACAAGCTTGGGTGGTACAAGGGTGGAAGCTGTCACCAAGGTGTCCTTCCAGCTGCAGGTCTTCCTGCCAGAGCTAGAAGCTGATATGGTGAATTCAGCACAGAGGATGAACCGGATAGATTCTCACTGGTTTCCGCAGGTGTGGAGGATTCTTGCTGTAAGCCATGTTGGTAGAGTTGTGGCAGCATGGAGCAATTTCTGACTCCACAGCACAAAACAGGGTGGCATATGTGCTCCAAGAGCTGCAGATTTACCAGGCTGGTTTCTGCTCGGGGTGTTTTGTTAATAGGACAGTCAGCAACAAAGTCCTATGAGGTGTCAGAGGTGGAGAGCAGCAATTAGAAAGGAGTCATGCCAACAGAGAAGAGTTTCCCTAACAGATCTTCTCTAGTCCAACTGTTGTAGACAGAAACACCTTTCATCCCACCTTCCCCAGTGAAGTTCCTGGTATTACCAGAGTCCAACGATGGATATTATTAAGCAAAGTACAACAGGTACTCTGCACAACTTCTTGCAAGGGCTCTGAAAAACGGGGATGCTAATCTCTTAATAGTTTTTCTCTGAATGATTTTTAGGCAACAACTGAATGGATACACAAAGGAGGTAGCTGCACTGATACACAGGGCTAGGAAGTTTGTCTACCTTGACTTCAGCAGGGCTTTCGACACATAACATCCTCATAGGAAAGCTCCGAAAGTGTGGACTGGATGACTGGACAGTGAAGTGGATTGAGGACTGGCTGGATGGCAGAGCCCAGAGTGTGGTCAGAAATGAGGTGGAGTCTAGTTGGAGGCCTGTGGCCAGTGGTGTCCCCCAGGTGTCAGTACTTGGCCCGGTGCTGTTTAACTTGTTCATCAATGACTTGGATGAGGGCACAGAGTGCACCCTCAGCAAGTTTGCAGATGATACAAAACTGGGTGGAGTGGCTGACACTCCAGAGGGCTGTGCTGCCATTCAGAGAGACCTATACAGGTTGGAGAGTTGGGCAGAGAGGAACCTCATGAGGTTCAACAAGGAGAAGGGCAGGGTCCTGCACCTGGGGAGGAATAACCTCAGACACTGGTACAGATTGGGGGTTGACCTGCTGGAACGCAGCTTCGCGGAGCGGGATTTGGGAGTCCTGGTTGACAAGTTAACCATAAGTCAGCAATATGCCCTTGTGGCCAAGAAGTCAATGGGATCCTGGCCTGCATCAGGAGGAGTGTTGCCAGCAGGTCGAGGGAGGTGATCCTCCCCCTCTACTCAGCTCTGGTGAGACCGCACCTGGAGTGCTGGGTACAGTTCTGGGCTCCCCAGTACAAGAAGGACATTGAGCTTCTAGAGAGTGTCCAGCATAGAGCAACAAAGATGATTAAAGGACTGGAGCATCTATCATATGAGGAAAGACTGAGCTGGACCGGATGCGGGGCATGTGAGAAATTTGGGCAGGGAGAAATCTTGTGAAATTCAACAAAGACAAGTGCAAACTCCTGCACTTGGAGAAAAATAACCCCAGTCACCAGTACAGGCTGGGGACTGACCTTCTGGAGAGTGAGGGACCTGGGTGTCATGGTGGATGACAAGTTGACCATGAGGCAGCAGTGTGCCCTCATGGCCAAGAAGGCCAATGGGATCCTGGGGTGCATTAGGAAGAGCGTCTGCAGCAGGTCGAGGGAGGGGATCCTGCCCCTCTACTCAGCCCTGGTGAGGCCACATCTGGAGTATTGTGTCCAGTTCTGGGCTCCCCAGTGCAAGGGGGATGTGGAGCTGCTGGAGAGAGTCCAGCGCAGGGCTACAGGGATGATCCAGGGCCTGGAACATCTGCCCTATGAGGAAAGGCTGAGAGAGCTGGGCCTGTTCAGCCTGGAGAAGAGAAGGCTCAGAGGAGACCTCATCAGTGTATATAAGAACCTCAAGGGAGGCAGTGAGGAGGATGGTGCTGGCCTCTTCTCTGTGGTGGCTGCTGATAGAACTAGAGGAAACAGCCACAAACTGAAGCACCAAAAGTTCCACAGAAATTTAAGGAAAAATTTCTTAACAGTGAGGGTGACAGAGCACTGGAACAGGCTACCCAGAAAGGTTGTGGAGTCTCCTTCTCTGGAGATCTTCAAAACCCGCTTGGAAACAGTCCTGTGCCACATGCAGGTGATCCTGCGTGTGCAGGGGATTGGACTACATGATCTGTAGAGGTCCCTTCCAACCTTAACTGTTCTATGATTCTGTGAAGAATACAAAGTGGTAGAGATGAATACTGGGTGGAAGTGAGCAAACTGGTTTTATTGGATTAAAGTATCCAGAGGCGGCTTAGATCCTCTAGAAGGATCTTCTCTTCCTTAGTTCCACCTCATCGTCTCTTAAAACTCCCAGGACCTCTCTTTGATTCCTTTCTCCCATCCCCACCTTGCTTTCCAAACATCTTGGGGATGTCCAGCCAGCTTAAGGAGTCCAGGCATTTCCAGTTTAGTTTATTCAGCAATTTATTAGGCTTTTCCCTTGCGTTATGTTTAGCTTGTGGTTTATTCTTTCCATGTCATCTGTTCTTTGGGAACTGCATCCACTTCTTGGCTAGGGAGAATAGCTGCATATCAGACTAGCATGGACAGAACACAGGGATCTTTGTTCAGGAAAAACTTGGTGAGCATCTTTAGTGGGAGAAAGTGATGTGACTACTGAATGTAGAAAGGAGGAATTTATGTTCTAAATAAGAAATGAAAGCATGTTTGGGAGAGAGTAGCACTGCTTTTATTCCAGTGTTTTAACTTAGAAGTTCTCACTGAGAGCTTCTCAAGATGTGTATAGTTTTGGTTGAGCAGCCAGGTCGTGGCAGCCAGCCCGCCTTTCATTGCAATGTAAATATCCTACGGCTTTGGCCACCCCAAACCAAGTTCACCAGTGCTAGAAATGGTGGTGGTGCCCCCAGGAGCCAGAACAGAGCTCATTAGCTCACCTCAGCCCTTGGCCTGAAGTGCCGGAAAGTTTTTCTGCTCATTAAGCTCTTTCGCCTTTTTTAAAAATTTATCTGGAGGGAGGGAATATGAATGATCATGCACAGGATGTCTGTCCCTTGTTCACATGAAAACAAATTTCTCTTTATTGTTCTAGGGTGAACCAGGCAAGAAGGGTGAGGAAGGTGATAAAGGTGCAGATGTAAGCATGTATTTCTACTGTTTTACTTACTCTTTTGTCTCTGTGCTCTCCTTAGGGCCAAGTTCTCCTTTTGAAGGAGAGGAGGAGTCCTGTCCAAATTTAGAAGGGCAAGTAAAGAGATGGTGTGAACCTATTACAGACTAAAAATCAAGGTCCCTGAGGTCTGCTTGACCATATTGTCATCTGCAATCTGAACATCTCAGTCCTTAAGGGTTATTTCTCCACACAAAAGTGCTCCTAGGTAGGGAGATACCCATGCCATTATTACTGCTAAGGAACACATATACAAAAGAGATCAAACTGCCCATGCAGAGAACTGGAGTTCTCAGATCTCTGTTCTTCCACACAAAAATCTTTCCAACACCAATCCGTCCCATAAGACCCCCTATCCAGGGTAATGGGGGCAAAAGCCTGAGCGCATGTAAAATGAACAAGAAGCCCTTCTGCAAACATATAGCAATGTAAGTTTTGATTTTGTTTCTCTCCTTGCAGGGAGAAGGTGTTCAACAGCTTCGAGAAGCTCTGAAGATTTTGGCTGAGAGAGTATTAATTCTTGAGCACATGATAGGAATTCATGGTAAGCAGTGTTAAGGTTTTCTTTTCTAGGCACCTGGGGGTCTATTAAGGGGTTTATTGAACCATCTGCTCGATGGTTCAAGCACATTGGCCTGGTCTCCTAAAGCAGTCATTTAGCTATTTAACCAGGGTTTTCAAAACTAGGTACTCATCATGACTTAAAGGCCTCCACCCCACAGAACTGCCTGCTTTATCCACTATATACATTGTCTGTTTGGCCTTACAGAAGAATGAGGCATGTGGTGCTGTTATTTTGAAACAGTCATTTTAGCAAATCACTTTCACTGACATAAATGGACTTTCTGTTATTGCTTGGGAAGGAGTTGAGTTATTTATACCCATGTATACATTTATACCTGTGTAGCTGCATCAGCCAAAATGGGTGGTGGTTAACTGTACAATGTAGCTAAGGCCATGTTTAAACACCTGTGTTGCATGACTTTATAAATGCTTCCTTTTTTATCCTCTATGCTTCTGAACCTTTTCCACTCCTTAACTTATGACATATTTAAGCCAAAAAAAATGCTGTTTAGAAAAAAAAAAAAAAAAAAACTTGGAAAGTAAGTCATTTCTTCTGTGTGATTCTGTTCATCTTTGTATGTCTATATGGTCAAAAAAAGGCAAAGATATAAAATACTGAAACAGGATTTCCTTGACCGCTCCTGCACTGAAAGGCACCACACAGATTTAAATCTCCCAGCACCAACTATCTAGTCTTGTTCCCACTGTATGTGTTAGGAATTTTACCACAAGTTCCTGGGTAGCCCAATTCCTCACTGAAAGACCCACACAGAAATGCCAACCGCATGCTCTCATTTTCCCAAGAAACTTCACCATCAATGTGATTTCCAAAACCACAGCCACCTAAGCAACAAGACAAAACAGACCAACAAATAAGATGCTCTGGAGCAGCGGACTGCAGAGAGCAGCCCAGCAGGGCACAGAGAAGCCCAAAGTGTTTGGGAGCCTTGCTGGCCAGCAAACACAGCCCAAACCCTACGTTAGCCAACTGCTCCCCTGAACAAGCCATGCTGTTTCCCAGGGCCGGACCAAGACTGGATTTTTGGCTTTCAAAGTTGGACTCTTGTCAGGGAAATGAGTAGATAAGAAAAAAATAAGATAGATAAAAGAGATAAGATAAAAAGAAAGTAGGGCCTTAAAATGATGAGGCAGCATGGGAGCTAGCAGAGTGCATTGTTGATTCCTGGGAAGAAATAAGAATAGCCATATTCAATGTATATTTATCTTCATAGAGAAGGACACTGTGGAAAGAGGAAGGGTGTGTTAATGAGAGACATGCTGGGAGAATGGACAGACTATATATATATTTAATCCCAGCTTTATCACTAAGTTGGCTATAGCGTAGGGTGGGTCATTCAGTCCTTTCAGTGCCTCAGTAAGTCCACCTTTTCAGCAAGTGAAATGATATTTAAGCCCTCAGGAACGTCACTTCTCAGTGACCATTCGGTGAAGCCTTATCCTTCAGTAGCAGGAGGCTCTGGGCATTGCTAAGTCATAGTTACAGCCCAAACAGATTGACATAAAATAAGGATAAGAGCAGTGCGCTATAGTCACAAGGAGGAACAGGAGCTGTTGTTCTGCATTCAGCAATATTCCTATCTCAGAGAGCTTCAAGCCAAAGGACAAGATAGTGCAGTAGAGTAATAGTGCAGTAGTGTGATTGCAACAACCACATAGCTCCCCAAAGGTTTGGGGAAAAAAAGAGTCACAGGGAAGGCACTTCCTCACAGAAGAAACATCATTCAGAAGGGCCCATTTACTCTTTCCTTAGCCTCCGCTTTTAAATAGCACTCTCCCATGACTTTCTCTCCTTACAGACTCTTTATCTTCCATTGAGCCAGGCTCTGGACAAGATGTGATCCCCGGCTCCCCATTGCGAACCAGCGTCAAGATCAAGCGTGGAGGGCCGCAGCAGCCACAGCCCTATCAGATCCTCTCTTCACTGCTGGATGACAGTGAAGCAAGAAGGAGAAGCAGTCAAATGAAGTAGGAGCATCTACGTGTCCTTCAAGCCTGCTCACCAGTTAAAGATATAGTATCCTATGCTTAATTGCAGAGTGCAAATGAAGAGGGTAAGAGGCTGCAGTATTTGCAGTCAGGTTTCTTTACCTGATCAACACTAAGCCCTTATTACAGGGAATGTCTTAGCCATAGCTCAGAGATGGTCTTACAAACATTTTTCTTGATTTTGTTATTTTTTGCCTTTGGAATACCACATGGCAGGTGTCCTCAGAAGCTGTCTACAGAAGTGACACCTCCTGACTGTGACCAATAGTTTAATCCTCCCCTTGTCTTTCATGGGCCTCTAAAGCATTTTCATTGTCAAGAATTTCTCTTAAACAAAAAATAAATAAGGGAATTCAAAGAACATTTAAAATAGTTACTTTGAAAATTCAGTTTAGTCTTGGGACATGAGCATCAAAATCTAAGCTTTGCATTTTGTTGATTGCATGTGAAAGACATTATTTCTATCCATGGTTAGCTGAGCAAGGACCTCAGGTGCAAATCACAGCATACATTGACTTTCTATCTATATTCAGATGACATAAGAATCATTTCTGTGAAAATTTATAGCAGTATGTATCAGTTATGGTGGAATTGCACAAGAATTTTCTCAAATTGTGTTCGGGTTGTGCATGCATCCAGAAAAAGTCATTAAAACACTGTCAATAAATATTCACAGAAAAAAAAAAAAGTGTTTTTTAATAGTTTCTTAACTCTAGATCAATAAGAAGTATTTTGACACTGTTTTGTTTTATCTTGTGGGTAGAGGCTCGGCATTTGAATTGTGAGATAGTATAACAGCAAGCCACGATCTAAGAGATTAGAGCCTTGTCAGTAGCCCATTTTTCACTAAGGAGTTAAATCCAAAGTCATTTTACTTTTTTTCAATAACTGTTATTTTGAGGAAAGTCCCAGTTGCCATATTTAAGAGGTTGAACCTGCCCTTCAGTGACAAATGAATCATTGTACCTGCTGTGCATACCAACCTGGACAAGTCGATGTCATTCACATAGACACGGAATTTGTTAAAAAGGTTGAGACTAATGAAATGATATTACTCTTTTTATTTAAATAGATTTTTTTTTTTACTCTTCTGTCAGGTTTTCAAATCCAGCCCAGGTGAAAAGTGAGCAAATTATCTTTGTAATTTTGCGGCATAATAAGGTAAATTGGTCACATCCTATCTAGCTCCTAGTGCAAGATACAGCTATTTGAAAAAGACAATGTGTACTCCTACAAGTATTTCTGTCAGAAGCTCTGGCAAAGACCAACAACTCTATTGTCCATGTATTCAGGAAGCCCTATAACCCAGCATGATACTCCAGAGGGAAAGGGAAGCATGTGCGAACTGCTGAAAGTGCAGCTTGGCTTGCAGGAGTTCTGCCCACTGACATTAGCCTCACATCGCCTTAGCTTTCTGGATACATTGTGAATGTGGTAGACCTACAGAGACATCAGAACAGCCAAATTTTTCCTCTCAGAAGCATTATATTTTCAGAAACAAAGAAGTTAAAGCTACTTCAGAATGACTATATGCACCATATGCATTCATTTGGCCCTGTCCTTTGAAAGTCTAACCAGCTGCCCCAAAACAGGTGATCTTTCACATTTGACCAGGATTTTGCATTTTAAATTATTTGAAACAAATTGCTAGAAAGATGAAAGGAAATTTAATTGACTTTTTTTTTGCAATTAATCCTGCCAATCTGATTGTCAAACAACTGGTTAGGCTCAGGCTGCGATGGTCCTAATTATGGACTTCTCTGGATTCCTATAATAAGCTATGTAATTCTTTGCTTCCCACCCTTCTTACTTTATTTAGCTACATCTTTCTTTCAATACAGTACTTTAATTTTACAGTATCTTTAATTTTCGTGATAGCAGGATTATACCAAATGGACTTTCTGTCAGCAGGGGGTTCATTCATCATTACTTACGCAAAAGTTGGACCACACTGTTGTGCAGTCCTAATTTAAAGATATTTTAAAGGCGAATACAGCCTCACATGCTGACAATTAATTATCTTCATGACTAAGCAAACTACTTCAACCACATTTTCCATCTTAGGCAGGATACTAAGATTCACTTTAGCTAGGGCTTATATGCATCTTGCCATGTCTATGTAACTTATGGATTTATTTTGGATGCATGCTCATTTAGAAATATATTTTGAAATGTTTAGTGCTTTATCTTACATGCATACTGTGCAATACCATAGTGTGTTCTTTTTCTTTTTTGCTTTTTATTATTTTTTAGACTTCTTTGAAATTCTTAATGTTTCTTTGAGCTCCAGTATGTTTTTGACTTTGATAGGTTCTGGTAGTAGTGATGCATTTTCCTTGCCTTGAGCTAACCAGAAGCAGCAACAACATATTGCACAACTTAAAATCTTTGTTATTTGTGCACCCTGATGTTCACCATCAATCTGGTACTCCTGGGAGGTGAAGAATGCTTCTCTCCAGAGTATCCAATTTGCACTTACTGTACAGAATTGAGAGAAACCCAGGGAAATAGGAATAAACTAGAGAGAAAAGTCCTCGTCTGCTCCCACCACACTCTGTAGTAAGCATGCCATAAACTTTAATAGGAGCAAGGACAGGCCGTAAAAATCAGATCCAAATCTTCAGCTCACAGAAGCCGGGGATGCTTGTGGCAGAACAGCCCAGACGGCTCTTAGGCTTTCTGAAACTTTGGTTCTGGGATCCTGGTTCAATCCCGATCTCTGAAACGAACTGTTTTGATGTAGGAACCTAACCACTGTGACAAGGCTTCCAAAAGACAATCATCTTCTGGAATTATGTCTCAGTACAATTTCTGAGGAATTAACTCTGTTTCACAATTGCAAACTCTGTATTCTTATTATTATTACATTCCAGTAAGGTGTTTGATGGTAAAAGGGTTTGAACTACTTGTAGTTTCTCTGACTGCTTTGAAATCAAGCAGTTCTATGGTGCTATAATTGTCCACAAAGCAAATACCCACCCATAGAAGGAAATGTTAACTTTTTCACTAGTTACTTTACACAGTATTTTTTATTTATATTGGTATATTTTGTATGTGTGCAAGTGGTCCCAGCATCTCTCCTTGTAATAAGCTTATACAACCATTTGGTCTCTTATAGGGCAGCCATATGCAGTGTCTTGTGATTACATATATGTTCTTAACTTAGAGCAGAAATAAATCTCTTTTGACATGATAAACTCATTTATGGCAGGCTCTAATGTTTGTTGTCAGACTTCACCAGTGGAGCAAAAAAAAAACCCACGACCTGCTTGTTCCACTGCTTGCATGGTTACTTACCTGTTTTCGTATTGCTATGTTATTGTTCAAGGTATCTATTTCTCTTTATTTGCTAGGGGTTTTGTTACTGTATATGGAATGTTTTGTATTCAGCATTTTCTTACAGAACAGAGTGGGAGCAGTATTCAAGAACCCACAAATACCAAAGACCTTTCATGTAATGCACTGAGAAATAAACTTACGTTAAATGAGTATCATGTGAGGTGTACTATATTTACAAAATTGACAGCAGGCTCAAGCAAACCACCTTCTGAAATTGGAGCAGTAGTGTTTCATTCCTGCATCTCAACTTGCTCTCACTATACTTATGCAGGTCTCTTAAAATGGTGCACAAAGACTCAATTTCTGGGCATCATTCACAGAACAAAATCTGATAATTTCCTTGTCCATGATGGGACTAATTCTTCCCCAGATATTGTTGGACATTTCAACAAACAGAGCTATTATTTCAGAAGTTTGAGTTGCGACAGTTTGAGCTTTGGAAGTTTTCCTCTTTGTTTTTTGTTGTTGTTGTTGTTGTTGTTGTTGTTGTTGTTGTTGTTGTTGTTGTTGTTGTTGTTGTTTTGTTTTGATCAACATAACAAAACCAAGCAATGTCTAAATCATGGCCAATTCCTGCCCCAAACCATGGTCTGCTTATACTGTAGAACCGCAGATGCCACTATTGTAGCAAAGGCTAAGCTGTATAAACACTAAAGCAAAGCCAGAGATAAGAATCAAGGCTTCCAACTCATACAGACTATTTATTTATTTGTTTATTTATTTATTTAGGTATCACTACTGAGGACATGCTCAAGGTTACTTGAGCCAAACATTCCCATGCAGCACTTCTCTGGGTCTCCCAGGGTATATTTATCTTGGTTTTGTGTCTGAACACCTCCAACTGTTGATATATTTATCTTTGCAAAACTCCTCTGAGGAAAGGCAGTTCTGTTAATCACTACTGTACAGCTTGGGAGCTGCAGGACAAAAAGCTAAATTAATTCCTTGAGATGTTTGGGGCCACCCTGGTCTGCTGAGCATCAAGTTAGCACGAGGGCCATCTTAGTCCCTTAGCTTTGCCATCCTCCAATTACGAGCAAAGCAAAGGGAAACAGACTGGTAGATTTTGGCAAGCCTAGCTTTACATTTTTGAAGCTTCATATCCAAAGGTGGATGTCCTGAGCACATCTTTATGCCCCCTACATCTTTGCACAATCTCCCCAGAGAAGTCTAGCCCTACCATGACTGACAACAGGGTCTGAGCAGTGGGGCTGTCCAGGATGGAAAATATCTGGCATCAAAATTTTGGAACGAGCCTGGTCATGGACTAATAAAAGCTGGGGTGATGACCCCATTCTCAATCTCAAGCTACCACTGAGGGTGGGAAAGGCTGAGTCAGAGGGACCAGATTTTTGCCTCTGTGTGATGGGACTTGTATACGAGCCAACAATGCTTAATTTCTGTATAACTAGATGGAGTTAATGGTCAGCCAGTAACAAAATATAACAAACTTCAGACTTGGTTCAGAGAACAAGATGGGCTGACTGACACATGGCAAGGTTGTAGCAACAACTTTCTCATCCTCATCCATAAAAACATCTTCAAAATTGGATGGCACCTGGGTCTACTTGGTGACTGGAGGATGTGGTTTTATCGAGGAAAAGATTGCAGACCTCCTGGCTCAACAAGACTACATCAGAGAAGTCAGAGTTCTTGATTTTGTAGCAAGAGAAGAAGTCGAAAAATTCACCACAGGTAAGAAGAGCATCTTCTTCTCTGTAGCAGCCATATCTCTTCTTCCAAAGTCATCCGTCACTCTATTGGAGCTGCCATCCTTACTGGCGTAGGGCAAGAACCTGGCTTAAACATGCATGAAGCCTGACACTAATGGACTCAGGCATAGGGTCTGCGACACAGACTGTGAAATACATTGTGGAAACGACTGAGAGGAACCTAGAGTCATACTGTCCTGGGCATGAGGTGGGAAAAAAAAAAAAAAAGGTTTCTCAGTAAACAGGTTTATTAAAAAAATTAATTCATTCGATCATATTCTTGAGAGCTGTCTTCTAAATGTTTCGCTAGAACCGATTACAGTGAGCTATGTTGGGAGACACAACCTGTTTGACTGGATTCAAGACTACCCACGCAAAACAGGTCAATGTATCCGCTGCAGTGCTCTGTGTATTGGCCAAGCCTTTAACCTTATTTACCATGAGACAAAAAGTTAAAGGAGATCCTATCCATTAAGATATATTAATAAAGAGGAGATAACCTTAACACAAGCTAAAAGACTCCTTGATGCTAATTAATTGCTGATTAAGTCCCTTCCATCTCCACTGGGCTCCCAGCCAGTGCAGTGTGCTATGGGCAGGATTGCCACCTCAGCCAGCTCCTTATGAGAAGATGACCATAAATAAGCAGTTTTCCTTCTACCTTCTATACAACCATGTTCCTTGGGCCACTCTGCCTGAAAAAATTCTTCCCCTCTGGTGTTCAGTCCAAGCTCAACAATATTTACAGTTTTTCTCCTGCCCCATTCCTGCTCCCTGTCCCTCTGAACACCTCTCTGCTGTCTTCTGGGAAGGCAACACTGGTGGCTAGGATGGGCTGCCAGCTGCAGAAGGATCCAGTTGTTCTCTCCTGCAGTCCATGCTCCTGTTTATGCCTGTCACTACAATTATGACCCTTTCACAAAGGCAGAAGGCCGCTGGCATATGCTCAGCTCCTGAGCCACCACTGCTCATCTTGACTCTTTTATGGTGTTTGCTGCTTCTTCTCAACCAAGATGTGCTGCTTCTTCCCAACCAAATATCTTCTCTTTGTCCCCATCAAATTTCACCTTAGTTTTTCTTTTTTTTTTTCAGTCCAGTGCTCCATGGGTTTTGATCAGCTCACATGCTAATCCTCCAGTCAACATCTAGTCCCCCCCAGTTTGATGTTATCTGTTGATTTAATAAACAAATCTGCCCAATTATTTATGAAAACAACAAAAATGAATCAAGTACAAAAATACACCCTGAAGAATAAGCCCCTATCAGAGCCAACAATGCTCTGGGATCAGTTATGCAGTCAGTTTTGTGCCCACCCTACTGTGGCATTCTGTAGACCATATTTTTGGATGAGAATGAGAATATAAGACACTGAGAATGACACCGAGTTTCCAAAGTCCTTTGTATGCAGTCAAGCTAGATGACATGTGCCTGTCCTGCTATATCCATAAGGCCTGTTAACTTGTCACAAGAACAAAGGAGATGATTTACCTGATGTGAATTGTGCTTGACAAATCCAAGTCAGTGGCTGCTATTCTTCTTATTATCCTCAGTTGCTTTCACAAATGTTGTTTAAGGACATATGTCTGAATTCTCCGGGTTTGAAATTAAGCTGTTCAGCAATTTCCTAGCATACCTTGCCTCCTCAGTAAACAGAGGTGCTTCGTCTGCTCTATTGCAATCTTCTAGTGTCTACTCCAAAAGTTCTCTTAAGTCACTAATAAAACTGCAATTCAAGTTCTCTGCTCTTCAGCAGCCCCACATAGCGCTCATCAGACCTCATCAATCTGCAAGCTCCTCTTGGTGCTTTCTGCCTTGCGTTCTCCCTGTTTTTGGCTGAGTTCTCAGTGTTCTCTTGCTGCTCTTATTTGCACCAGCTGCCTCAAGACAGTTGATGCAAAACAAAGCTACTTAACACTTCAAGCCTTTTGGTTACTGTCTTTCCCTCACCACTGCGTAGCTGAAAAATCCCTTCACCATGTTACTCACCTCACCCCTCACTTGTGCTCTCTTCACCCCCCGATTGCTAGCAGAGATGTTCATGCATACTCCGCTACATTATGGTCCCCCAAACAAGTGTGTTCGCCTCTGCTACATGAGGAAATGCTCTCTCTTTTCTCTGTTACAACATCACAAAGCAAGAAAATTAGTAGTAGCTGTCAACAACAGCCAGGTATGGAACAGCTTTTTTGAGAGACGCGAGGTAAAAAAGGAGAGATAGGAACTATAAAAAGGTCCTGAGTGGCTTAAAAGAAGGAAAATCCTATGATTTTTTTTAACATATTACATTATTTGCCCTCCACATCTATAGCACTTACAATTTAACTAAAATCCTGTGCCATGTCTACAGAGCTTGCTTGCTGTTATTCCCACCAAGCTCTGCAACCCTGCCTTAAAGAAATTGCCTGCAACAGCTTCATTCATTTACACCTGCACAGTCCTCAAAGTGGTCACATGTCCAGTCCAAACAGCTCCAATCCTGGCTCAACACCACCCTTGGATGCATGCTAGATATTTGCAATTTCAGACGCAGTTATTCTGCCCCACATTTAGTGTAAAATGGCAAAACACTTTGCTGAACCAAGTCAGATAAGGGTCTGGCTCCTTGGAGTTCAGAAAAATAAGGATATATCTTCCCCCTGCTGTGAGGCATTCAAGTTGTATATAGCTAGTTAGACTGTGCTTCAGCCTGCCCTGCAGAGAATAAAGGTTTCCAAGCAGGATCCTCATTCTGCAGGAAGGTGGGGATGCCTTTTTTTTTTTGCAATTTTTTTTATTATTGCTTCTGCATCTGTGGTTATATTATTTTTCTCCAGCTACCACTTGTGTGACAGTTATGAAAGGAGACATCCGAGACTACAGTCTGCTCCTTGCTGCCGTGCAGGGAGTTCACGTGGTTAATCACAGAGCTGCTATTGTGGACTACAGAAGTATGGTGCCACCCTGGGAAATGAGGGCTATCAGCGTCAGGGGTACGCTCTTTAAAACAAGCAGTTAAATACAGAGCTGTATTTGTGCACCTTGGCATGGGCTCACAGGAGAAGTTATGACATATGTGTCCTCTCTGATTTAGTCTTCCTTGCCCTTGTGTTTCACAAGCACCAAACCAAGATCCTGTTGTGCAACGTGGTTCAGAAATGCAGAATAGAAAGACGACCCCGTTGAGACAGATAGCTTCTGACTTTCCCAAGGATTCCCAGAAAAGCATACACAATATACCAATAAAAGAAATTTATACCAGTTAAACATCATCCATGCTCTCTTAAGAGAGTGTTATTATTTGAATTATAGTCACACAGCTCACAACTACTGTGTATCTGCAAGCCACACATAAGAGAGAGCTACTCTTTAGCATTTTCTTCTGATCACCAACAGCCAATTTCACATGAGGTGCAAGATGTTCTTAAAGAAAATTTGTTCCTAAATCTAGGAAACAAGCACAGGCTATAAAAATAATGAAATCCAATTACAGCAGCAATTCCAATGGCACCTCAGGCTATTAGCTACTGAAATAGTTGTTAACCACAAGGAAGGAATTTTATACATACATACATAGATATAGATATATGTATCTATATATATCAAACTTGATTACAGCTTAGGGCTTCTATTTACTGATGCATTCAAGGGCAACATTTAAATCTGATCCTCCTTTTCATTGCTGCTGTTTTTTTGAAAACCGGATGCTTCTAAGAGCCTGTGCTGGATATGTGCACTGAGACTATTCAGCGCCTCGAGGTTCCTACTGCTTTTTAATGGCTTTGTGAGATCTTCCTCTTCATTGCCTGCTCCCTATGAGCAAGCTACTGTACTACAGTGAGGTTTTTACACAGAGCAATGAACCTGGAGAACTCCCCTATTCAGCAGATCAAGTCCCTTGCAGATGTTTGTGCCTACTCCCAGAAAATCACACACAACGAGCCTTTCCAAAGTACCTAGTGATTCAGAGTGCCTTTTAGAGAAGCGCAGTCCAAGGGGCCTTAATGGGAGCTTTATTCTCAAAGACAAAGCATTCTGCATTTCTGCCTTCCCTTAGATTGTTCATGTATACCGCCATAGACCCAGGCTCCTGCCCTCCCTAGCACTCCTCAAAATCTTGAACTGCGAGGTTATTCTAAAGAGCTTTCCCCTCAAATCACAGCAAGTAGAAAAATGAATTTCATTTGATATATGTGCTGTAGAATTCATGGCGGGGTTGGGGGGGGGGGTGTAAAAAAGGCCAAGGTCACTGTATATTCCTTTACCTGGTTCCTCTATTGCTCAGGTCACAGAAAACCAGTTGCTGCCTAAAGTCCAATAATTTGTGGCTAAATTTGACTATGCCTTTTCAAAAGAGTTTTGCCTACATTTAAGTACTGCAACTTAATGGGCTATCTATAATGTCTTTCAGCAAGCCAAAACAATGCATAATAATATTAATGTGGCTGTTCCCACATTACCAGAAATAAGCCTTTCTTGAAAAAAAAAAAAAAAAAAGACTTCTGTTTTGATTTTCTCCTAAGTTTCAACCACTGGTTACTGAATCTTGTTACAGTTTTCCTGACTAGAGTGAAGAATTCTCTCCTGTAAGAATTATTTTTTCCATGTAGTCACTTAAAGACTTTCTAATCTGCTTTTTGTTAAGCTGAATGAATTTCAACTCAGCTTTTTTCAGTGATGTGTTTGTTCTACAGGGGTTCTCAATTAACTTTGCGTATTGTGATAGGCTAATGGAGAAGTAAAAAGATTATTTTCCACTGGGTGTTCATATGGATTCACACCCTCAGAAATCATCCTCAGCCTAGGACTTTCTGGGCCCTCAACAACAACAAAGGGAACAGATAAACCACAAACCTTCCGAGCGAGATCCTCAGCAAGACTCAAGGCCAGAGCATGATTATCCAAGTATTAATAATATGGAGATTTCTGGGAACCAAACCTATGAGCAGCTTCCTTAAAGATCTGTCTTATCAGATTTGAAGGGCCTGCAGATGCAGCCATAGTTCTGCTGTTGTCATTGAGGTTCTTGTAGAATAGCTTGAATCAAAATAATTAGGGATGCAAAAACTCTTGCTGGAAGAGTCATAAAGCATTAAAACAAAGCAAAACAACACCCAGCCAGCCCCACAAAAAACACACACAGACCCACAGGTTCAGCCAGAACAACACACATGCCGCCCTAAGTATTGGTTAACCTGACTGCTGTTTGGTCAAGGTATTACCCGAAGCAAAGCACTTACAAACAGCTCCCACTCAAGCAACTTGAGATGCTGCAAAACCAAGATAGGAAATCAGCCACTTCTGAGGTTGATGGGGTTTTTGGGGTTGTCCATAACATACACAAAACAACTAGGTCTGAATCATTACAAGCTCATATCGACTCTGGATTTTATCACCTTTATTCTTGCAAAATCAGCTTTTATTCCCATATGCACGCACTGCTCCTAGAAGGAAATAAATGCTCGCTACAAAAAGGATGACAAAACTTGTCTTTGGGCTTTTGGTACCTAATGAAACTTCTGCTCCCCTGTTTCACAGGGGAGACTCAGCAGTGGGCTACATTAAATATGTTACAAGAAACATCTATCTTTCCCAACCATGTTCAGCCTGAACCATGCTTTAGATTCAGCCACATTTCATGTAGATTTGTATGCTGCACCCACTTTTATGTAGTCTTGCATTTACTAGGAGTCTGTCACAAGCGTTTCACCCCACAGTCCCTGCTCCATTGCAGAACATCTGAGCACTAATATATGCTAACGAAAACAGTAAATCTTTTGTCACAAGGCTCTAATTCACCTCTTGACAGACTGGCCTTGAAAGAAAAAAGATGGAAAATGAAGCTTTGTTCTGTTTATCTGAAGACCTCCTCGACATCCTTTTTTAGTAACTATTAAGGTCAAGTTATGTCAGTTGTTAAGCCTAGAGCTTAAGCATAGAGGTTAAGCCACATTACAGCTTTGAATGCAGCTGCTACTTGCTTGGAAATCTGTTGACTTGCATACCTGAAGCCAAGGTGAGGGGGTTGGCATCTGTCCTTGCAACATGCTCCTCAAGTACGGAAAACGTGTTAAGGGCCTGCTGTGTCTTGAGCATCCCATATGTCCCATATATCCCATATGCTTTTCACCTTCAGAAATCACATCTCTGAAACCCAGCCTAAACTTTTATCAGTGGATACCACTAATCAAAAGAACTGGCAGAAAGACATATGACCAGTCCTGTTCAGTCTCCAGTCCTGTTCAATTTATTCATTAACGACTTGGATGAAGGGATGGAGTGCTCCCTCAGCAAGTTTGCTGATGATACCAAACTGGGAGGAGTAGCTGATAGCCCAGAGGGTTGCGCTGCTATCTAAAGGGACGTGGACAGACTGGACAAGTGGGCCATGAGAAACCTTATGAAATTCAACAAGGCCAAGTGCGAAGTCCTGCACTTGGAGAAAAATAACCCCAGTCACCAGTACAGGCTGGGGACTGACCTTCTGGAGAGCAGCACTGCAGAGA
>VZSV01000144.1:205411-244007 GCA_013398735.1 Nothocercus julius
ATCTTCAAAACCCGCTTGGACACAGTCCTGTGCCACATGTTCTAGGTGACCCTGCGTGTGCAGGGAGGTTGGACTAGATGATCTCTAGAAGTCCCTTCCAACCTTAAGCACTCTGTGATTCTGTGACCCAACTCCATCTCCCAGCTCTGCCTCGCATTTGCAGGATCCTGCTCTTCTCAGCTCTAAGAACAGTTTGGAATTCAAGCTCAAGGGTAATCCTTATAGTCACAGGTACCCTAGGGATCCCTCCACCTACCCTTTATTTTGTGTTCTACTGATGTCCAGAGAAAACCAACAGGTAGTCCAAGCAGAACCTGGAAGTGCATGAATAAGTTTTTAGTAATTGCTCAAGTTTTGTGACAGACTCAAGTTTCTCTTTGCCTTGGGCAAGACCATATTTTCACACATGCCTCACATCTCATTTCACAGTGAGTCAATCCAACAGGCAGGTGATGGTCTACTCCTACCAACCCACTTTCTGGAGCAATACAAAGACACTGGGCAAAGCTAGGGGCTGGAGGATATTTTGACTACATGCCACTGTAGCCACTACATGGCTGCCAGAATTGACTTTCACAATCAACTGACACTCCTGCTCAGGACTCAGATCTGAATATGTTCTGTATTTGCAGGGCCATGAACGGAGCACCAGGATGTGGGCCTTAAGAACTGGATTAATATTGCTGAAGACTGAGAGTGCAAGGTTTAGACTGAATTTTTAGTCAGCTAGAGATATCTGCAGTGTGATACGTACCACTGTGAGGCTCCTCACTGAGTTCAAGGGAGGCTGTGTCTACACAGGCTGCTCAGACCCTGGAAACTTGTGTGCAAGGGGAACTGGCACAAAGTCAAATTCTGTCTCTGCAGGCAGCCAGTCTAGACACAACTGGCTTGAGTCACTTGTCTCTAGAAATTCAAGCTCATCTAGAAAAGACTGTTTCAGACATAACTTAACACGACCTATAAGCCTAAAATTCATATTCACAAGTAAGCAAAAGCATAGCCCAGTTGTTCTGAGATATATTTAAGCATCCAAATCGACAGAAATTAATATGCTTGGCCTATGAAAAGAAGTCCTGAGAGAAAAAAAACCTCCATCCTCTTGGGAATGTATTTGAAGCTCTAGTGTCATTGAAAGGCTACAGAATTCAGTCATTAGCATATCTAAGTCATTTCTAAAACTGAATGTGGGCACATGCACAGCCTTGTTAAAGGGTTAGTCCTTGAGACCTAAGAGATGAATGCTAACAGGGATTTTAGAAAATCTGCCCCAATTCTTGCTTGAGAGGACATTCTGCTGGCTCTTCACAGTGCCCCAAAGGATATGAGAAGCAACATGTCTAAGCTGATGCTCATGGTGCTCCACACCAACATCCCCTGCCCACACTGCCCAATCCTTCCCCCTCTCCAGTGCAAACGGAACCATCATGTAGAGCCTTTAATCCGTATTGCGGAAGGCGGTCAGCTGCTTGCATTGTGCAAGGAGCAAGCCTTGCACAGGTGTGCTCCTCATTCTCCAATGATTTTGATTTTAAACTCAACTAAGGGAATTACACCATGTAAAGGGAGAGGAGAGTCAGGCCTCTGGTCAAAAACTGGTTGTCTCCGCAGGGAGTGGTGGCTGGGAAGTTGAACAGCCGGTTCCATCTCCCAGGCCAAGAGCACAGATGATGCAGCTCTCCCTTCCCTTCTCTCCTTCCTCCTCTCTTCCGCTCTTCTCCCTCACATCCCACAATCCAGCCTCTCCTCCTTCCTTTCCCCTTTTATCCACCCCTGTTCACCATCATTCCTCGTACAATTTTATTCAACTAGCTTTTCTGTGCATGATCAAGGCAGACGCTGAGGCCGGGGCAGACGCTGAGGCGAGAGCAAGGCTGAGAGCAGACATCAGCCACTGACAGCCATGGAAAATGCCTCTGTCAGCCTTGATCCTCCCAGACAGCCACCGCTGAGACACCTCCTGACAAGGCCACTCTAGTCTCGTTAGCGTTCAGCTCACCGTGATGAATCTAAAAAGCCAGGCCTTGGTGCTCAGCTCCTTGTGGCGCCTGTGCTCCAGATGAGCATTTCTCATGTGTCAGCTCCTCCTGAGCTCCCAGTTCTCATCAGCACTCTGAGGAAGCTAAGCAGCAGCTTCTCCTTTTAGCCGGTAGCTCATGAGAGGTTTTTCTCTACCTCCTACAAGAAATGAACCAGGATTGCTTTCATTTTCCTGCCCTCCCTCTTCCTGTGATATTTCTATCTTGCTCAGCCACTTGTGAGGTGCACAAGAGAAAGGAAACTCCACTCCTTTCAATCTGCCTGTCAGAATGTGGTTTGCTTTCATCACACCGTACTAGATAAAAGCAAATCCACCTCTCTGAAATCAAACACCTGCCCTCTTCTACCTACAAATGCCACTTTTGCCTAATCTCCCCCCAAATCTCCGAGTATATCTTGAGGCCTCATTTTCCCAGGCTGCGATGAGGATCCGAGACTCAGGTAACTCAGTGCCAAAGGTAAGTCCCTGAAGAGGTGGGATGTGGAGCTGGAACATATCCCTCTGAGACCTTGAGCTCCCCTCTGAGGTCACTCCTGGTCTCTCCTTCTGTTCCAGAGGAAATGAAGACACCCCATACAGTGGGGAATTGGAGCTGCCTTATGGGAAGATAAAAACCATGGCAGAAAAGCTGGCAGCTGAAGCCAATGGAAGGAAAGTACAAAAGGGGACATCCCTTGTATTGCCACCTGGGACTGGCAGAAGGAGAAAGCTAGTTAGAGAGACCCCATGACCCCCTTCTAAGGGAAAATCCAGCTGCTGGCTTGACTTGGTGTGCTAAAACATGCTGAACCAAGCTCATCAAAGCCTGGTATTCCCAGTCATCAGAAGGCTCACAAGACATGTCATCACCCTTTGAACTATGCTTAAACTCCATGAGAGTGGAAGTCAGAAAGTGCTGTGTCCCAACTACCTGAGTAAAGATGTTCTTTTCAGACATGCCCAAGTGACTTAGGAATAAAAGCATTAGACCACCTAGATTTAGCTGCCCAGCTAGCTAATTTAGCTGGCTAGTTTTGGACTCCAAGGTCAGTCAACACACAGAGGATAATTCAGACAATATAAATCAGGCTTTTCTCCTAAATTGCTACCTAGAGCTTTCCTCTCTCCTTGTTACAGATTGAAGCTAGCCAGACAGTTATCTTCATTTGATACCTAGTTTTGGTTGTTGCAAATACTCCTTCATACCTCAAATGCAAAATAGGTTAATGCTGCTAGGAACTTCCATCCAAATTGTTGGATGAAAAAAAATATATATATATCTGGACATCTCCATGCACTTTTAGGCACCTAAACCAGACCCTAAATGACCAGATCACTTTTGAAAAGGTTGATGCATCTATCCCAATTTCCTTAGATCTTAGTTTTATTTGACACTTCCAGAACAACTTTAGAAGATGTCACCTCTCCGTGTGTCATATGCTAATGTCCCACCCTGATTTTACAGCTCAGCAATGGAGGCCAATTTGTAAACTACATCATCCGGGCAAGCACGGCGTATGGAGAGAAGGCAACATTTCTTAAAGATCTGTATTTGCTGGCCAAAGCCCAGAATGGTGTGTTGAACTACCTAGAACCTGAAGACACAGAGCACAATTGCACCTATGTGGGTGAGTGAGTAACCGATGTCTTTGCATGTGGTTCTACCAGACTGTTTTAGTCACAGGGGATTTTACACATCAGCTCACCCATAATCTCCCAAGACAGAGATGAGTGGGTGAATAAATATAAATATTTTTACAACCACAAAACTTAGTCTAGTATGAAGAATTTTTAAAAGTCTTTTATATTTTATTATTTTTCCTGGGAAAGGTCTTCTTTCTCTTTTTTATTTCCACCCCAACATAGGGAAAACATCATTTAGAAAACCCAAAAAGTAGTCAGTGATAAAAAATGTTAAAAAGGTTAAAAGGTTAAAAAAAATACATTTTTCCATTTGAAGACATATACAGGTGATCAAGAAATTCAGGCAATACTTTTAAAACGTTGTTTAGGTTAAAAAAAAAAAAAAAAAAAAAAAAACATGTTTTCATTAGACAAAATCAAATTAAGACTATTTGTAAATTTAGCCCCTTGAAAAAAGGGGCTCCACTACTTGATTATGGAGATTATAAGAGGTGTTGCTCACAAAACCTGTAGGAAAAATCTGTTTTGTTGGTGAGCACATTACAGGGGAGTATAATTCACTGTTAAATCATGCAGAGTTTTAGTTACTCCTGGCGATTTCACTTATATGTCTCCTTCCAAAAGTGCGCATAACAGGAGTCTTAAAATGCTCTTGGGAAATAGTTAGGCCTAGATAAATCAAGGGACTTGTTCAAAGACTTGCAGCAGAGCCAGGAATAAAACCCAGGCGCCTGGCCTGTGATTCATCCTTTTTGCTCTACAAAGCGCTGCCTTTTCACTTCACATTGGTTTGTGTCACAAGGAACATTATTTGTCCAGCTCAAAGCTGACACCAAAGGTTCACGTTCACACACTCCTACTAAAGCTGGCAAAATCAGCTCTTCCTCCATTCCCATTCCTTTCCCCCTCTCTCTTTCTCCAGGGAACGTCACATGGATGCACGTTCTCGCAGCAAGAAATTTGCAGCTCAAACCAGACCTACTTGCAAGACAGGTGTATTACTCCTATGACGACACTCCTACAAGAAAAGCATTTCTGATCAGGCATCACCTGTTGTCTTCCTGGACCCCTCAGTCCACCTGGGCTCTCACATACCTTACTGGAAGACATGGTTGACAATACACTTGCACAGAATAATCAAGGTCATCTTGAATATCTAGCATTCTGGAAGCTGCAGCCTTCCCTGAATTTGCCTTTACTGCACACAACAGTCATCAGTTTCTCCTATGAGACAGACAAGGCCACCAGGCACTTCAGGTACCAGTCCCTCTTCAACTGGGCAGAGAGCAAGCAGAGGACTGTGCAATAGCTGAGAATGGTTGAACAAAATGTGTCATCCCACCAGCTTTGTGGAAAGGAGAACTACGCTGCTTGGTTTGGAGAAAGAGAGAACTTGTCACACCAGCAAGTTTCAATTGAATTTCGCAGTAGACACACACACAGCCCCTACACAGGATTTTGCAAATTTTCCAAGTCCCTGTACAGGTGGAAAATAAGCAAAACTCTCTAGCTGCAGGTACATACCCTTGCCATACAAAAAAAATCCACTCTTTTAAGGGCCATGTGGAAAAATGGTGCATCTGAAAGCATCCACTTGCTGTGGGGTAAGCACAGGGATGCAGGGATAGATGCAGGTCTCGCTGGCCTTGCTCACTCCAGCAATGCCACCTGTGCTGGAATCACCCATGGGGACAAGCAACATATGATTAGAAGAGATATTGCACTCAACAAACACATTGTGAGTTTAGCTAAGCAGTTTTGTTCCACAAAAAACCCAAGAAGCCCAAAGAACCTTCATCTCTTTCCACATGAGGCAAATGGACCAAACTCCCTAATCTTGAGCTCAGGCAGCTAAGCAGGATGCAGTTATTTGGCTAACATGCTCAAGGGTTCTTCAGTCATAATTCCCGGGGAAGGGTAGGAAAGCCCAGGCAGATCTTTCAAAGTTTACCTTTTCCAGAACCACTTTTTTTTTCCAAAATTCTTATTTTTCTTAACTACAAGCAGAACTACGTGCTACAGGTATTTTGTTCTGCAGTGTTACAACCCCACGGCATGCTAGCAGCAAGGCAAAACAAATTAAATCCCTTGTTCAGCCACTGCACTGCCAGGCAGGAACCGTAGCAAAGGCCTCAGGAGCGGTATTTATGCTAAATAATGCCTGAACTTCAGGAATGAGAGGTTATTTCAACTTGTTCTATTATGTCGGTGCTGCACAGTCCATCGGGGAGAAGACCTGCACCGAGACATTTCTAACTCGAATCGGACGGGCACCCACGGAGAATTTGCAACAAAATTCAAAACATGATGATGACCATGGCTTATCATCACGGCTTATGTTACCAGCTCCTCTATATTTAGGACACACAGAGAGATTGGTAAAGCTATATCAAGCACAACAGAGATTTTAGCTTTCACTTCAACTTGGAGACGTGCGAAATTTCTACAATACCTGCTTAAATGAAACATTAATCTTATTAAACCAATCTGTTTAAAGTACTTCCCAGTACTATGAACGTGCAACCCTCTCTCAAGTTTTCCTGCAACGAAAATGCAGGCATACACAATAAAGACTTGTTTTAATGAGAAGAGCCCTCATCCTGATGGAAAAAGCAAGTTTCAGCATGACATGTTTGATAGAAATGATCAAAATTCGCTTCTTGTTAGTTCAGTAATTACTCAGTAATGAAAGCAAAGTGATGTTGTGCAAGGTGCCAAGTTAAATTCATTGAAATTCACAATCACATGAGAATTATTTGAGAAACCATCTCCCAACCTGAAAGTTACATGCTCAGGTAGCTCATGAATAATTCCACATAACAAATAAATTTCTGGGAAAAAAAAATGCAATTTGCTCCTAGAGAATCTGGGAAGGTGAAACAAAGCCTATAAATTATCAGATCCCCATGTTTTATACTCAACATATATGTGCTGGGAGGCTTTTGAGTAAGGGAGCAATGAGGTTGTCTTTTTTTATTTCATCAGTAACCATTTTTGCAGTTTCAGATGACAGCGTGCTGAGAATTTGACAAAGAAATATATACCAAATTTCTTTTGTGCATTACTAGGATATCACCCTGGTATAGCAGCATTGACCCCGATAGTTTTTAATGCCTCTGAAACCTCCGTTTTATATTGCCAACAAAGATCCACTGGGTGGAGCTGCAAGTCCAAATGTGATACAGGTTTTGCCTTCAGATTTCAAGGGCTGCAACAGCTTTGGCTTTAATAGGTTTTAAAAGAACTGAAAGACCTGCCTGGAGAGCAAGGCTGATGGGTGGGAAGCCTCCACCGCCAGGTTTGTCCTCAGGTTGTGGCATTGGGGTTGGGGACTTTTTCTTAGGTTGGCTGCGTGCGGTCACCTTTTTATCCCCATGCAGTCATTTGATGAGAGAGACCTAGGAAATTATTTTTCCACTTCTAAGCCACTAGAAATTAATAAAAGTTTAGTTCCTGTTTTAAAAAATATAATGAAATATGGCATCCTGACCTTTAAAAAGCCTGCCTAGGTGGAAGAATTGATGCCTTCAGTCACACTAAGAGCCTTTGGTGTATTTGTCCGAGGGATTTGGAGCTGCTGAAGATACCATCTGGGATGCATAGGATTGCTCCTGCCCCAGAGATCGACATTGTGTCATTGCTTGCCTGCTTTCAGGAATCTTGCTGGGAAACTCATCATTCTTCTCTACCTGACCTGCTCATTAGCACCACTGATTTTGATGCTTATCAGGACGCAGATGACATGCAGGATTAGGTGCAAGTATTTTAAATGGTAGTTATGTGCCCGGTCTTTCAAAAGCACCTGAATTAGCTACTTAGCTCTTCTTAGACCTTTCCATCTACCAAGCTTCATCCAAAGCAAGGAGAGGATTCTCTTTCCCTGCTCCTGGTAAAAGTGGTGGAAAAAGTTAGACAGCAAAGGCTCTGAGCTGTTTTCCAAAAAGATGAATAAGCTTCCTTTGGCTCCTAAAAGCTAATGCTGCTGCAGACTTCCTGTTAGATCCTTGATTTTATCAAGGATCTCCTGGCACTGCTTTAATTCTTTCTCCTGCTCCAGGTTAACATTGGCTTTTTCTTTTCAGGGTCCCAGCCCTATTATGTAACAGCAGTAGTGAGAGAGAAAAAAAAAAAAAAAAAAAAGAGAGGGAAAAAGAATTTTTTTTCAGATCTGTTTTTACTTCTGGAGAGGAGCTTTTGTGCACAATTACTCATCCAAGAGATTCAGCAGGTATAACTGCTTCCCCCAGGGGCTCCATTATATAATTGGATTTCAGCCATACAAATTAAATCCTATCTTACCCCTTAGTTAAGCCAGGCAGTAAGTATTTAATGCTAATATCCCTGACAACTATTACAGGGAGCAGCAGAGATGAAGCACAGAAGAGATGGATGCCGGCATCGTCTACTAGCCAGGCGAGGAGAAGGGCATGAGCAGAAAGACACCTGCTAGATTTTTAAATCTGGCCAAATATCCCTCCTGCAAGTACCAGTGCGAGCTGAAGGAGTTATGAGACCTGCAACTTCATTTTCCCATGGTTTTCTGTCCTCTGGTGCTCCCACACGTGCACTGAGCACATATTTCCTCTCCCCCAACACGCACACACTTCGGGGAGGTGGAGTTTCTATGGAAGACTCTATACTTGTGCAATGTCAGGGGGAAAAAAAAAAATCAAGTTTGGCAATCTTAAAACTCAAGCCAAACACACAATCCAGCAAAGAATCCCCAGATTAAAAAAAAAAATCTCAACACGGTTACTCACGCATCTGCATTTTCGTGCCTTTCTCAAGCATGTTTCTTTTAGCCAGAGCCCTCCAGGCAGAGCCCATCTCTTTTGGTGTCTGGTACATCAGTCACAGGGTTAGTACATAGTAATAAAGGAAAATAGATTCATGGTAGGAGCTAAACCAGTCAGTCTGGTACCGTAATTGGAACATAATCTCATATTGACAGTATTTAACACAGGATGTGCAGGGAACAGATGGCAGTGTGCCAAGCCTCAACAGTTCAGCAAATATCAGACAGAGCTTTTCTCAATCCAGCATTTGACCCTCGTCTGCAGCATCAAAACCCTCCTTGACCAAAGTGGCCTCACTCCACTCACCA
Source organism: Nothocercus julius (assembly GCA_013398735.1). NCBI lineage: Eukaryota > Metazoa > Chordata > Aves > Tinamiformes > Tinamidae > Nothocercus > Nothocercus julius. The sequence continues at coordinate 214,180 of VZSV01000144.1, forward strand.
GCCAGGAGAAACATCCAGCACAGCCATATACTTTGGAAGCAAGTCCCTTTTAACAGTGTTTCCAGTGGTAAATGCCTTAACGAATGTTTAGAGTGAGTTTGAAAAATAATGTGCTGGTCATACCTTTGCAAAGAGCCAGCTGGCCTGCGGCACAAGACAGAGATCCACACGCAACTTCAGCATTGGCCATGCCCATCATCATTGCTCTGCCCTGCTCTTCCTTGCCACAGCCTTCACTTGTATGCCTTAGCTCCACGGCGCAATACTTGTAAGAAAGTTGTTCTCTTCCCTAAACCCAAAAAGCTGAGTTAAGGTGTATAAAGAACACCTGCCCTGGTAGCAGCATCCCTAGGCAGCTCTGCAGTGAGAATGCGGACACGTTCTCAGCCCTCCAAGGACATGGGCACCATGCTTCCAATATCCTGGAAGTTTAAATGGATTTTTCTCTATTTCAGCAATTAATTTTCATTAGTCAACTTACTGTACAGCTTTACACTGTAATTCACAAGTTTTATGTATTTTATGAATAAAAGTGCACATATATTTTTATGTGATTTTCATATAATTGAATTCCAAGGAGATTTATCTGCTCTGTTATTAATAAATCTTAATATGGCCTATAACGCTCAATTGATATTTAATTAACCTGCAATAACTGCCTTGTAAAATGTAAATTAAATGCTTTACTTTTCCAGGCATATAATGTTAAATCAAATTCTTTATTCTACCAGCAAAGCAAAAAGGAGTGGAGGAAAAACAAGGCTGCATACTACAAAACCTTATACTAAAAAATATCTGATGCTTAAAGAAGACAAAATGGAGGCTGGATCCGTGTTTGTAATCAGTTCTTCTTCTCAGGAAGCAATATTGTGAAAAATGTTTTCTTCTCTCCCACCTCCCCACCTTGAAAGATCACAAGAAACTGGGTGGATTTACATGAAACATCCAAATCTCAGGAGACTTTAAGGGAACTGAGAGAGGCCCATTATTAATAATAAGGTTGCAAATTCCCATAGGTATTGTGGTATTTGGCATTTTTTCTTAAAGTGTTGGCTCCTAGAGTCACATTATCACATGAGAATGTCAATTTTCATTGAATAAGGAAGAAAAGATGTTAGAGCCCTTTGATAGGGGAAAAAGTTCGCAAACCTGAATGTCAAAGGCATGAGAACTAAGAGACAAAAATACATAAAATCTGATCCTTATCTTTAAAATTATCAGAACTTTTTGAGAGACTCGAGGTGCTTAAAACCAGGGAGGTGGCAACAAATGATCAAAACAGCTTCTTAAAACAAAAAAGATGAGAACAGTCCAAATTACATTTTAAGATCAAACTGTTCTCCTCCTCCTCCCCTAGCAATTTACATAGATCTGCATTAAATACTACAAACTGCATCTGCAACAACCACTTTTGATTGCAGACCTGGGCTAGCTCTCTACCTTTGCCAAGCAATTTGGAAAACTCGGGTGAGGATGACTGTCTCAGACTGATGGGCCTATAAAGTTCAACTGTGGCAGCATCCACGCTTATGTTTTTTCTTTTTTTTAAAATGCCCTGAGTGATCGATTTGTCTTCCACTCTTTCCTTAAACACAGTATTTCCACCACAGGACAGCGAGAAGTTACTGTCCTTAATCTGTCTGCATTAGATCACTTTGAGAGGTATTAAATGAAAATAAAAAGTTAAATGTACCGTGGATTTTAAAGGTGTCACGGCCTGGAAGAATAAAACGAAGAGGATGGCTCCTGACTCGTAATGAAGGGTGGAAAATAAATCCAAATTTTCTGTAATGGAGGGACTGTCCTGCCCACTCTGGTCATCCTCTCTAGATGTTCATTAGCCACCTATCTTGCATAAACCATAGCTGCTGAACCTTGGCATGTGCAATAACTCTGCTGTGCCCATTGGATAACTCTCCATCTGGCAAGACAGTTCCATGATGCTAGAAGTCACCTTTTGGTGTTCAACAAGCACCACTTCCAGGGGGGGACAGAGGGGATTCCCCTGCTTGACAAATGAGGTTGATATCAACTCTGCTTCACAGCAAGCAAGTAACCAAGAAGCAAGCAGGATGTAACCCTACTGCTGTAGATACCTTTGGGACTATTCCCACTTATTTGTGTAGGAATAGGTAGTGGCTATAAGGGATCGGTAACACAAGACAGACATGGCACTTATAAACTCTGCCTTTCTCAAACCTCACATCTGGAAATGAGCAATTGAGCAAGAACCAGCCCCAGGAGACACATCTAAATCAGCCCATCTTAATACTGGGCACATGCTTTTAACTCACACATTGCTGTGCATTCAAATGATTAATGGTTCACCATAAAGCATGCATAGCACTGTACAGTTGTACTGCAGAGCACCACCAAGATCAATACACATTCCTCACCCTAGGAGAAGATTTGGAATTTTTAAACCAAAGAGAATTAGGTGCCTGTTTTCTGTTATATTTCAAAGGGATTTAGAAGCTTTTCTCTCTCTTTCAGAAACCTCACCAGGCTACCTTCAAGGCTGCACATATGCTTGACACAGCGCTGGACTGTAAGCGTGGATTACTGCCTCTGCAAAGGAGGGCTTGCTGCAGCAGCTATGGTTTAATGAAGGATTTGAAAGAGGAGAGAAACAAAGAGGGAAGCTGTACAAGACAATAAGTCACATAAGAGAAGGCTTAAAAACCCAGAACAGAAGGAAAAGAAGGGACCTGAAAAGAAAGTGCTTTGGATGAACAAGAGGAAGAGGAGAATCGTCACTCAGCAGTAAGATTGCAGAGGGCCTCACACAAGCTCCAGGAGTCCCATGATTGCACGATCAGGCTTCTGGAGAGGCTGCAGGAGACAGCCAGGCAACCACAGGGTGATAAATGGGCACCTCGCAGCCCCCAGGCTCTGCACACCCTGGTGATGTCAACAAGAAAAAGTGAAGGAGGTTGGTGGAAAAGACAGACAGACAGTGAAGAGGAAAGGGGAAGAACAAGAGTAATCTGCAGTATATCTTGGAATCTCAGCAATGTAGATGCACAAAGTCATTGTAGGTAACCCCTGTGTAAGGGCAGACTCATATGTCTCAGCCACCTTGGCCAACATTTGCATTAGCTGTTCTTAAAAGCTTCCCGTGCAAGGGGAGGCTCACAATAACATTCAACAACAACTTGCACCAGCCTCTCACCACTCAGCAAGTCACTCAAAACTCTAGTTAGAAAGGGACTAGGCACTACTGAGTCACCATGAGAGCTCAAGGCCGGCCTCTCCTCCAGGGAGGAACTCAAAGCACACGTATGTAGCTAAACCAACTATGTAGTGGTATCTCTCTGCACAGCAGTCAGCTCTGGCAGATACATGGATCAAAATGCTACCAGTGGGCACTCAAGAAAACAGTGGTGCATGTCAGGACAGGAACACTGGAAGGAGGAACGGAAAGCTGAGGGAAGCTCAGCTGCACCCAGAAGCTGAACTCAAACATAATGATGCAATGTCACCAGACTGAATCAAACAGGACTAGCACCGCTCATGGATTTACCTGCACTAGTTTGCACTGGTTATCACAGATAAGCCACATTAATGCAACTCTGTCAAAATGCTGGGAAACTGCAATAATGGAAATTAACTGCTTTGCATGGATGGATGAATGAAAGTTACGCAACTGCTGCCCTATTTCTGAGAAGCACAGCAATATTAAGTGGGTGCAGCCAAATTTAATAGCTGCTATCAAAACCAAGGAAAGGGCTTCCATTCAAAAGGTAACCAGGAGAGAAGAGAGCACTTGGTAGCATTGCACAACCACAACAGCCCTGGCCTCACACCAGCAGCAGTAACACCAGTGTCAGAACAATGTACCAGCTTAGTGATTTGATACTCTGCCAAGGTGCTTACAAAATACTTCCAAACAGTTAATGCAAACCTGTATTACTAGGTCTATTAATGGCTTGTCATTGCCTGTCTGCAAATCACTATTTTGTGCCAGTAAGCTCTATATTTCCTTAATTTCCCTAATAACGTTATCCTTAAATGACATTGCAAGCAGTGGTGAGATCCCATAAAGTCAAGCAAAAGCCTAGAATCAAGAGGAACAACCTCTTTTCTACCCTCTGAATCACCACAATCTTAAGACACATCATCCCCCACCATCTGGCCTCAGTTTCCTCTCTCTTAATAAAAAGATAATCTTTTGTACCTTCATTGTAGCTGCAGGTTGTTTGTGTCCAGCTGTTTTAAGACCTGGACCTCAGCCACTTTACTGAAATGTGACCTGTTATTTCAGTTTTCTCATTGTCCTGATTCAAATTTTAAATTGATTTGTATTATATTTTATGTGCAACAAAATGATTGAAAGTCATTTACAGCTGTTCTGAAATGTGTGCAAGTTTCTAATGAAACCTGCTTTTCCTGCCCCAGTTGCAGAGCAGTTGGCAGAAGGACAGAAGAAGGGCGGCCTTGTCTGCCTGTGTGAAACCTAAAGCTCTCCTCTCCATTTTGAATCAATGTCACATAACCTCATTTCCTCAGCTTAAGAAAAAGCCTTAGATTTTATATGTTGCACTAAAATATGTCATCACCTTTAGGTTAATAAACAGTGCTAAATCAAAACCAGGCCTCAGTCCCTAGATCTTGGGAGCAATGTCAAACGTGGGGAGCGATACCATGGGAGAAGTGTCCTGGACAGCCTCTAGAGCCAGCATTTTATGACTGTGAAGGAGAAAAACCTGGTGCTCCATCACTTCTCATTCACGACAGGCTATCACACCACCATGTGCAGATTTGGGGACTGTTTATTTTTCCTGGCCTTCCCGAGGACCCTACTTTCTGATCTCCTTGCAAACTGTACGGAGTGACTACCAAGAGGAATAGCTGCAGAGTTATAGCAAAACTTGACACTTTACTGCACACAAGACCAGACCTTTACCTGATAAATCACACTATCTGTTCCCCACCACTACCCTCAGTTTACACCAACATAATAATAAAAAAAAAAATCATAATAATTTTCCTGATCTGGAGGCACAAAGAGTTGATTTTCTCCTCTGTGTTGACTTTTCCTATGTGGAGGCTGGAGGCTCAGTTAAAGCCAAGAAGATTCTCTCCCCTCGTTTGTCACCGTGACACCTCTGTGGCGTGCAGGGACATAATTCAGGACCTCCAGCCACCCTGAGGAGCAGCTGGGCAGGTCGCAGCCCCATCATGGGGAGGCCAGACAGACGTGCTGAGGGCTCTGCTGGAGCTGGGGGAGAGGTCTAGCTGCTTCCGAGAAGGTCTTGAAGCAAAGGTACATTCCCAAAAAGAAAAGAGGGAATCCTGTGAAGACTCTCCAAACTTAACCTCATTGGCAACACCTACAAATCAGCATCCTCCAAGCCTGGCAAGAAATCTGTGGATGTGCACACATCCAACATGCACATTTACTGTCCCCAGCACTTGGATGTGATCCGATTACCCTGAACCTTCGGGGGAGAGCAATGGTAAAAATACTCTCTCACTGCTGGAAATAAAATGTTTTCGGAAACCTCTTCATGTCATTTGATAGTGTCCAATTTTTCCACTGAGAAAAGTAAAACCTGAAACCCACACGATGCTTCAGTTTTTCCCTTGGCAAACCCCAGCAAAACACTGCTCAGCATGTATGTCCCCCTTGCTACCGCTTCTGCAATTTGTCACTGCTTAACACAGCGATGCTGGTACGCGGCCAGAGCAAGACGTGCTCAAAGGGTACTTGAGCCTGGTTTGCAGAGGATACCTGAGGCAATGGCAGACACCACATGGTCTTTTGGGTCCAGCTATGAATATTTGCAATGTTGTAGCAGATGGACATCCCAACAGACCCCTGATCTCTGCTGGGGAGAGGTGCAGTGCCAGCACATTGCAAGAGGTCATCCCCATTACTCACAGCCAACAGTCAACCATCTAAAGGTTAATATGTTTTTTTAAAATGTTTAATGTTTTTTTTAATATGTGTTAATATTTTTTAGTCCATCTATAGCTTAATCTAAGCTGATCTTTTCAGCTTCCAGTGCACCCAAAGGAGAAAGAAATTGGCACCCATGTAGCTATCAAGGAGAAGCAGGGTGGCTCAATGCTAGGAATGTCAACTTGGGCTTTCAACTGGGCTACAAGTGGAGCCTAGATGATACCTTGGACTCAACACCTAACTTTTAGGCAGAGTCAGTTAAGGTGAATCTTTGTGGCATCAAAACCAGCAGGGATTTTGCCTGCGTCTTCAGTGGGGCCAGGTTTTCACCACACCAATCTGAGTAGATGAGCAAGGAAAAACAGAGAAAAAGGGAAGCACATCCATAAAGGAATTAAATATTTATTTCTCCCTATTCATGGAGGGCAATTAAGGCAAAAAGAGATTAAGGAAATTCTTTTCAGGCATGAAGGAGGTTTGCACCAAACAAGGCTGGCAGCTTTGGCTGCACAACGTGGGCTGTGGGCCACCCAGCCTGGCTCTCGGGAAACACATCATGCAAATTTTAGAAGGAAGGAATTGCGGTAGACATGCCATCTGGGAGGATGATGGACAACAAGCTGACTAGGAATAAATAGCAAAATATAATAAATTCCAAGTGATGCCAACAGCAACTGTTGTGCTATGAATTAACAGCGCTATTAAATGTTTACGCACACACTTCTGTCAGCACCTGTCAGCATTTATGCAATACATACGTTGGCAAATCTGTATTACGTTATTTCTTGCAACTGATCTGCATTAATACTGCCCTTGCACATGTTCAAGCAAATTGCTACACTTCTTTTTGACCTATCCATGTGCAAAAGGTGCAGCAATTCACAGTACTTTATGCCTAGGCAGCAAATTAAGGCTTTTCTGGGATAGGCATCAGGGCCACGCTGGGGGATAGGGGGCAGCAAAGGAAAAAGAAAGAGAAGCAGGGATACAGTGGCCAGGGCAGGAGGATGCCCAAGGAGAGGCCAGAGGGATTTCTGCAAAAGTAAGTCCACCTAAACCAAGGTAAGCCACACAAAAATCCTTGCTGAGATCGGAAAAGAAGGGAGGGGAAAATAAACAAAATGCAGGCCTAAGCTGTTATGTGGCAAACAGAAAGGAAAACTGCTTGAGCTGTGGAGCACAGAGATGGGTGACAGACAGTGAAAGGTGACCCCACGGTGCCTGTCCTCAGGTACATGAGAGTACTCTGCCTCTCAATACCTCACTTTGCTCCATGCTCCCCTCCTCCAGCGCAAAGCACAGAGCTGGGGCAGAGGAGATAAAAATGTGTAATTAAGGGAGTTGCCACTTGGCTAAAGCTGGAGACCACTACAGCAAAATGACCAGATTTGTGGTGACAGAGCTAAATCTGGGACCCACCAATTGCTGCTAATGGTGGGAGCCTGCGGTTACCAAGACACCCAGGCAGAAGTGGTGGGAAGAGCAGATTGTTGTCGCAAAAGGAGAATTTGCGCCACACCTCTGCCCTATGCAAGCAGATCTGTGAGCTTTGCAGAGAGGGATGTGCACAGGGCTTGGGGATGGTGGCACCAGCAGGGCAGCGGGGACCCAAACAAGACCTAGCAACGGCAGCTTGTGCCTAGCATGACCACTGTGTGTAGATATCCATGCTCGTGAACATGCTCCATTTGGGCAAGGGGTCTTAAGCCAGGGGACACATGCTCCAGAGGTGGGGCAGGGGGTTATATATTACCTCCAGTGGAGCTGCAGGTCTTGAGAACTGTTTGGAATCCTGGTGCACAGAGGCTGTATATGCTTCTCTTCATCCTGACCAGTGGATCTCAAGGGATGACCTTCCACATGGCTCCCCCTGACCTCACCAGCAGAAATTTTCGTAAAACTGGAGTCTGGAATGTATCCAAATCCCAGTCTGAGCTGCAGCAAGATGCAGGATACATGCACTGGAAGAGATATCTGATGTTGCTGGTCACTGTGCACCACACAAGACCCATTAAGCTCACCTTGAGCTCTTGAGCTGCAAAGTCCCACTGAAATCCCCCAAAATATGCAAGGACATTGTCTTATCATTTTTGTTTGTGAATTAAACTGGGTTCAAAGAGAATGAAAGGACTTGACCTGGACAGGACTTTACCCTCAATCAAACACCAATTCATTCATCATCTCTATTCCTCTCTCTTTAAAAATACTTGATTTGGATTCAAACTAAGGAAGGATCATTACATTTTACTTTGGAAGTAACATGACAAGCAATTAGCAGGTCATCAAATATTGGACTCTTCTTAATAATGTTAATAAAAAAAAGAGAGAGAGATTTTTAAAGGCAATTCCCTAGTATTAATAATTGCCATTCTGATAAAGTCAGAATTTCCAGCATGAGCTGTTCCCTCCATAGCCACAGGTGCAGATGGATGAAGCAGCTCAGACAAGCTGAGGTTGATCACATTTTCCATGTAAAAGGGCATAGTAATTACAACTGATGAGGGTGCTGGAGCCAAGATACTGGGTCTTGATAGGGAAAGAAAAAGATTCAGAATCAACAGACATAGCCACAGGAGAAGTTTTAAAATCCTATTTGAAAAGCACTTACTAGTAGTGTGCTATGCTCCTTCAACAACCAAGCACAGAGACGTTGTAGGAGAGATAAAAAGCGTCCCTGAAAAGTACCAGTGTAGGGGGAACTCTCGTGCTTTACCAGGATTTCCAGTATTCACACATCTGAAGAACTTGTGTGTTTTTCCATTTCAGAAGGAAGGAGGGAGGAGGTGGCTGGTAGGATTCAGTTTTCAGGACTGAAGTCAGGTTGGGGAGACAGCATCTCTAAGTCCCTATTCTGATCAGATAGGGCATTCTTGCAAAATAGGAACATTATGTTTAATAACAGAGCCTTGCATTTGTGCCTTTAAATAGGATTTGCTCTGCCAGAAAAGGATGCAAAAATCTCATCTCACTGAACAGCAAATTGACAGCACTTAAAAGCTGCATTTCCAAAAAGTTCAGCCCCCAGTTTGCTGAGCAGCTCTGTTTCTTAGACTGATTTTTTTTTTTTTTTTTTTTTTTTTTTTTACCTAATGGTGTGAAGATCTCTGGACATCTTAACTCTTGGTTGTGGGTTCTTTAAAACATGCCCCTGGTCTCTTCTAACACTCTGAACCCTGAGGAGACATACCAGCAGGATTAGAAACCACCACCAGATATATTTTGAGTTTCATTACCTGTATTATCTTAACAGCCTCTTGCTCCAAGATCTCTGAAAACTACATATCTCATCTTTCTATTGTTATTACACCCAAAGGATATGTCTACACCGCAGCGTTGGGATGCCAATGCCAGCTTTCAACAAGCTTGTTCTGGTCTGGGAAGCAGGCTAGCTGTGGCAGCACCAAGCACATCTCCTCTGCAGGCAAGCGGACCTGGCTCCACACTCCTGGCTTGCCTCGTCCCGAGGAGCTCTCTCCCACACCATCTGTTTTGCAAGGCTACGTGGACTATCTGGCAGGGAGACTCCTGTTTTGGGGTAGGAGCTTGAGTAGAACAGTTTATCGTGTCTGGCGAAGCAGAGCTGACACTCCCTGCACCCAAGGCTGCAGCTCTGCACTCTTTTTGGAGTCCTTTGCCTGTTGCCATCACCGGGTACCACGGCAGGAACACCTTGCAGGGCCTGTGATTTCTGCACAAAGCTCAGCTTGGCTATATGGGATGGAACATACCAACCATGCAAGGTGCCATGGCCCAAACAGAGAAATCACGGCAATCTTCCAGCACTGCTGCAACATTTTAGCTCCCGCACAAGATCAGCTGAAGTTCCCAGTTGAGGTGAAACCAGAGACCAGGAGCTGATCCCATGGCCCGTTGCAGGAGAGCTGCCCATCGCTTTCCTCGCACACCTTGGCAGCTGCTGAGCAGCTCTAGCACAATGCAGAACCGAGGCCAAAACCCATAGCCGCTCTGTCTGTCTAACGCCGTCTGGCAGTGGCGCAGTACATTATTACCTTCTGTAATTCCCCCAAGTTATTTAGGGCTGTCTCCTTATTATCTTGATATCTTGGCTCCCATAATAATTACAGACCCAGTTTTACAAGGGCAGTTTATTTTTTTCTTGATTGGTTTCCAGGATTCTGTTGTTGCATCAAAGCTGTGCTAAGTTTTTGTGTATTCCTGACAGATGTCTACTGGGAGAATTACAGAATGGGCATGCAAAGAGGAAACCATCTACAGTGAGATTAAGGAAACAAAGAACAGTTCTGCGAACGTTTTTCTTTAAAAAAAAAAAAAAAAAAAACATTTCTCACACACACAAGCACGTGCATACATGGCTGGTCAGATGGGCACTGGCACTTTGGTATCTGAATTTCTGTCCTTTCTCTCTGGGGTCCGCAAGATCTCTCATCCTTCACAGCAAATCCAGAGGGGTCTTTGCTCCTCTCCACATCCAGCAAACTCTGTGGCAAATCCACTGCACCTTCGCTTTGCACCTTCGGCTCGCCAGCAGGATTTGTCTGAGGATAAACAACAACAACAAAACCCTAGCTATTTGTACTACAGAGATGCCTAAAAAAAATACCAATTATCTCTGAGAGGGCCATGCCCGCAGGCCTGAGGCGAGCTGGCACTTCGTGGTGCGAGGTGTTGCACCACACAGCTTCTGAAGAGGATGGCCCTGCCCTGGAAAGCTGGAGCTCAAATTATGCAAGGGAATGAGTGGGCGGAAAAGAAGTTCAGAGAGATCGCATAAGTGCCTCAATATCTCCCAAAGCCAAGCGAGCCAATCGCTTCCTGGCCTCTGAATTGCCACCTACCCCACATGGACTCCCTCCAAGCACGAGGGTCTTCCCACCGCCCCTTGGCTTCCTCCCCGTGTGGCCAGTGCAGAGTCAGCCACACTGCCCTGATGTCTCCTTTGAAAGCACCTCACTTCTCGTTATTAATTAAACAGTGAGGTCAGGCCCCTCACATGGGTGTCCACAGTTAAAAGGTGAAAAATGCTCACTGCGTGGCCAAGAAGAGCTCTTTGGCCTCGCAGCCAGTGACCCTTCCACCCACCCAGTTACCTCTGCAGAGGGTGCTGCCTTGAAAGCCTGATTTCAGCTACCACCAAAGGCAGAAGCTTGGACTTGTTGGACAAATAGCTTCATCTGGAATGGCAAATCTCATATATTAAGGCCTGCTGATGAGCAGATCAAACCATGTGTCAGATAAATCACCCACTCAGTCCAGAACCAAACATGAAAATACAATTAGAGATTAGCCCATGGAGTGCATCACTGGTGATACATCAGCTACAAATCATTTTAAAAGCATGTAGCTGATCTACCCTCCTTAATTCCTTGAGTTGTTGATTCCAATTATCAGCAGCCAAGTAGCAAAAGGTTTTTTATCCCAGAAGATTTCTTACTTTTGGATACAATAAAAGTCAATTTATTCGATGATTACTAGGACATGGGCAGTTAATAGGTTGCGTCTGTTCTTTCTCCCCTTAGATACTTCAGAGTGGATCCATTAACACATTTACAGACTAGACTTAAACAATAATAGTTCTTCTCCTTCTCTGGGGGGTAACCAAACCAACCCACTTTTTGTACAGGGCTCTGGGATGTTTTTTACTGTTACAGCTCCAGAGGAATTTACATAATTGGTTATGAATAATTCCTAACTTGTCTAAGAGGCTCTATGTAGCTATCTGATTTACTACAGCTTCCCACTCCAGAAGCAGCAAAAGGTTTTAATACAGTTTTTAATTGCAAGATCATAATTTAAGCATGCCAGGGCTGCCACATATAGCAGGGACACAGGACCAGCTCCTCTCCCCAGGCTCCTGCTGTGGCCAATGGGATGGCCACAGCTGTTAGATGACTTGTATAGCCAAGATTACTTGCAGGGCAGAGCCGCAAGCTGACCTCTCCTTAATTCATGTGCTCATCTCCAAATCATCATTTTTGGGAGAGAAAAACTCTTGTGCATTAGCCACATATTATGGATGTTGAAGTTTCGTTGATAATTCTGCAACCAACTTCTCTGTGCCCCTTGTGTGAGATGTTACCTAAGAACAATCCTAGTTCCTTTGCATTGGGTAAGGCTTGGGTAAGCGTTCCAAGGGTGGCTGAAGTGACAGGACTAAGTTTATAGGGATACCAAAATACCTTTATCAGGGCTTGGGTGCTGCAGGGCAGGAATATGCAAGGCCAAAGACTTGAATTTTGGAGGAGCAATCTGCAACTGTGCACCTAAGCCTCTTGATGCTGAGTGTAGCTTCCAGGCAGTGCCTTTGGGGAGTGCATCCCCATCACACAGGCAGGGATATGTAGAAAAAGGCTGTTTTTCACAGGAACAAACACACCGCTTGCCCAGACAGAAATCAGACATCAACGCGAGTTCCTTGGATAGCTCATAGAAAGGGCAGTTGGGACACTGATGAAAACCCGCAAGGACCTCTGACTTAGGGGCACCTGTCACTCAGGGGTGTGCATCTCATGGCTATTTGCTAATTCCTTTTTTTGTTTTTTTTTGTTTGTTTGTTTGTTTTTCTCCCCTGTCATTTTTGCGATATATTCTAACAGATCTGTCCCCAAGTGGATTCACGGGCATCTCTTTTCCTGGACACAGGCAGTCTCCTTAACTCTGACACCTCTTCCACAAACCTTCAGGAACTAGATTTCATCCAAAACCTCCACCCCATTTGGAGGAAATCAGCTATCAGATCCCAAGCCTTTGAACACCATAGACTAACTGTGCTTCCTCAGAAAGCGGCATTAAGAAGAGATTGCATATTTTTGTTCGGTTGGAAGAAGGAAGTATGAAGCGCAGACAGGACTACAACAAACTTCCTCTCATTTTTTCCCTATACAATATTTTTGCTTCAGTAACTTGGAATTTAGGACTGGGTCACTGAATCAAATCTTTTGCTCCCACAGGAAACCTCCTCATATAAGCCATTAAATTTTTAATATTTCTGCCCCGTAGCTCAACTAAGCAACAGGAACACTTAAGAATTTGTTTACCTTAAAGCAAATGCTAATTTCCAAATGGCACCAACTGGCATTTCCTAAGACAAGGAATCTGCTGAAGTCTCTTACAAAACATTTGTTTAAATAAAAGGCGCTATATATCTATCTACAAATTTCACTATCCAAAGGGTAAATAATTGTTTAAACTCAGTCTTTATTCAAGAGAGCATAAGCTTCATTAAGGCAAGTTCCCAGTGAGACTTAAGCATATGCTTAAATGCTTCCTCTGAATTGGGGACAGAACAAATAATTTGGCTTTGCTATGATATGTATTTTGCTGTATTTTTTTCTTCAATTATGCTGTCTTTTAAAAAAATTAATCCCATCGAAATACTAAGACAGCTACCTCACATCTGTCAAGTTTCTGCTCAGCATTTATTTAAAAAAAAAAAAAAAAAAAAAAAAAATCATTTATTGTCCTGCAACCAAAACCATTACAGCCTGTCAAAACCTCTGGAAGGTAGCAGCTAGCTGAATAACACATTTCACATTAAATTACACAACTGTGTCATTGGGCTAACATTAAAGGTAAGTCATTAATAAAAAGAGAAAATAAAGTGGTCCTTAATTATACAAGGCACTAAAAGACTAAGCATTCTGCTTTTGCAGCATGCTCACTTTGTGTGTATAAACGTTTTTAAAACTAGTGGTGACTTTCCTCTGTGGGAATGAGAGCTTGGAAATAATCCCTTACACCCTCTGATGCAGCTTATTGCAGTGCAGCTTGTCCTCACACACCTCTTGGCTTCCTGGTCCCATCCCAACATACAAGTTTTCAAGCCCTCAGCTACATGCTTTCCTTCCTTTATTTTCAAAAGACTCAAGTGAAACACCCAACAGATAAAAGCCACTTGCTTTCTGTAGAAACGGGGCATCTCTTGTGCTTTCCTCTAATATCCTAAGGCACTTGGGCAAGCAGAGCCAAACTAGACCATGCCAGTGGAGCTGAAAGGAAACAGGGAGCTGTGACAGGACCTCCTAGGACTTGGACCTTCTAGGGCACTGGAGGACGTGGTCTCTGTAGAGGCCACCAGGGATGAGGAGGAAGAAGGTGCACATCCCTGAGCTGAACATGCCAGTCTCGAGCTAAAGAGCAAAATTCCAAGGAGAAGCCAAAACAGGCTTCTATCCATGGTTTGTCTTGCAGCAAACAGTGCACAGTGTGCACCAGACACCAACAGCTCTTCATCACTTGGTAGATATGAACTAATGAACAGGAGTTTGCTAAAGGAATGGTCAAGGAACAGAAGAGGTAAGGATGCCCTAAAACGCGTGACATGCTTGCAGTAACGATAACCCTTCCCTACCCTCAGAACTACATTTGAGTGGAGTAACTTCTCTGTAGGCTGCTTCTATGGCTCCGAGTTAGGTAGGCTACAGACGCCTGCCCTGGGGGCCATGGCCTGTGAGTTCTCCAACAGAAACAAACTTGGAGGAAAATTTCCAAGGAAACGTAAGAGGTTGTGAAAGTGTTGGTTTGTGTGAAAAGCCTTTCACTTATTCTTCCTGAAAAATAAAATGCCTAAAAACAAAAGTATGTTGGCCAAAACCTTTGGTTTCTGACTATTTGAATTTCTGAATCATAAAAAATAACTTTTCTTGGAAACAGTAGATAAAAAAAAAACCCTTCATGAATTTCCTTTTAGTTCTCATTTAAATTTGCTTTATTACAGTAGTAATTCTACCTTTTATTTTTAAATTTAAAAAAAAAATTTTAAAAAATTTAACTTTAAAAAAAAAAAAAAAAGCCAAAAAGACTATTTAGCATCACAGTGATACCAAGATTCACACAAAAGAGCTGAGGTTGGAAGGGACCTCTAGAGATCATCTAGTCCAACCCCCCTGCTCCAGCAGGGTCATCTAGAGCATGTGGCGCAGGGGGGTTTTGAAGATCTCCAGAGAAGGAGGCTCCACAATCTCTCTGGGCAGCCTGTTCCACTGCTCTGTCACCCTCACAGTGAAGAAGTCCTTCCTCATATGGAGATGGAATTTCCTGTGTTTAAATATGTACCCTTTACACCTTGTCCTATCACTGGCCACCACCAAGAAGAGTTTGGCCTCATCCTCCCTACATTCTCCCCGCAGAAGAGGGCTGTGAGCCATCATCTAGGGCTTGGCATCCAGTACCCAACTCAGACAGGACCTCATAAAAAAAACACCAGGAGTTTAATCATATGCGCGTCCCAAACCTAGAATCTACAATCCCATCAACTAGTTTTTTTCCTGTGAATGCCAGTAGAGTCTTTGCTACACATTAAAGGATGCTAATTGCCCCATATAGAAATAAATGGAGGATTTTTTCCATAGGACAGCGTATGTGTGCCTGCTTTGCCATTTCTGCACTTGCATGCATGACAGAGGGAGGTGAGGGGCACATTTCGAAGGTGGAGGGCTGCTCAGGTGATTTCCTTGCACAACGGCACCTCTCGCTGGTGCCTGCTCCCGCCGCCTTGCCAAACACTATTTACCCCCGCAGCTAACCCGAGCACTTTGAAGAGCAAGTCTCAGCATACCAAGTGTTAAATATTTCATGTACGCAGAGGGGAGCTGCCACGTTAAAAGGTGTCTTCTTCACCTCGGGTGATTAACACATTGGAAGGAAGCAAAACAAAACAAAGCAAAAAGAACTACCAAGACCAGACACCCGAACATAACCGCAAGGCACCTCCAGTAGTGTTAGTCCCAGAGCAGATAAAGGGGTGACCCAGGAGAAGTCCAGGATCTGCACTGCTGGCCCAGCCTCTTGCTTCCTCTCCCCAGCTGAAGACAAGGGAAAGGAGCCTGTTTTGGGGGGAATCTGGCCAGGCGATGCTGGGAGCTACTCTGCGTGGTGTTTGTGTTGTCTCCCTGGTCCACGAAAAGCAACCTCACAATCCTCATTAGTGTTTGCAGGACATAGACCTCCAACCTCAGCATCCTGTGCCTTTTCCCACAGTTGCACACTCATCATCATCTTGTTGGGAAGGGGGGCAAGCAGAGTGCCTTGGGCAGCTTAAGCAGCCCAGTTCAATCTCAGTCGCTGCAAAGGGTAGATGGAAATCAGGTCCTCCGCTAGGCTAACCACAAATGCTAAAGTGTAATGAACGTAAAACCAAATTGAGCCTGACTGCGGTCTTGTGTGCTATCTGTTTTAAACCCGAAGGCCTCCAGGACAGACTGTGGCACAGACAGCAGAAATCTTGGCTCCCTTGGTGAAACCCAGCGCTGCCAATGCTTCCACGGGGCCACGGTTTCACGTTGTCCCTGCTCCCTGACCACTGTAGCACCATCCATCTCGAGAACAGGAGCAAAATCCACGTATCTCAGCTCCCTGTGCTTGCATCTGCCCCCACACTATGATCCCACACGTGGTTTGGGGGTCGGCTTCAGCACACTGAGATGGAGCTGAGCCCTCTAAATCTTTCACAGAGTTTCCCCGTAAGTGTGTCAAAGAAATCAGCTAATGTAGCATTTTCCCTGAGCTTCCAGCTCAGCAGCACAATGATGAAGCAAGCTGCAGCTCAACGCAATTCTTGTTTCAAAGTTACAAAGGCCAAGCCTAGCTAATCTTTCTTCATTATTCATTCCCCAAATCCCTGAATAACTCTGGTTGCCCTACACAGCTCCTGCGGTGTTCTCCAACGCGCTGTATGCTTTTCTGCAAGAAGGTAACTCCAACAGCACTCAAGAGCCTACGTGTTTTATTCCACAATCCCTGATGATTAATGCTGAAGGCTTCTATACGGTATATCCACATGCTTTGCACTTAATGCTTCAATATACATATGCTGCAATAACTTGCTTGCTTTTATTTTACAGCTGCCAATTTGTGCAGATGGCCATAGTGGATTAGTCACCACCAAGCTTCCCCTCCTCCTCTCCGCAACAGGCTTGTTCTCAGTCAGCATTTCACATGGCATTTCCTTTCAAGGTATCCATGGCTATTTTTGGCCCTTGAGTTCCTGGTGTATTAAACACAAGGAGCCACATCTCATTCAGTGTAAATCTGCGCAGCTCTAATTCAGTCAGTGGAGTGGGGCCGATTCTCTCCACTGCTAATGAGTGGAATGAGTCCCATAAATCAGTTATCAGCCCAATACATTAAGGCAGCCTATTTAAACCACTTCTGCTTTGTTTTTATTTATTTACAGATAATCCAAGGCACATAAGGATGATGAATCTGCACCACAAAGCCCACAGAAGCAGGGCTGATCAACCCATTGGGATGACACAGATGGGTCAGTTCAATTCCCCATTGCACCACCACAGCCAAGCATGAGTATTAGTGTGGGAAAAAAAAAAAAAAAAAATCCCTCTCTTCTCTTCCATTTTGCCTCAACAACAATTCATTTTAATCTCAAAATGGGTAAAGATCATTTTTATGTGTAAGGGAAACGAATGTGTAGCTAAATCTGACCCTTGCCATACCTCCTCATCCTGAACCACTTCCTGTCTGAGACATCCTCCATTTTCTGTCTGAAAGCCAAATTTCACCCAGTCTCTACCTTGCCCTTTCAGAATACTCTTTCATACAAAGTCAAACTTCGTATGTTGAACAAGTCGGCAAGTCGAACTCTTTATAACTGGGTCCAGCAGCAGCTCTGTGTACCGTGGCTGCAGCCTAAAGACCCTGGAAGACAGCAAGGCACAAAGGGAAAAACATGTGATTGCATGCTGTGATTTAGGCTGCAAGAAAAACCCTCCTGACAATAAGATCTATTAGCATATGGAATAATCTTCCAAGGGAAATGATGGAAACATTGTTGTTTGGCACACAGCTAGTGTTTGTCCAGACTAGTTTTTAAATATACAATCCTGAGTTGGCAAAGGAAAAGTCTAGTCGAGGTAGTTGCTCTTATCTATCTCCACATTCTAGGATAAATCAGGTCATCTCCTTTGTTCTAGTCTAAAAACTGAGGAATGCACTTAAAACAATTCATGCAGTTTTAATCAGCTATGATCTCCCTTTTATGATCCACATGGGTTGTATCTTATTAAATTAGGTATATATCTAGCTGTTTCTTTTTAATCATCAAGTTTTTTCTGATATAAGACTGCAGCGCTGTCTAGCACTTCTGGCATGGAACCAGGGCTGGGAACACCTTCAGGTCACTCTTTGACTGTGCCCCATGGTCCCAAATGACTAAACAGGTCTGCCCAACCATCCCCTGCTTCCCCCCAAAAGATTGCTCTCTAGCTTTTTTTTATTGCTCAGGCTGAGATTGACTTTCAGAGTTTCTGAGTGTGACTTTCAGAGCTCCTCTCCAGACAAAGTCACCACGTGAAAGGTGTGGGGGTAAATTTATGAAAGAAGGACAGTCAAATACAGGTAGATATGGCAGCATTCTGGGCAATAAGAAAGACTCAAAAGAAAGATCGACAATGCAGGGGGATTTAAGACCAGAATACACTGCTTTCTGAAACTGGGATTTTGGAGTTCTACCTTAATATTATTTTGCAAGGGTAAATGGCGTATATGATGCTTAAAGCTGGAAAATAAGACCACATCCAGCAGTTCCCTTGCTCACACACATAGAATTCTGCCTTCTGAAGAGTTAATACCCACAAATAAAGCAATAAATAAAGGAACAATTGATATTGGCAAATTCTTCTTTCTGCTGGGATATGAGGTCTCCCTTGCATTCCAGAATCTCACTTTCAGCTAAAGGATCATTTATTTGGTGTCACTGGAGGCAATGAGTGCAGGTCCCTGAATAAGCTTGTTGGATAAAACATGAAAGCACCACTAGAAAACATCAGATTTCTGCCCTTTGCCCTCGCAAAGTCTTTATTTGTGATCCTAGACTTGATCCATCACCGCTCCATAAAACAAGTATACCAAAGTATACTTAGATGTGACTTTCTTTCTTTGGTATGTACAGCAACCGGTGCTACAAGGTCCTGTTCCCAAAAGGGGCCTTGCAGGTGGGATTTATGTCCATCACCCTTCAATACAAAGGAATTTCAATGTGATATATCACTAACTCATTTCAATGCCCTTAAAAATTCTGCCCTCAACTTTAGGGAGTTGTGCATTTCTTTCTTCTTTAAACCTTTCCTTGAGCCCTTTGGACATAACCTTTTTAGCAACACTAAATTGTTTGAGAAGCAATAAATATGTGTTCAGATGAATGCAAAGAATGATGAATAAGATACAGAGCAGCTACTCCAGCAACCATAAATTTAGCCTTATTTTTCTTTCTGAGGCGTCTATATCAGATCTTATCTCCTATAGGAGACTAGTTTTCCTTCCCTCAATTCCTAAACCCACACCTATTTTTTTGAGAATGAGAAGTCTGACAGCAGAACAGGATGTCCTTTTGAGAATGTCCTCACATGTCTGATACTTAGAAGAAAAATCCTATAGCTGTGGTTTCATTAGCTCTGAATTATTTTTAATCTTTCACTTCTGCTTCTGAAAACCATTTTGTTCCCTTTAATATGACCATGCCCTCTATTAAACCCATTGTATCTTGGTTGCATTGACACCTGCTACACCTTATTTAGTCACAATACCTCTGGTATTACTTAAGATTCACACCACTGCTACTGCAGGGTCTGCATCCTTGCTCACTGAGATATACAAAGTGGCCTAAAATGGGCTAAGCTTGGTCAAATTGTGAAAATTTCATGTTGATTCCAACAGGTATGCATCTACTTTAATATGTTTGCTCAAATTTCATTACCATCATATTTACAAAGTGATATCAACATTAGAAGATTACAAAGCAACTATCCAAGAAAAGATTAGTTGTTGTCAGTTCTATTCTGCAGTTGATTCTTGTGCAGAAGAACTTAACTTCAAACGTGATATTCAGAGGGACAGATCTTGTGATCTCACCATTTGCAAAGTACCCACCAGATTTGCAAGCACTGCCTATTCGTTTATGCTTTTTTGTATCTAGAACACTGCTCCATTTAACAACGTAGTTTCACCCCTAAAGGTATACATGTGGATCTTAAAGTTCTCTGGAAAGTCAAAGCTATTGGGGGCTCCCTGAACTACTTGTTATCGCATTGAAGCATCTGGGTCATGGTCAGCTGTTTTGTGTTACTGGCGTCTACATTTGCTTCTGAAAAAATTAGCACAGCTTCCTTCAATGCGACATTCTGCAGTGGTTTTGGCTTTGATTGTAACATCTTGTTGTTCATCTTGAAATCAAAGTCATTTATGGAAGCTGCAGAATTTTAATGTTACTCAGACTCAAAAGCATTTGTTTAACTGCCACCAGACAAGGAGATGAATAAGAGAGACTGTTTGCTGTTGGTTTAGTGGGATCAGATTTTCAGAAGAGCAACTTGTGTACATCTTCTTTGCACAGTCTGGCTATTCACTGCAGAGCTTAAACAAGAATGACTCTCCTGAAAATTGTGACCCTAGTGAGTGGGGCCGTTAATGTACAATATCCATTCCTATACTTCCATCCAAAGAAAGGTATCTATTCATAACTAATCTGTATTTCAAAATTTTGATTTGACTTTTGATTTTCATTATTTTTGTCTCTTTTTTTTTAAAATCACTTGCCCAAGAGGCCTGTCTATAGGATCCTTGAGCAGTATCATTGCCTAGTACAAGATGATATGCAGGACCAAAACAAAGAGACGGTATCTTCTCAGGTTACTTTTGTTTCAGCTCTACACAGAGTACAGAATAGATTAAAGCAGTGGGAAAAAAAGAGATCAAGTCTTATGATGTGGCATAGGGTGCTCCTTACAGCCAACCACACTTCATTTTTTCTCCACTGATGCTTCCAAGTGGTTTTCTAGGATACCCCTGAGCAGATCTCATTGTAATAACTGGAGGAAATAAATTAATGGAGAATTACCACAAGGTTCATCTAAGAGAAATTTTGATAAACAACACTTCCAGGCTGAGATATTCAGCACACCCTAAGGAATGTGGACTTTCCCATTCCTCTTAAACCAAATGGGAATCTGTACCTCTGAGTCAAGCTGCCACAACCACTAAAAGCAATTTTGGATCTCAGGTACTATCAAAGACCAAACACAATCCTTAAACTGGAAAAAAAAAAAAAAAAAAAAAAAGTGACAAAGGGGAAGGTGAAACAAAAATTAGTTTTATCCACCTGGCAGAGCAACGAGACTGAAATGCAGCAAGATAACTTGCACCCAAGTCATGACCTCCACTCCCCCAGCCTCTGTCGAGAAAACTGCACAGTCTGCAGAGGCAGAAAACAAACACGTGCTGGCGCAGAAAACCTGAGACATCCTGCCTGCGTGCAAGGCAGCAAGGAAGCTCAGCAGAACTGGGAAAAATGAAGGATTATCCCAGCGGTTCTCCCTGGCATCTCCTTGGGCTAAGTTGCTCTTTCTCCAGGAAAGTTTAAGTAAACTTGAGCTGGGGACTGGGCTTTAGGTTACTTCTTCATACAAAGTGTTTTCCAGATGAAATGGCTTCAAAAGCACTGCTGACACCTGTGCAGTCATCTGGCTATCAGCCCCTTCTGTATCTTTAAGATGACACACATACATCTGGAACTTCAAATCCTGATTCCACCTCATTTGTACCCACGGGATGCTGATGAAATCATTATGATCGCACAAGATAAACCTAGGTTGAAGTTGGCCTGTTTAAATTAGATTTTTTTTTTTTTTTTTTTTTAAAAAAAGACTTGTATATTCTTCCTATTCTTCCCATAGCTAAACTTTTACAGAGGCTACTAAGGCCTGAGCTAATCCTCTTTGACTCTCTGCCATCCTGGCAGGTACAGAAAAGCCTAAGGTAAAGTGGAGCATCAAAAGGAAAATTAACGTCTTCTAACAGCAATTAGAGGAAATTATTTAGATATAAATCTTGTTTTATATCTTCTCATACTTGTTTTTCAATCTTTCCCCTTTGATTTTTTTTTTTTCCCCCCCCTTTCAGGCTTTTCAGAGAGGAACATTTAAAATCCCTCCTGTAAACCAGTGGCATAATTAGCTGCATGTTACACCTGGTATTTCACTCTTCTGCCGAGCAACTCCTTTGAGCTTTCCCCCCCCACCAAAGCCCCAACGTCTCCTGGAACCCAAGCAAGTCATTCCAGGGCTGATAGCAGCTCTGGGTTCGGGGCAGGGGCCGCATCCCTGTCCTGGCCGTGGGCAACCCATGGTGCCACTGCCATCCGCAGGGCCCCAGGCAGGCATGCGGTGCTGTCAGTGGCACTTGGCCCATGCCATGAGGCAATGCATGTAACCTAATTGCCGCCAGATAACATCGAGCAACGTCTCTGTGATCCCACAGCTGGCTGGCCGCCACCGTTATCACTGGTCTCATCTGACAAGCTCGCCGATTGATCAAATCATTATCTGCAGGCGTAGGTGTAGTGTCTGACAAGAGCCAAATTCCTGCCGACGCTGCTTCACTCCTCGGCACAGGCCAGGCAACAGCTAGGGGATTTGGTGCCCCCACCGTGTGGCTGGCAAGACGTCAAAGGGCTCGCAGCCACCCCGGGGCTGCTGGCCTTCCAACCATGCAGGGCCTGTGTTGTCCCCAGTGGTATCTCAGAAAACTCATGAAAGCAAGGAAGGAAGGAAAAGCAAAGTTCTCTTCTGCAGTGTGGTACCACGACCTGCTGCTGCGAACACCTGGGCCCAGCTAAAATGACCAACAGTACCAGTGGGGCAGCTTCCTCCTGAACCGGCCATACAGCAAAACACCACTAGAACTTTTGAGACTGCCTTTACAGCTGCTTTTTATTACCCACAGCATGAACTACTGGTTAAAATCTGAATCATTGCAGCTCTACAGGTCCCACTTCCACACGCAGTCTCTGTCCTGACCTTGGACATGTGCTCCTGCACCCAAAAACTCCCTTGTAATGATGGAGGACAAGATCTGTTTTGTGCAGCGCCAGCCTGCTTATACTCTGCACACATAACCCAGGGGCAAGATTTCCTTTTGGGCTAGAATACCCCATTGCCACCATTTATGAGAAACTCAAACCTGTAGTCAAAGCTGAACCACAACACCTAACCCACAGCCACCAGAAGACAGAAACTATTCAGCCTGAAGTGAAGCCATTCCACTTCTCCCATACCCCCCTTTCCAAGCAGACCCTACAGAGCAAAGCAGGCATCTGTGGATGTTTCTCCTAACAGCCCATTTCCTCCCTTTGTCATCTTCAACCTCCAAATTAAAGGAGGAGTTTGGCAGGGGTAGGAGATGGTATCCTTGTTTTAGCACCACCGATTCAGGTCAGCCCTTCATTTGGCCACCTCATGGCAATTCCCCAAGTCTTATTTCAAAGCAAGCTCTCCAAGGTAATTTATTTGGTTTATATGCTTTATTTTATTCCACATAAATCATGGAACAAAGTCCATAGGGAACAGGCACTCTATACTTATCATAATATGTAGCTTAGTTCCCCAGAGACTGAGCATGTACAGAACAGCTAATAAATGCTTCAAAAAAAAAAAAGTCATTAAATCTTGTTTTATATCTTCTTGTTT
This sequence comes from Nothocercus julius, assembly GCA_013398735.1. Classification (NCBI taxonomy): domain Eukaryota; kingdom Metazoa; phylum Chordata; class Aves; order Tinamiformes; family Tinamidae; genus Nothocercus; species Nothocercus julius. Next base: position 237,538 of record VZSV01000144.1, read on the forward strand.
CCATCAAAGTATGCAGGAGTGGAAATTCTCTTTCTAAGACAGGCTCATACTTTTCAGCCAACTGGGAATAGAGCCAGCTGAAAAGAGAGAACCCCACATACAGCTCTGACAGCTGTGCACAAAATTCACAAACTCAAGAGACAGACTGCTTCAGGGACAGGTGTCCAAGATCTAAGTTTAGCTTGAAAGATTAAAACAGCATATACAAAGAATGTATTTATTCTAATCCTCTTGTGCTAGAGACTAGACATACATCACTGATGTGCACAACCTGGAAGCATTTGAGTTATACCTTTCTTCTGCAAAATTTCATCCCATTGTGTCCAGGGGTAAATGAAGTTACAGCATGAAGACCAGGTAAGTGCAGAGACTCAGCAGAGAGAGGTGGTCCTGGTGTCTGAGGAAGGGTTTCCCATGGCAAGATCCACGGCTGTAGCCTCAGCAGGATTCAGGCTGGCATAGCAGCTGCTGCTGCCCACCCTGGAAGTGAGCAACCCCACCCAGATGTTCTCAACACAATAAGGATGTCTTATGAAAATAAGAGCTGGGAGGCAGATCAGGTGTGGTTCTTGCAAGACAAATGTGCTTGGGAATTATGCATGATCCCATGTTTAGCTAACCTAGTATAAATCCAGGGTAATTCTTTTGATCTTAAAGGAGCATGGCTCTGAATTTACATTAAATGCAAGAACATACCCATTATCCCCAAAAAGATAAAAAAAGTCAAGCTTTCCATCTCCATCGTGTAGCTATGAATTTGAGGGAGTTTATCTTCCCCTTACTGGCATAACTGGGTGCCAGTTATCAATCTCCCTGTAACAAACTATAGCTCTAGCAAATTTTGATGCCTCAAGCTTGTAGTCCCTAAATTAGAGACAGTCTGGGAAGGAAGGAGACCCGAATTTTAGATGCTCAAGTAACAAAGGATGAGTCACTTATTTAGAATCAAGTGATACAGCGCAGTTGCATATATAATCATCTATCAATATAGCTAGAAATTATCATATGTTAATGCAAACAGAATTTGATAATCTGGGGGACATCAAAGCAATGAAGTAAACAACAAGACACCAGACTTAATAAACTTCATCTCCTTTCGCTTGATGAAAGAAGGGCAGGTGCTCTGCCTTGGAAAGCTGTAAAATAAAACTCCCAGGATGGCAATAAAGATTTATGGAGTCTTTCCCTGCGTGGTACGGAACATTTTGAACAACAGTTCCAGGACTTCTAGAATAAATCTCACTCCCAAAGAAACAAGAGTAACACAGGCTAGGGCTTTTTTTTTTTTTTTTTTTTTTTTTTTTTTTTTTTTCAAAAGGTAAAGAGTCACTCTAACTACAGAATTCCTCTACATATCTAATTTCCACATGTTGAAGAAAATTCCTCAGTTTTTTTCAGAGAATGGAGTTTCACTGCCATGAAAATTTGCCAGTACTGTGTTAAGTCAGCACTTTCACCAAGAGACAACATATCATTTCTAAGATCTCATGGCAAAGCTGCTCCTAAGACTAATAGGGATTGCTTAGCTGGCATCAAGCAGGACAAAATTTTAATACCTGACTGGAACTGCTATACAATTCTTGCAAGTCAAAGTAATCTCTATCCTTGCATCATCCCATCTACCAAGCAGGAGGTCACGTGATGAATGCTCCAGACAAGGTCGGGGAGGAAAGAAATAAGGAGGATGTTTTTAATTTATCTACACATGAGATCTCCTGTGTAGAGATGTGTCTCATCTCATGTGCCACATGAGAACAGGAGTCGCAGAGTAACTTTTCTGCAGCCTCTGGGAAAAATCTCTTTGGGGAACTGGCTGGAAAGAGAAGGGATGTAACAAGACAGGAGGGCCACATCTGCCACAGGTAGATCGACCTACAAGCAGGTTGTAGGCACAACCACCAGTACTGCCAAGCTTACAAGCTTGAGCATCTTCAAGGTATAGATCAAAACCTCTTCTCATGGAGGGTCAGCTCCCTCATACTCACCTGACTTATCATTCTGCATTCACTTACATTCTCCCACCCTTCTGCCTCCCCAGACAGTTCAGAAGTAATGACTACAGCCCTTGCAAAACTCCAGTGCAGTGGGGAAGCACTGACTGCCCTTCCTCTGCAGGGAAGGACCCGGGGCACACAGACTAAGCATCTTGCCTCGGGCTTCCCCAGTACAAACGTGGCACACTTCCAGCACCTAATGCTTTAGTAACAGGATCATCTTTCTACAACCAGGAAGAGTTTGAAGGTGGAACACTGGGGAACTCCACAGGCTGTACATCAAATCCTCCTCCAAGAGTTTTCCCACAGGCAGATGGCAAATTGGCTCCCAGTTAGCAACTCATCACTAAATGAAAAACACATTCCCTTTCCCTTCTCATCCAGGGCAGACCCATGTGTTGACCATTTTGCTTTGTTAAAGGCTTCTTGGGGCTGGGCCTTTGTTTTTGCAGATTCTTGCCTTCGTGCAACAGCAGACACACACAAAGATAAAAGCATTGTCCCAGTGCTGAACTCGGGAGCATTGCTCTGGTTTCCAGCAAACCAAGTGTTTGGGTTTTGCTAAGATCCCTTGCTCATCAGCAGCTGCCTATCCCCTCTCCCTGTGCTGCATTGGTGAGACATTCCCAGTCAAGACCGCATTGATGCATTCAAGGACAAGAAATGGTTTCATCAGAGGTAAAGAGATTGCAACTTAGTGGGAAGGATTATTAGCATTTATTTAAAAGGAAGAAAACCAGGCTCAGTGGAGAAGCTAACATCTATGTCCTAGAGGTAAGCACTGAGAGCTGCTTCCTATTAACAACAAATGGTTGTTTCTTCCTTCCAGGGCTGGGGACACTATTACCATCCTGCTCCACCCAGTCCATGTCAACACAGGAAACACAGACCCAATCCAGCCACCAGGCTCATTCTTTACTCCACCTACTCAGTAGCATATTACTAGGCCACCGAATTAAAAGGAATGCACATTAATTCTTTGGCTTTCAACCCTTCCTTTCCCAAGGAGTACTCTTCATAGATTTCAAAACAGTTCAATGATACATAGTTCTTTTGGGGTATGTGTGGGGTTTGGAGCAATATTTAGCAACTAAATTAGATACATGTGTAAAACACACACAAGGGTATCTAGATATTAGGTGGGATGTTAATATAAAGGCAAGAATTAAGATCATTTATATTGCAGTAGGTAGAATTGGTATACCAATCTGCATACAGCTACCTAAGTTATAAATGAACTAAGAGCTCAGGCATTTTATTTAGCATTCTTCATGAATTCATACTATGCTCCCCATATTTTTAGTCCCATTTTATGCTACTTATTTTATTTAATCCATGCAATTTAGTAGGTCTTAGTGGAAGAGGTCTGCACTTCTGCTCAGGATGAAGATTCTACTGCTCAGGCTTCACGTTTTGTGGAGGACAGTTCCAATCTGCCAAGTGGGCAGCAGCAAGTACACACACTAGGAAAAGACCACCATCGCTTCAGACATAGCACTGCATGGCACTAGCTCAGTGTCTTTGCCTGTTTTCTTTGCGAGTGAGGAGCAGCTCACTGGCTAGAGGCCAGCACTCTTCAAACCATCCTGCAAATGGCCTAATCAGAGCTGTGATCTGCTCCATATACTCAATTTGTTGAGTCACATCAATTTGTTGAGTTTTCTCTTCCATTAGAAATATATGCAAGTGCCATTTTCTAAACACATTAGCTCTCTCCAGGCAATTGTGTTGTGTAAACAGAAAGACAAGTGACTGGACATTGTACTCAAAATAATGTTCGCCATGGCACATCCTCTTTACAACTTCACCAGTTTTGATATCCTAGTTTTATACATCCTTTTTTCACGGTACTATTTGGGGAATTATGCTCTGCCACCTTTCCTAGGCAACTGCAGCTTAATTACAACTGGAAAATAAAACAGTATGCTATGCAGGGGAAGGATTGAATCTCCTCAGCCTTGCTTGAAGACCCACTCCAGATCCCAGCACCCAGAACACCATTGGGGTCAACCTCAGGGTTGCTGAGGGCACAATTTACCAGTAGCCCACCACAGTCCTGGGACCTTTGTTCCACTACTGATCAGCAAGTGTTGCCACCACTAGCAGTCCTCCAGCTGTGTCCCCAAGCCATATCTGGTGCTAGCACAAGCTAAGAACACAGGAACCACCCCACAAACAAAACACCCACAAACACCCAATTTCTCTCCTGTCCTTCCTGGCTCTGTCTCTCTGCTGCCCGTGAGGAAAGACAAGCTGTCCACAAAATTATTCCTAGGATAGTCCAACTTACAAAGAAGGAGGGCAATATAACTGACTTAGGGAAAAGCTGCTAGAAACAGAGTAGTTGACATTGACGTAAAGGTTAACGGTGAGTACAGCTGTAGATACTCTTTATCTTGAATTTCCCACCAGCATCCTCTGTCAACCTCCCCCCATCACACCCATGGGGTACAGTGATCTTCTTCTCTTGTCCATCTGAGGCAGCTCATTTTGTCTAGGGCTCTGCATGCTGTTTGTGAAGCAAACCATTAAATGCTATTATTCATGGGTCTGCTGCCTCCCAGGATGTTTTCCATGCCACCATGCACAGCTTGTTCCAAGACAAAAAAAAAAAAAAAAAAAAAAAAAAAAAAAAAAAAAAAAAAAAAAAAAAACAAACAAACAAACAAACAAAAAAAACATCTTTCTTCTCTCTTCACAGCAAAGACTCAAGGCCATACATGCTCCTTTCTAGGTTACAAGATCACAACCAAGCTGCCAATCATCTGGCCATGAGGGTTATGCAAGAGTCAGGTTTACAGTAAAGTTGTACAAATTTTATAACACCACAAACACTTTAACTACCATGATGCTTAAAACTCAAGAGCATTTGGAGAACAAGGAGGGTTATTCAAGCTCCACACCACTTTGGCTGTGTGTTTTCCAGGTGTATGATTTCACCACATGGAAAAACACAGCCATTGCCAAAGTGAACTCATAAAATCCTTTGATGAGTAAAGTTTGGATAAGCACAAATCATTCGAACCGACAGTTGGTTCAATTCTCAGAGGAGTTTGGCAAACATAATATAATTCGTGGTTTCACACACAGGCCATTTCCCCCACCCCTTTCTACTCCCCCTTCACTACTCCAAATCTTCATGTATTCCAAAGATGGTGTTCTAGAAGGTGTACTGGGCCGCGCTTGCGCTGTTCTTCTTTTCCCCTGAAGGGCTAAGTACCACTCTATTGCAGCTTCAAACCTTTTGGAGCTGTAAGCTAGCAAACAGGTTTTCCAGAGCTGTGTTCAGATAGTTGCATGATCTAATGGACAAAAGAGAAAAAAAAAGGAGGCAGGGGGGAAAAAAATTAAACCCTGAGTCTCTCTCCACCCATTTGCTAGCAGGCAGGTAATATAAGGCAAATGCTTTAACAATCTCTTCCTCTGACACATTTGGACATGTTATTTCAAGATGTGTGGCGTCATTTAAGGCTGTGCCATAAGATAACACGGTATTTGCATCTCTGGGCTGCGAGCAATATTGCCACAGCTTTTAGACATTATTGACATAATATTTTATTTGATGAACAATCTATCAGGAAATTGTCAAACTCATAATGGAGGCAAAGCCAGGGACTTAGCATGCCTGCACAGTCCAAGGGGCAGAAATAACATCGAGAGCACAAACACAAGGAGGATGACACTGTCCAGGAAGCTTATATAAGTCCCTGCTGCAGACAGGCATGTACATTTAGCTCATGCAGGTTGTTCTCTGCCTAAACAGGTAGATCAGAGAGATCATGGAGCCATTCCTGATTAACCTGCTGTAAGCAAAGGAAATAAAAAATAAATGAAAAAATTTCATTCCAATTATTTTTTCTTCCCTTTACATAGAAAGCTTACAATTTGCCAATTATCAGCAACCTTTGGGGGCTCAGATGTATTTGGGCTAGGAGGATCCTATGTTTTTGCACTCAAGGATGCAAACGAGGAAGAGGTAGAGACTAGACTTCTAGCTTAATTTCTGCAACATGATTCATAGCTTTCAGTCAACTTGAAGCATCTCACCTTCAAGTCACTGTGTCATCCCACACTTGGGCGGGCAGACCGTCAGCAAATCAGTAGCTTTTCTCCTGTTTCTCACTTTATGAGTTTTTTGACAGTTGAGAATAATTTACAAACTGCTGCTTGCTGTTTGTAACTCATTAACAGATCCAATCTCAAATGTTCAAACTGCCTGAGGACAAAGCATGAGTGGGCTCAGGGGCACCTCAGTCCCTGCTCAGAAATAGAGGAGAAGAGAGAAGAAAGGAGCTGCAACTGCAGAGTACAGATTTTGAAACCTACTTTCCACGAAAGCTTTGCTGAACTTCCTTAAAAGCTTTTCTGGTGAACACTCCTGTAAATTCTGTAAACTCATGCCTGTAAATTCACTAGATGGAATAATCATGCTAGATAAATACAACTAAAGAGGCAAACTGAGTCACCTTTGATTGC
>VZSV01000144.1:249557-279672 GCA_013398735.1 Nothocercus julius
CCTTCATCCAGGTCTTTGATGAATAAATTGAATGGGACTGGACTGAGGACTGACCCCTGGGGGACACCACTAACTACAGGCCTCCAACTAGACTCTGCACCGCTGATCACAACCCTCTAGGCTCTGCCATCCAGCCAGTTGCTAATCCACCTCAGCGTCCACTCATCTAACCCATATTTCTGGAGCTTGCCCAAGAGGATGTTGTGAGGGACAATGTCAAAGGCCTTGCTGAAGTCGAGATAGATGACATCCATCCCTCTCCCCTCATCCATTCAGCCAGTCATTCCATCATAGAAGGCTAGTCAAGCATGATTTCCCCTTGGTGAATCCACGTTGTCTACTCCTGAGCACCTTATCATCCTCCACATGTTTGGAGGCAACAGCCAGGATGAGCTGTTCCATCATCTTTCCAGGGATGGAGGTGAGGCTGACTGGCCTGTAGTTGCCTAGGTCCTCCTCCTTGCAATTTTTGAAGACCGGTGTGACATTGGCTTTCTTCCAGTCCTCCGGCACCTCCCCCATTCTCCAGGACCTTTCAAAGGTGATGAAGAGCGGCTTAGTAATAACATCTATCCTCTCAGCTCACGCAGCACTCTGTGGTGCATCCCATCAGGCCCCATGGATTTCTGGATATCAGGTTTCCTTAAGTGCTCTCTGACCCAATCTTCCTCTACCCAGAGCAAGTCTTCCTCTCTCTAGGCACCTTCTCTTGTTTCTAGGGTCTGGGATTCCAGAGGGCTGCCCTTGTGAAACACTGAAGCGAAAAAGGCATACTGTAACTCTGCTTTTTCTGTGACTTGCAGAGACATCTTATGGAACATGGACAGAGATAGCAGAAGTACCATGGAAAACTAGCAGACAATCTCTGATGGGTATGATACACTAGTCAGAACCACACAGGTGGATAATAACCCTACCAGAGGGCAAAGGAAATTATATCCAGCCACACCTTGTCCTTCATGCTGGAGGCTCTTCTGTAGAAAGGATTTGCTGACTGAACAGGGCACTTTAAACACCAGCGATGCAGGTAGAAACCAATCTATCTCAATGGTTCCTGCTATACTGTTGACCCAGAACTAATTAACCCATTCCCTTTTAAACTGTTCTCAAATACTCTTTGACCAGGTCACTCCACATTGGTGGATACCAAAGCAGATTAATCTATCTGGTAAGCGTTGTTTGACTAAAATTACACCAAAAGCACCTAGACAGCTGAAGATCACCTTCCCCCAAGGCGAGAGGCCCAATTCAGGACTCAGAGGTAGCCCTCCTTTAAAATCAGTATAGTGCTGCAAGTCCAAAAAGCAGCATTACTTTTTATGTTAACTTATTTTTCACGCACAGTTCAGATTCATTTTGCTAGCTGTTCCCAGCAGAGAGCGACAGGGCCAGAAGGTGCCCAATGAGCCCATTACAGCCTTGGCTCCAGCTCAGATGTGGACAGAAGGAGGGAAACACCTGTTACTCCCCATAGGTGACAACGGCCCAGACATACTGCTCAGCAAGACTTTTAAGCAGATAAAAAGCTAAATGCTGAAGCAAGATTATTTTGTCCCAAAACTTCCTGTGGGTTACATCTGCACCTCAGTTTCTCTACCTGTAAAATAATAATTACCCAACACACCAGTTCTTGTAGGACTTAATTAGCACTTGTCAACCTCTTAGGGATCCACAAGGGAAAAAGAGCTATGCACCACAAAGTACTAATTAATGGCAGAATCCTTTATAACAAAGTATGAGATTCTGTTGTTGTCAGATCTAATAGAGTCATGAAAAAAACAGGACTGGAAGGAAAACCAAGTAACCTAGGCTGTTCCCTTGCCCTGAGGCACGATCAAGTATATCTAAACCATTCTTGATAGATGAATACCCGTAGATCTTGGGATGCTCAAACTGAGTATTAAAATAGATAAAGATGGGCTCACACTACTTGCACTTTTCACTCTTTGCCCTGATGAATTGAGATAAATTCTCCTTCACATGTGGCCTCACAGGGAGCCTTGCTTAAGTGCTCTCTGCACTGGCCTGAAAGAAGCTTTACTGCACTTGCACTGAAAATGCATTGCTAGATCTTTCCCCACGTTAAGATGCAATTCCCAAATCTCAAAAAATGAATGCAGGAGACACGTAAAATTGGGGGGGGGAAGGGGCAGGAAAGGCCCCCAATTCCAGATGGGGAGCAGAGCACAGAGGCACTGAAGGATCTGCTCTTGGTTATTGGGGGAGGGAGGAAGGGGCTTCAGTGAGAAGCAGAAACTCAGCACAGCTCACCCAAGCCTCACACGCATGGCTGACCTGCAGGACTTCCCTTCTGTAATACCCTCAAATCATTTTTATTACTTTCTTCCCACTTCGTCTCTCCATCTTTTCTAACCCCCAGGGTCCATCTGAAGTACAGTTTGGCCTAATATATAATTCAGATGTGGCTACTGAAGCATCACATGGCCCTTACTATAAATTTCCTTATTTTTCCCCCCTATTCCCATCCCCTATTTCATTTTTTTCCTGTTTTTTCCTGTTAACAGAAATTAGGCAAGAACATTACCTAAACAAATATTTTCAGAGTTTTTTTCTTTAATGCTTTAATTGTAAAAGTGTGTCAGTTCAAGCAGCTCTTCCAAGACACACATGCAAAGTACACTAGGAGATACCTTTTATTTGATTAGCTTCATCCAAAAAAGCTTTTGAAATTTATACTTTCTTCATCAAGCCAGGATAAAAGCTAAGCCAGGCAACTGATACAGCCCTTCAGAAGTTTATTAAATTAACCAATTAAGCAACGGCAGAATGCAATATACCAAGGCCAAGGCAAACAAGAAGAGGTGGCTTGCACTCCTGGGGCTGTGCTGCTGTTGGAGGCAATTGCACAGTGTCAGCGGCTCCAGCACAAAGCTACTTCTGCCCTGTTGCGGGAGGTGTGTAAACACACACACACACACACACACACACACACACACACACCAAACAAACCACTGAATTCAGTTTCATCGAACCACCGAATTACTGAATTCAGGAAAACTCAAACAATTTTTCACCAATTTTGTTGCTCAAGTTAGAAAACAGGTTGGACCTGGACATGGACTTGAGAGCAATTCTAAGGAACTCTGCTGTGCCTAGCATAACAGAGCCCTTGGTGGCTTGAAAAATGCCACTAGAACAGACACACCTAACCAGGAGGGCACATTTGGGTGAGCTTCCCCAGCAGCAGGTCTCAGCTGCCGTGCACAGCAGTCTCATGCAAATAGAAAGTCAGGTTAAAATGCAGAAACACCAACTTTCAATTTATACACCCTGAATCAAATCAATGAAGTGTCAACAACTTGAGATTTGTCATGTCTTAAATCCTTAGTTTTCACAGCAGGAAAGCACTGAGCACCAACCCAGCTCAACCCAACATGACATTCGGACCCAAGTTTTGGAGGTTGCTCCTTCCCTGTCCAATCTGCAGGAAGCCTTTGGGGAACTGAGATTCCCCATTTCACCTTCCAGTATGCAGCACTTGCAAACCTTCTCATTATGTGCAGAACAGCTCGTCAAGATGGGGGCAAAAAATGAAGACCAATCATGGAAATTGACACAACATTTACTGTAACAGCATAATCAGCAACAACTATAATTCTCCTACAGAAAGCTACACCCACGCTGCTTTCTTTGGCCCACGTATCCCATATATTGCCCTGGTCTAACTGGTTAATTTAATAAGCTGCAGAAATATTTAGTCACCTGGCTCAAAAAGTTGGATACGATTTTAAAACAGATAGCCTGGTTGGTGACCACAAGCTGTCACAGAGCTGGCACATGCAGTGTCCTTCTCCTGCCTATGCCAGTGGCTCTGGTTCTTCCCTAGGAAGCAGACAAATCCAGCCCTGCTCTGGGTGGGCAAGCAGCTCCTCAAACAGAGGTTAAATTGAATTAGCTAAAACCACTTAGCTTTCCCAGGCTGTGACAGAGTTTCCGAGAGTCTGGGGAACACCAGGAGGGCACATGAGTGTTTGAATGGATCCAGAATGTCAGGGCTGGCCCAGGAGACCCTCTTCTAGCCTTGTCTTTGGCAGTGCACTGCTGCATGACCTTGAAGAAGGCACTTGGTGTTTCTACCCTTTTTATCCTTTGATTATTAAGTTTTCCAAGGGATTGCATCATCCTGTTTGCACAAAATATGCATTTGCATAACATCTAGCACAACAGGGCCCTAATCACAGCTGCGCCTTCCAGACACAAAAGTTATAAAAGTAAAATATTAGCTAACTCAACATACTTAAAGGCCCCTTCATGGGTCTTTTGTAACCAGCATTTCTTCATTAAAAAGGTTCTGCTATGGAGTTTCACTAAAGAACAAAGCACGGGAATAATGGGGAAGGTCCTGGTACACCAGTCACCTGAAACAAAACCAGCAGAACCAACCATTCCTCCTCTGCATGCTCCAGCAGAGGTTGGATGCTCTCTGCTGAATCTCAGCATCTTGATTTTTGCTGCTATTTTGGAAATTTTGAATTAATATTCAAGAGTCTTTCCTTAAAGAAAGGAGGTTGAAAGGTGTAAAACACTCCTTCCCTTTAATGAGCTGCGGTTGCTGGCTGGAGCAAGGCTGGGAATGATGTCATCTTGCTGGTGCTTTAACACAACGGGGCTTTTTTCCCCCCACAGCATTTCTCTAACTAAGCACAACTCAAAGATTTCCTTCTCCAGCAAACACCTGAGCTGAAATGACTCACCCACTGCATCAGCAACTGGCCCAGATCTCTCAGTCCTCGAGCCAGACCTACATACATTACTGAAATACTGAGAGTGAATTTTCCTTCCGTGGCTTCTAAAAAGGCCTGTCCACGTGTATTTTGCAAAAAAAAGTAGCCCTCTCCCCTTTTGCTTTAGGGCAGAGGAGAGGATGATCCTTGGGGAAAAGGATATTTGTAAGACTGGCTACAAAGCAAAGTCATTTTTTCAAGCTCATGAAACATTAGAGATGGATGCATTATAATCAAATCACTTTTCATTTTTTCAGCCTGACTTCCTTCAAAAAATAACACATACACAATCATGGTGTGCATGAGCACACATCCCTAATCACTTTTGAATGAATTAGTTGCTTTCAGCTGGATTTGAGAGGCAGCAGTTTCCAAGCTGCTACATTGCTCTAAGTTTTGCAAAAGCAGGTAGGTTGAAGAGAGCTCTCAGAGCCTAGAGAACTGCAGCCTGTGCTCACCTAGTGCTGGACACCAGTAAATGACATTATAAAGCCAACACAGCCAAGGGATACACATCTTCAGCACTTCTTTAAAAGGACATAGTAACAAAAAGCACCAGTCAAGAAATGAACAACGTTCAAGACACTGCACTCAAGAGAACAAGACAGGACAGCCAAGAACTTCAAAAGAAGCCTACAAGCAAAAGTACTATTAATTTTAACTAAATCCTGGGCTGGACACTCCTCTTAAATGATTACATGGATGTATTTCAAAAGAGTGACTTCTGATATCCCCCATGGTAATCCCCAGATCATACAAATCCACCCTTTATTGCCTGCATAGTGCCATTGGAAATCAATGAGATTACTCAGAGTGGTAAAGTTAAGCATGTGTGAAAGTCTTTCCAAGATTGAGGCCTAAGGCCTGGCCTAGGCACCACCTTCATACTGGAAGGACTGGTTCACTTAAATGTTTGTTTTGGATTTTATTTTTAAAGGAAACAACCAAATAATTAAAGCCATGCAACTGCTCTAAAGTGGACATGTTTTAATTACTATAACAGGAACCTGCACCAGCACAGCCGTCGTCAGTGCGGCCACTCCAGCTCTGCTCGCACTTTGGCGGTTCTCTCCACGTGGTTAAAAACCCCAAGTTTTGCACTTCAAGCAGCTCAGCAAGGAGACACAATCCCATTCTTCCTACTGAAATCTGCCCAGATAACTCAGCCGTGGGAGGCACATGATGGAGCAAGCAGCACATTCTAGAAACCTTTTTTTCTGGAGCTTGCTAAAGAGTGGGATTATTTCCCCCCCCACACCATGATTTCCTTCTCATCCCTTTTCCCAGCCCTAAAGCCCCACAAAAGAAAAAAAATAATCCTGAGAATGCAAGATTTCACACATGCAGAATTAAGGATGGGGGAAAAAGGCCAAGATTGTTTCACAAGGAGACAAAAGGGAACTTCTGCTCTAAGGAAAAAACACCTCATACATCAGGAGATGCTGCTAGGAGGAGGCAGGGAGCACAGGGAACAGACATGTCTGGATTGCTAAGAGGTTAAAAAAAATTGTCACAGTTTCAAAGAAAAAGAAAAAGACAAAAGACATTAAGAGTAAACAGGAAATTTCAGAAATCTATTTCACTCAAAGCAGCAAACATCTGGAATAAATTGCCAACAATTTAAGACCATCAAAGCAACGTATTAATGAGGTTAAGAGGTAGCTAGACTGGAGGAGGAGATGGCAGAATATGCTGGCAAAGGAGAGGTGGAGCCCAGATAAACCTAGAGGCAACAGGCTCCAGAGCCTAAAGGGCCATTTTTTCCTCCCTGCCCAATGATCCCTTATCTTCTCCTTGCTCCAGGGTTAAAATAACTTCTACTGATTTTTGTTTGTTTATGGAAAGCAAGTTGAGTCTCCAAATTTCTGAGTTTAACTCAGGAAAGCATAAGAACACACACTACCCTTTCTACCAAGTAGAAGCCTTGTTCTTCCCGTTCACAGTCCAATTTAAGGATTCTCCTGATTTTTACTGCAGAAGTGTTTCCTAAAGAATAAAAAACTTGTCCCCCTTATTAAAAGGATTTAGTAAATATCCCTGGGGATTCAATAATTTTTTTTTTTTTTTTTTTTTTACAGACTCATTTGTTTTGAAATAATTCAAAGCAGGCTGAAGCACACCTCTAAGGATGTCAAAAAACAGTAGGCATAAATGAACAAAGAGTATAAGAAAGAAACAGTTTAGCATGACTTATCCCTTAATATCCAGCTCCCTGTCTAGAGGGGATAATCAGAAAGCTATGTTGGCTCCTGGTCAAAAGAAAAGAACAGTCTCCCATCTCTGCCTAGTCTGTTATTAACTATATTGGTTACATTCACGGTCATTAAAATCCCAAGCTCATCCTTTAAAGGATGTTATTTTCCACCTCCCATCATTGAGCAATGGAACATACATAAAACAGTAGAAGGAAGCAAAAGGAGAAAATAAAGACCTTAAGTCCCCTCCTCCGCCACTTCATTCTACCAAACTGAAGATTCAGCAGAGCATCAATACAGAAAGAGCAGTATATATGCACACATTAGGGAAACACACACACACACACACACACACACACACACACACACACACACACAATTAAAACATGCACTTACCTGTCTGCTGCTCCAACAGACACCAGCAAACCTCAGCCAGCCCAACAGAAGAGGAGATTCTTCAAGGTTCACAGGACAAGCAGCAGAATAGGTAAAGATGATGCTTTTAACAGCCAGTTTACTAGACATCTGAGAGTCTACACAGGGCTCCATGGCTCGTCTAACAACACAGAACTAGCTGTGCTGCTTGTTAGCAGCTGAGCACCAAGCTCCCGCGAGCTGGGGCCTGACTGACAACACCTGCAGGCTCCTGCTCCTTGCGGACGACAGCATGGCCTCCATGGATTCCCCATCAGCCAGTCCCAGAGGGAGGGCTAGTTGGCACTTGTTCCCCGTGAGCCACCTGCCTGTCCTATGGCACCAGGACTCTGCTTCTCACTGCACCACTTGTGTTGAATGCCACAGAGTCCCATAACAATTCAGCTGCCCAAAGCCTCCATTTTCTGTCTTTTGGACCCAGGAGAAACCCATGACACTGTGACTTTAAGGTACCCAACATTTTCTCTTTTCCACCAAAATGTAACTAGAGGCAGCTGTGCAGACAGGTGTGCTGATAGGGAATCCTGACAGGGTTCAGCTGTGACACCATCTTGACCAGCACCTCCACTTTGTGCCATGCCACTTCATATTTAGAGTAGGCTTCTTCCTTACATATCAGATAATTATCTCACATCTGTGTTATATTTTCTTCAAACTTGTAATGTTCCTGCTACAAGGGGAAGTAGGCTGTGGAGAAGAAAGTATAGTTATAAGAGCTCCGCAAGAGGGCACATATTGACCCAACAGGTTGATCTCCTAGGTCTTTGTGATAACAGTTCTCAAGCTACCTGAAAACATTAACAAACGTGATCAAGGTCAAGTGAAAAGGTAGCCATTACTTCAGCTCTCCACCTCACTTTGCTCCATGTTGCAGAATCTGGCCATGGTTGGCTAAAAAAGAGCACATTGCTGGCTCATGGTCAACTTCTCCACCACGCCTTTTCTTCAAAGCTGCTTTCCGTCTAGTCAGCCAGGACCAGGGCATGAAGTTATTCCTCTCCAACTGCAGGATTTTGCATTTCTTTAACTGAAGTTTATGAGGCTCCTCCTTGCCCATTTCTCTAGTCTGGCGACGTTCTTCTGAATGGCAGTACAACCATCTGGTCTATCCATCACTGCAGCCAATTTTGTATTGTCTGCAAGCTTGTTAAGCAGGTACTCCATCCCACCAGCCAGATCATCAACGGAAATGTTAAACAGTATTGGTATTGTATTTTCACAGAGAAAACTCACACTTCAGGCAATCTGCACCTTTTTAACGTCAGTGGAAATTCAAGATGCGTCCTCAGATAACTCATTCTGGCACATTACTGATGGAGCAGAAGCAGAGGGGAATCAGAGCTGTGAGTGCCTCAGGGGCAGGAAGAGCAGGCTATGGAAGATCAGAAGCAAGAGAGAGGTCTGGAATGAACTTTTTCCCACATTGCCTAGACACATACATAATCCTCCCTACTGCTGAATCACAAGGGGTTTCTGGTTTGTTTGTTTTTTTCACAGATAACCCCTGAATTAATTATTCCATCCTGGCTGGTGCTGGAATTTTGTGCCCACTTCGACAGGTCATGTTTTAAGAAAAATAGACAAATTTAAGGTACTATAGTGAGAAAATAAGAAATGTAAGTGCAGAAAAACACATTTTGAGCAGAAGTTAGGAAAAAAAAAAGTGTAAAAAAAAAAAAAAAAAAAAAACACAAGCAGTCTTCCTCTGTGCTGGTGTTTATTACAAAGAGGATGGAAAGGATGAAACAGGCTCACTTTGAAGACAAAGAGATTCCAGGTAGATAGTAGAGGGGAAAAAAATGCATAAGCACAAGGTCAGAACTTCACTAAGGATTTTTAGGCTGTCTAGAAAGAGCAGACAGATCAGGCAAACATTTCTACCAAGGATCCTGCCTCTAAAGATGACAGACAGGGGAACTCATGGGGACCTTTCTCTCTCTGCTTTTCCTGACAGTGTATTTCAAATACTGCTCTAGCCATTTGCAAGGCTTCAGAAAGGTTTACAGGATTCAACCCTTAAGTGCTAGTGAAGTTAGTAAAGAACACTATCAAATCTGCAGTGTTCCTTTGTGTACTCCTCCCCCCATTCAAATAGTAATTGTTTGCAAAAGGATAGACACTAAAGGGCAATTGCCAGGGTTTATGCAAGTTCAGCTCCCATCTGATGATTCTCTGGTGGGAATTTGTTTTTGTAGAAATAACCTCATCTCTTTGTTCCCTTTAGCTATTTGAATCTGAATCCAAAACTCGTAAGTGTAGTTGATGGCTTCATGTCCCCAAATGAAAATGATAGACAAGTGCCTTGCTTCAAAACTGCACTGCTCCCAAACACAGCACTCATCTAAACACAGCCTAGCTCAGTATAGCCTGCACTGAGGTGGTCTTTGTTTCCACCCTGCTTGTCATCTCTATATTCCTGTCCCATCCATTGCTGCCAGGGAGCACCAACTCCAGCAGACTGTTCCCTTAGGGGACAGGAGGTGACACAGTCAGCAGCGTGGCAGCCTTGCCAGCCAGAGTAGCATCTCACAGTACTAGCATGGGGCAAGCAGACCAGAGCCAGCAATGGTAGCCAACTTCAACCACAGGTCCAGATCATCAGGCAACTTCTTAGCAGGTCTGAGGTCAAGCTGGGAAGTCATTCTGCAGTTAAGGCCCAATCACAGCAACCAGGATCAGACAGATGCCAGGCAGCTCCACAGAAATCAAGCTAGGAAGTCACCCACAGGTCAGAGGTCATGGCCAAGCACACAAACAACTGTAACAAAACTGAAATCCCTTACTCCTGTAGTTCAGCTCAGGGCTGAGCTTAAATGGGGATCCATTAGCAGAGGGTGTGGGTGGAGGCCCCAGGTGAGACTGGTCAGGACCATTAGGGCTTGTTGGGGCTCTGAAGGCCCTGACAGTTGCAGGAAGGTAGCCAGATAGCTCAAGTTGCTGATCCAGTTGAAGAGCAAGGAGATTTCATCCTCATCAGCACCTCGTGCGAGCTGCAGTGCTGACACAAAGGAGGAAGGTGTACAGCCAGGGAAGGAGGAAGATGTGGAAATGCTCAGCCCAGGCTTGTATCAGACTAATATGCCACAGAACTGCCTTCTAAGAAGTCATTTAGCCATTAATAACAGACAAAAAAAGAACCCATCAGAAAGGGCACATGCTTTGATGGAAAAATATGTGACCTCATCTTTCAAGTCCACTATCCTCAGAGTTTTTGCCTCAAAGTTTTTAGCTCGTACAGGGAAAAATACACTTCTCTGTGTAGAGGGCCAAAGGTAAGCCTGTGTGCCATTTTATCCACTCTTCTGTCTCATTCTTTAAACAGTACAAAGCCTATAGGAACTGCCTGGATGTCTGATGCTCAGTGGCTTCAACCTTCCTTAGTGCAATGGCCTGGATTCACTTGGTCTGGTATGTGATTGTGTGGAGCAAAGTATCAGTCTATATGAGGCTTACATATGTGTTTGTATTACAGAAGAGCATTTTGCAAACCCAGAAGCTGATCGGTTTCCAAATGAAGTCTGTAAATGAAACATTCACTTCAGAGCTCTCCCCTGGTAAGCAGTTCCTTTCTTTGCAGAGAAGTGTTGTCACTAGTGCCCACATAAAACCCCGGAGCAGAAACTCAAATATCCTCTATGCCAGTGAAAATCCATTACTGCCCAATGGCATGTACAACATCATCCCATAAATAGCTCTCCCACACTTGTGATTGGAAACACACGCAGTGGAAAGAGTAGCCACCATGTCAAAAAGAAAGGGGATCTGTGCTTGTTCAGGTAAGCTCAGCTTCTGGCAGAGACTCTACAAGGTGGAAAAAGAGGCCATGCAGACTCTTTCATTGCATGGAGTTTTACTAGTCCTTAAAACCCACTCAACTTGCATACTCCAACTCACATTGGAAAGGAGGGCAGTCATTTCAAATGATATATGTACATGGTCCAAGCAGTGGAAAAGCTCACCAAGATGCATACAAGAAGGGCTACATTTTGCTTCTAGATGTGTCCTCCAATATTTAAAAGAGAGATACTTTCTCATAGATACAACTAGGAATCATCTACTTAACCGAGGAGAACATTGCTGTTACAGGAATATGCATACTGGATCTAGACATAGGGACGAGGGACGAGGTCTACTATACCAGTCTCGTGCATGTCCTTGCTAGGAGCCTTCTCATTGTAGTATTCCCTTGCAAAGGGGGCTGAACATCACATCCCTGAGCCATGTAGATTATAAAGTTTTTGCATGTCATTTCTAGCATTCCTGATGAGGGCAGAATTTGACTTCTTGTCCTCAAGCTACAAAGACCAAGATGGGAACAGGAAAGAAGTATCTGTTACTTCCTCTCAGTGCCTGGAACTGTAGTGCCAGCAACACTGATGCAAAAGGAAACCATTCTCATTTGGTGGTAAAAGAATAGAAATATGTTTTTCTTCAGTTACAATGTCCTTTTGCCTCCCATGCAGAAAGTGTTCATGCAGTATTCCACATAAGCAGAATATGTCCAGTTCCTAGAAGTCCAAGTACAAGAAACTGTAGCCCATTCTAGAAACTGCACTAATCTTGCATCATAAATGTAAGTTTGCTTTCATGTGTAACCCTGTGCTTTTCTTTTCTTTGTCCTTAGGTTTTTGAATGAGCTTGTGTGAAACTCATCCTTTCAGCCTGTCCCACATCTCTAAAACAATGATCGTGACCATCTAGTGAAAGAACTAGATGCTTTTGTTACTTTATAGAACTTCCCTACATATAACAAACATATCTCTGAAGAGGGAAAATCAATATTACAGGTTTCTAACAGAGTTTAGAATTCTTTTATAACAAAACAGGAATGTTACACTATTTCCGTTCAATTGCACCAAAGTCAATGAGCCGAGCGACTTCTGAAGCTGACTACATCACTAAGATGGAGAAGGCATCTTGCGTATTCGCAGGAGCCTAATATTGTTTTATTTACACTTTCAATGCTAGGGGCTGTGAAACGGAACAGAATTCTACTTCTAAAGTGCTCTTCCTGGTGCAATAAGTTAGAGGATTTCTCAATTAGCACACGGAGCCTGTGTATAAAAGACAAGGTTAAGAAACACTGCAGTGTCCAGTGGGCCATCTGGTGAACATTAGGACTGTCAATAAATCACAAGGCACCAGTTCATCAAGAAAATTCCATTTCAAACCACCGACAGCAAAAAAGGATGGGAAAAACTCACAAAATTGGCGTTTTCGTTTTTTTATAAAAGAGGAGCATTAAATACCTTTAATTTCAATTGTTTTATTGGTTCTCATCTGATGACCACATGGTTTCACATACTGAATGTTTATTCCTTTGTCTTGCACACAAACGCACTTTGAAATAATTTAATGCCTGGCTTCTCACAGGACAAGCTCATCTCTTTCCTCTTAGTCTTTCTCCTCACCATGGGTGATAACGTAACAGAGGTTCTTATAGTCAAGATTACCAGAGACATCTGGAGGGAAAGCAGCAAACATCTGGTTGATCTGCCAAGCAAACAGGAGATAAGCATTATGAATGTGGAACTGGGGGATAGCAACATGTACTGCTTTACATTTTCCACCCAGTTCATCTTCCTTCTGCCCTGATCCATTAACTACCATGGACATTTTTTCTTTAGTTTCAATAAAGCTGAAAGAAGAATCAGGGCACAACTAATTAACACAGTCCTCTTAGAGTCCAGAAAAGTTCCCTGTCAAAAAAAAAAAAAAAAAAAAAAAAAAAAAACCAACAACAAAACACCCTAAAGTCCAGGTATGCCCTGACCAAATAATGAATTCCATCAACTCTGATCAACTCTGCAGCCTGTTCCTGCCATAAACAATCTCCGCTCTAAACGTCCTTTTCTAAAAAGAAAGTCCCCCTAAATTCCTCCTGGGCAACAGAATCCATGCATCATCTCATACAACCACTAAGTCAGTACCTCATTTCAGAACTTATTTCAGATTTCAAACAAAATTACTCTCACACGAAATGGAAACCAGATCACAATCCCTGCCCAAACCCATTTGAACTCTAGTGAATTCCTTGCCCAGCTCGCCACAGGAAAGAACAGCAAGAGATAGGCCACACTTACACTGGGACAGAAATCCAAAGAATCTGTTTGACTTTGATTTAGCCATGGAACCATTCAGAAGAGATCCTTTGAATTGCTCCTAATTACTGGAGCTGGCATCAACCTTCTTGCAGGCCAGGCTTGAGCTGAATTCATGCATTTAAAGAGGGGGCAAATGCTTATTGCTGAATAGTAGTTAGAGATTTATTCCTATTTTAAATAAGGCAGAAGGTCCTTACCTCTTCTTGACTGAACCGGTCTGCCTGTGTCATAAGCATTTCTTTGATGCTGTTCAAATAAAACGAAATAACCTGATTAGGGGGTGATAATGGCACATGACAATTCAGATGGCAAGATCCCTCCTGAAGTTGCGTGAAAGGAAATATGTGTGACCGCATAAATTAGAGCTGTTAATCCTTACATGATATCGTAAGAGATTTTTCTGTGGACACCCATCAGTTTTAATGCCTCGCTCTGCCAACTTATTTTGCTTTTGTGACATTTTGTAGCGCTTTAAAATTGTTTAAGGTTATTACTCTAATTGTAATACAGCAATTTTGTATGCTTATCTTAACCTAAAATAGTAGGTTTTCTGAACTGCTGTTTAAAGCTGGGATCACTTAAAAAAACAAAAAGAGAGAATATTTCCTGTAAAATCTGAGAATGAAAGGAACAGAGCATGAAACGAGTAAGAGGACTTGAAAGAGAGCTCCAACAGCTATTCCAAATCATCATCTGAGAATCCCTTAATTTGCATGCAGGCATTCCCAGAGGAGACTGTAAAACTGTGTGAGACCCATTGTATTTCATGGTACAATGTCTTGATCTGGAGTTACAGAACTGTAACAAGGGCCTTATCCCACACACAATCTGCATCCCATGCAATCACATCAAAGAGAAGTGTTTGGGGGCAGACCCTCAGCTGAGTTACTCTCTGTTTTCAAGCTGGTTGCGGGAAGTCAGCTGAGTGAGGGATTATTTTTTACCTAAGTGTTTAGGTGAATAGAAATGCTAGAAAGGCTGATTGCTGCTTCTAGTCTAACCTCTTCTTGATAAAATGCCTTAATATTTCACACTCATGTACTGAAGGCAAAACACGTGCAATACGCTAAAACACTCACCTGTATGAATGCATGCGTGCCACATAAATACCCCTTTCACTTGCACTGATAATTTCCCCTCCCTGTAGAAGAATACCTGAAGTAATCCTAAAGAATTTACATTCACCCTGAAAGGCTGAGAGACTGTCTCTTTTTGTTATTGCGAAAGGTATTTGTACATTACCAGATTTTTTTTTCCAGATCAGTAAAACAGATTACAAATTAGTGATAACAGATGTACCGTCTGGTGGACAAAAACAAAAACTGAAACAAACCGAGTAAAGAAACCTGTTTTAGTTTGCAGCTCAGGGAAAGGGCTGCTTTTCAGGGAGACTGGCAATGAGGAGTATGCAATAACACTTCAGAAAACAGCCCTTTCTACTTTTTAAAGAGAACGTTTTACAATAACTATTTATAACAGAAATCTTGCCTATACAGGAACACCCTTATATGAGCAAAATTCACCTAATGTGCATGCAGATATTCAGGCAAAAGAGTAAAGCAGCTTCCCTATCTGCTCCTGCAAAGTAGGCATCTCGAGTGAAACAAGTCATACAGACAAAGTGTAGTTTTGATGGCAAAGCTAACCCCGGTACTTCCTCATATCTCTGACACACACACTGGTTTTCCACAACAAAGACACATCCCCATTTGCATAAGCGCCATCCATACTTCTGAATCTCTTTCCTATTGATGTGAAGTGCTCCTTTGGAAGGACAGAAAGGGAAACCTGCAAAAGGAAGTTTCTGTGTAACAAATACAGACCTTACCAGAAAGGGCAAGAGTGAAAATATTCATACAAGCTTGGGGAAAATCTCTGAATTCATATGCAGAGCTTAAGCTGTGGTACATACTTTCCCTGCATTACTTCCCCATGATCTTTACTTAGCAAAGTCTTCCTCCCTTTCTCTCACATTGCTGGTTTTGTCGTCATACTGGGGGCACTTGCTATGGGACTGCATTTCTGAAGTGGAATTCTCTGATGTGCTGTGATTTCAGGAGCTCCAGAGATTCTCATCAGCATAAATTGATTATTTGGTGTATGTACACTAGGACAAACTGCATTAACTAATGTAAATAGGAAGTGTGATACAGTAAGGTGCTTGGAGAAGAGAAGGAAGCACTTGCAGCAGTTTTATCAGAAGTCTCAAATAAACTTCATCACAAACAAGACTAGATTAAAAAGAGCTCTGGGTGCTATGCGTCTTCTATTCACATGTTTAAAGTATTTAGGGGAAAAAAAGATCAAATGTCTAATTATAAACTTTTGATGCATAGCCCAGTAGGCTCTGGCACGCTCACAAGGAAGGACTGAGTTAAGGACCTATGCACATTTTCCGTTATTTATTTTATAGGGAAATGAACACTCGCAATTTCCAAAGCTAGATTATGTACTTTCTTATTTCTTTGTGTATCCCTTTTTTTCTTTTTGAAGACTGTTCCTCAGAAAAAATCAAAGTCTTCTGGGCAAAAAAAAGAATACTGATTTGTCTTGATGTGGGTGTCAAAACACTGTCTCTTGTCCTGGCTAAAGTCAGTTGCTTCTACAGTTACAAACATTTTGTTGCTGTCTTGCATTTTCACAATATTTTTTTAAAATGATCTGTGAAATCTGTGGGCACTTTGCTTTTTCCCTATGACTGAGCCCCACACAGTGCTGTCTTGGAGAAAACTGGGTGATTTCTAGTGAGCGGTGCTCTACACCTATGATGAGAAACATCACCTGCTTAGCCAAA
This sequence comes from Nothocercus julius, assembly GCA_013398735.1. Classification (NCBI taxonomy): domain Eukaryota; kingdom Metazoa; phylum Chordata; class Aves; order Tinamiformes; family Tinamidae; genus Nothocercus; species Nothocercus julius. The sequence continues at coordinate 265,831 of VZSV01000144.1, forward strand.
CTGATTTCCGAAGGTCCAGAATACATTTAAACTCCCTGGGCCCCACATTCATCTGGTACAAATCTGCAAAGTTTTATTGGCATCGACGTTAGCCTCAGTTGCTGTTGGCCTGACTCACTTTGTCCAACGAATGAATGGCGTTTAGCACTTAGTCATCTAACCTTTCCAAAAGCTATGCCAGTTTACACCAGATGAGAATTGAACCTAAAGCATTTTCTCTTTTTGACATCATGGTATAGAAAGGAGTTTGTATGTGGTGTAATGACGCAGAGTAACAAAGCCTGTCACCAAATTTGGAAGGGAGCTATAAACTCCTGGAGCTTCTGGAAAGGTTAGAAGACTCCATCCCGAGTACCATCAGATGGACTGAGTGAGTCATTTCCAGACTAGAGGTGAAAACACACAGAGGGAAGAGACATAAAAATTCCAGAAGGATGTTAGCTCCATGAATATAAAAAGAAGTACTGATTAAAAGGTCAACGTGGCTGGTTTGGAAAGAAATATTCCAGGATTTTTTATATGGAGAAATATTATTTATTAGCATTAACTGTCATATTGAAACAGCTGCGTGAGCCAACATAAAAATTATTTCAAAACCTTCAAATGTCTACATTTTGGAAGAATATGAATAAAAGTTAAACCTCAAAGACATTCAAGGAATTGATTTAATGGCTTGTTCTGTAATGATCAACATTACCCTCGGGTATAGTAAGTAAACCTTATGCTCTGTTGTGGTGATGAACTAAAACAATTGTCTAATGTTCACTGCACAGGGGGGTGGGAACAAGGTTGACCTTTTCCATCCAGGAAGAAAAAGTATTTCTCTCTCATCTTTGTTTTGGAGTCCAATTCTGCATTCCTGATTTGCCCCAAACTTGAACTGGCTTCAGTGGGGCTGCCAGCATCCAAGGAATGTAGAGCTGGACACAGGGTAGTAAGCTGCAGATTTTGTGTGCAGCATCCTGTTACAGACAGTGGTGGGAAATAAAATATTTCATGGTTCTTGTATCATTAGAAGGTTGTATTTCCTGGTTGTGATTTGACTGCCGTGTGAGCTGATCTGTTTGGCAAAGGATAAATTTTACTCTGATTGTTTGAGTCACTTCTGATGTACTTCTCTGACTCTTCCTCCCAAGCTATTTTGATAGTGTTGCTCCCCTTTCTGCCCAAACAGGAAGACTGTTAACCCACTGTTCCTTCCAAATATTTGTTCCATCCTCTTACTGGTTCTTTAATTACGTTGAAAGATCTCCAGGGAAAGACTGTTTTTTTGTTGTTGTTGCGGGTAGGACTCTCACACCAGCTGGGAACTGAAGTACCACTGTCATTGAAATGCATATAGGCAGTGAAAGGAAATATTGTACAGGAATTTACTATATTTAACTTGCATAAGACATCAGTAATTGCAGATAACATCCTGGAAAACTCGACCTCACAGGTTCTGGTAACAGACTTAGGGTTCATTTATCACAGCACCAACAGAATCCCTTGATGCACATACGGTTTTGTAACTCGTCATTCCCTAATTAGCTACCTATATGTACTGTGCTTTATAAAACATATCTGAACTGGCTGCTGCAGTAGAAGTATAGACTGCAAATTCATCATGGAATTTAAGCATATACGTATATCTAGGTGCATAAAGCCTTTCACTGGAGCTGCAGGTCAGACCTCATCCACTGACCTGATTTGATATTGTTTATCTCATTTACGCTGCTTAGACCATTTGGGCAGCGTAATGAGGTTTTAAGTTTGTATGATTAGCAGTTAAAATCCTTTTATTGAGCTTTGTTTTTGTAACAGGTTATGAATACAAATTTAACCTGCCTCTTTATTTTAAAAATACTTTAGGGAGCTGTACTGATAATAATTGTCATATTATTAATAGTAATACTTGATTTGGCATCCATAGTATCTGCTGAAATTTAAAGCAAATTATTGGCTAGATGCAGGAGGCTCAAACAGTAAACACATAACAAAGGAAATGTCCTTACTAAAACCATATCCTAGAGTTAATTAAATTGATCACTTTTTTAAAAAGGGGACTAGTCTTCCTATTTTAGTCAAGCATTCTGAGAGTTAGGCATCAGACATTCATTTTAATTTTACATATGGAGTTAATCTACAAAGACTCATGGGTTGATTTATATCCAGACCTTCAAAAAAGGCTATCTAATGGCCTACATGTGATTATATTTCCATTGCCTCTTGCAATGTCTGAAGACAATAGCATCTCTTTTTGGTATACAAATACATTCATACAATAGTCTAGTCTTTTAACTCAGGCTTACAAAGCTAAATTCTTCTCTGTCTGCCAGTTCCTCTCCCTCCTAAAATACTGTAAAAATTATAGCTTTTAAATGGTCCTTTAAACTGTGCAATTATTATTATTATTTTAAAAGGATTTGAAATAAACTTACTAGTCTGCCTTTATGTGGCCTTTTCCTTCTGGGTCGAAAATCTTAAAAGCATTCAGAATGGTTTCTTCTGGGTCTGTGCCTAAAATTAATGAAATATAATTTAGAAGCCAGGTTGTATTTCCACAGCTGCCGAATACTTGCTAAGTAATTGCATTCACTTGAAAACAGAGCAAAATGGAGAATACTGCAGTTGTAGGTTTGAAGACAAAGGTTTCTTGAGACAGCATTTGTCATGTCAGATAAACAATAGAGGTGAATAGTTCAATGCTCAGAAGCTTAAAAATAATAACTCATATCTATTCTATGTCTGCAGGAGAGAAAACTTCCAGGAACTGGTCTCCAATATCTGTACCCAGAGGATTAGTGCTTTTCAGAAATGAAAATATAACAAACTATTTCCCTGACTGGCTTCCTTTAATCCTGTACTGTACGTTCCTCGTAAAAACAGTTTTTGATATTACTTGTTCTGCACTATATAGAGAAGAGGTTATTTCCTCCCATTAAAGGAAATAGAGCTCCTCATAAAATCCAAATGTCAATGGAATGCAATGGAAACAGGATGATCAATGTAAAATGGTGATTTGCACTTATGTACTGTAGTGCACTTCCACTTAAGGATCTCTTCATTAAGTAAGTGTTACTTACAGAAACAGGACGGTTTAAAGAACTAGACTACGGCTCCAAGATTTTGCTTCTGCTCATAGCTGGGCCACAGATTTTGTCATGTCTTTAATTTCCCTACTCCTTTGTTTCTAGCAGTAAAATTATAGTGATATTCTTACTTTTCTTCCATCCTTTATCTGTCCCATCTATTTGGACAGGAAAAAACGTACTTAGGGACTAGCTTTTGCCATGCTTTTATCTTGATCGGAGTTTCTAAGTATTCTGTAATACTGCAGATTCTGAGTATTCTCACTCATAGTGTTGAAGTCTCCTGAGATTATATAGTATATACACTGAAGCATACCTGATATACTCTGTTTCTGACTAATTTTTAGTATTTTGTAACATTATGGCACCATAATATATATCATCATTCCTAACTGTAAGAAATCAAATTTACGAACAGGTAACTTGAGTTACAGACAAATTAAGCTACTTGGGATGCAGAATTTTTGAAAATGCAGTTAAAAGTGGATAACTATTCTGAGGATGTCAATTCTAGTATGTTTATGTTTCAAAGTTTGACTGATGTGGAACCAGAACAGAACCCAGGCAAGGTTGCCTGCCCTAATTGCTATATACACTTCTGATGCCTCCTCAGTCTCTTTTGTTTAAACATTTTTGCAAAGGCTGGTAGCAACATCTTAGTAGATATAATGGTCAATAACCCAAAATATGACAAAATATAACAAGAAGTTACACATTGTCCATGTATATTCTTCTGCCAAACTGCAGGCAGTATGTTCCAACTAAAATGAATGGATGATCAATACAACAAGTGTCAGTATTTAATGAGTGTTTTGAGTGTCCCATGAAGAGAAGCTTCTTCCAGCTCCAAGGAAGGGGCTGCATTTTAAGTAATCACCACTGTGTGGGGTTTTTTCTTTTCCTTACTGTGTTTTACATTTTCTACTCTGTCATATCCTTGGACGTTGGCTTTGAAGAGAAGCAATGCAGCAGGCATTCTTTATTGATTAGCTGGTAAATAAAGTGGTTTCTTTGATGTGCGGCATCTCTGTTTTCTGTACAAATTGTATTATTCTGACTCCCTGAAGATACAGCTCCATGTGGTTGGCATTAACATAAACTGAGTTTTGTTAGCTGTTCATCTGGCATCATAATCTCAATATATAAAGCTAAAGCTCATCCTGAAAATTCCAGCTTTCCCTTTATGACAGAAATCAATTATAGCACAACAAATTTTACTTAGAAAGCACCTTTCACCAAATTCTCTGAGTGGTACTTAGCTAATAAAAAGTGTTGCAAAATTGCTGTATCCACTTCCTCTAGCCCTTTATCCCTTTCTAATTGCACTACAAAGGCTCTTCATCCCAATTAGTTTTGATTGGGAATGTGCAGTCTTTTGGCTCTGCTTCCTTTGCATGACAAACCCAACCAGAAGGGCATGACAAGCACAGCTGCGATTTTCCCTTCACCAAATGGAAATTTAAAAAACCTCCTCCTCTGCTGGTAGCCAACAGGAAACCTGCAGACAAGACTGGTATGCTTCCCCATTCACCTTCCTGTGCTGGCTCTGGTTTTAAGCCGCACAATTGGCAGGGCTGGACTCTCTGCCAGCTTCAGCAATTGTAAGAGACGGAAGAGGGAAGAGGGGAAAGGAAGAAGAGCTTATTTTCATGCACTGTGTGATTCACAAGCTTCAGGAATAGACAGGAATATGTAGCAGGGCACCTCACCAGAAATAGTCACATATGTCAGAAGGAAGATTATGGAGATTTGCCATTACCTCCTGTGCAAGATGATATCTGGAACGTAAAGGTGTAGGTACCACTGCGATCAGGACAAACAATGTATGAGCAACAACATCCCCTCCCCTGAGTCCATCTAGAGCCTTCACCATTAGCTCTTCTGTTTCTCAGACAGACTGTATTCCTTTGCAGGAGTGTATTTCTTTAAGGACATCATTTACTAGTTATATTAGCTCTCACTTTCAGACCTCTCTACTTTCTATTTTAAGGGTAAAGAGCCTCTCATTGAAATTATGCTCAGCAGTATAAAACCTGAGCCTAGTAGCAATGCATGTTTCTCTTTAAAGAAAAATTATTTTCTTTTTTCTTTTTTTTTTTCCATTTTTCTGTTCGTTTCATTTGTATCAGCATAATTACTACCCCAAGAAAAAGAAGAGGGGGAGGAAAAAGAATCAGACCATGCTGGTTACCTTAATGGACTTCTGAGATGTGCTTGGCTAAAGCCTGAAAGCATCAGAATGAAGCAAACTACCTTGCGCTGAAGGTCAAGACTTTCACCAATCTCTAATGCATACAGGAAGATGATTAGAAGTTTCTCTTGGCCTCATGCTCCTTCTCTTGCAGTTTTCAGCCATGTACAGCATAAGAGATAAGACTAAATTACTAGCTTCCACATAGAATTTAGTACATATGTTTTTTGAAGTTCTTAGTGTAATCCCTACATATTCTGTGGCAATAGGCCAAATTCCTCCTCCTCCTTCTGTTGAAGTCCACTGAGATTAAATCAGCACAATTTATCCACTAATTAGGAATTACACCACCAAATCTTCAACTAGCTGAAGCCAATGGCAAAATTACCATTGACCTCAAGTCAGGCTAGCACTGGGGCTTTGAGTTACAATTAACGCAGAAGAGCAAAGGCCACACTGCTCCTAGAACTCCTTCATGTCTTGTAATTACAAGGAAGGCACAGAGGTCAAGTAGGTATAACAAGCCGAAGGAGTGCCAAAAGCTTTATTTGTGGAAATACCAGATTTAAACCAGCTAACTCTGGTGATACCAGCATAGTATGAGCAAAAAAGACTTCAGCCTGGGGACCTATAGATGATGAATCACTCACCTGCACTGGGCTCTGGGCTACCATGATTTCATTACTTTCTGGACCTGAATGTGCCACTTTCATGTTAGCTTATGTAAGCTGAAATCACAGCTTCGAATTGTCCTCTAGACTGTCCCTTAGTCTTTTCATATCTCAGCTCTGTCTGCAGAAATGGAGATCACTCCTTGCCTCTGAGCATTTTTCTGTGGATACATTATTATAATTTGCAAGGTGCTGAGATATTTCAGTGCTGAGAATCTTTGACAGATACCTCTCCAATCCCCCAAAGGTACGTACCTTTCAGCTTTTCCCCAAACATAGTAAGGAAGACAGTGAAGTTAATGGGACCTGGCGCCTCCTTCACCATATCTTCTAGCTCTTCATTCTTGACATTCAGACGACCTGCAGTAGAGATCATTTTTCATAATAAATCACAATTTGTGTTTCAAAAAAATGATTCCTATTCATCTCCTCCCACTGGTGAGCTCAGAGCTCTGTGCAACTTGGCTAATAACATGGCAGAACACAACTCTAGAGCATGCTGATGTAAAACAAACTGGCAGAATTGGCTCTAAGATCAAACGGTGAGAGGAGTAGGAGGCATAACTAATACAGACCTGGCCAGCAGTGGAGAGAAGAAGAAGCCACTTCCAAATGAATTGTTTGTGGATTTTTTCTTTTTTAAACCTCAGGTGAAATACTAGCCTCACTGATATTAATAGCAGAGCTCAAAGTGACTGAAGTGGATCCAGTGTCTCAGTCTTTGCCCTCTTGTGTATTAAGATACCTTTGTGAGCACAGAACAGATGGATGAGTTCAGTAATCCTACCTCTTCCCCATCACTATGCCGGACTATTGATGAGAGCTCAGACCCTGGCACTGCTACTCAAACTGAGTGGTAATCTGCTGTGACTTTACTTCATAGGCGTTCAAGGACTTCACTGAATGGGAAGAATACCAGAATTTGGCCTTAAGAAATAAATACTTCAGGATAGCAGTAGCTACAGGCCAAAGTTTGAAAACCTCATTGTCCCAATAAAGAGCTCAGGAGCTACTGCTCTTCTCAGTGACTCTGCTGGAGCCTGATTCCACCCCAGGGAGCACTAAAGATTCTTATCAAGCTCTTTTTAATGAGATCCAGATGGCAAAAGCCCAAATGCCTACATCACTGTTCAAGCCTCAAATGTTGCAACAAGGATACAGCTCAAAGTTTGGAATCTCTTTGCTTGGGAAGATTTTCTTTAATTTGCCTAATGTTGGCAGAATCGTGAAGCACACGTAATGGACAATACTTAATCTCATGACATGCACATTCCACCCCGCGTCAGGGCATAACGGCACAGAACCTCACATGAAGTCTTCCTACTTTGATGTGGGCAGAGGGACAGCTAGTCCATGACAGGAACGTTAATTGTAGATATTGCATGGCTCCTAGAATGAAAAGGTACAGCTTGGGAAGCCTGGATTCACAGGCAAATCAGAAACGCCTGGCACAGATCCCTACTTGGGTGGGCTTTTTATGAAATTGTTGAAAGGGAGGAATCGGTGCTCCTGGAGAGTTGCCAGGTACACAGCACTGTGGCACCCTCCCGTAAGGCCCAGAGGGACCTTCATTTAATTTCTGAAAGAGGCTGCTTGGTAAACTTTCCAGCTGGAGGTATGTAGTCTAGGTAGCAACCCCTATAAAGGAGGAAGATCGGATTGAACACATTTCCTTTTGCTTCCTACAGATCTCTAGAATCGAGCCACTCTAACTCTAATCTAAACCTTTCCTACATGAAATTTAACTGCTCTTCTATTATTTTTAATTATTTAATTATTTTTACCAGTTTACCTAGAGCAGCAAATGTGTCTCTCAAGTCTGCTTTGTCAATAAAGCCATCCCTGTTCTGATCCATGATGGTAAAAGCCTGTTGGAAGAAAAGGGACAGTTTACTGCCATTGCCAAGTTGCTCTGGACAGTACTACAATCACACACACACCTGTCCACAGGGCAGCATATTGATATTGTAAGGAAGAATATTTAACACCCTTTGATTCATCCACACCATGTCACATTGCTCTGCTTTCCTCACTTTCAACATATTACTGTATCTTGGCAAGGGACTTAATTAAACCCTCCCAAACCTCTTCTTACTAAATTAATGCTCAGCGCAACATGGAACTGATCTGAAGCCAATGCTGGCAGCTTAAGCTATTCAGGCCTCAACCCCTAAAAGTCTGGAATAGGGAAGCTCTAGTCATGGGTTACTCTGTGTGTTTTGAACCTTCCCCATATCCCAGTCCTTTGTTCAGCTATCATAATCAGTAAAACATTTAATTATTGGACGTATCCCTCTACCATTAAACTAAATTCAGATTCTTCTGAACCTTAAAAAAATGCTTCAATGCTTCACAAAAAGAAAGCTGAATTTAAAAGATAAGACAGAAATTCAGGTTTTATGGTATTATTTATTTAAAGTCTATTTCCCTTTCCAATAAGCTATGTCCTTCAGATGGTACTAATTGTACTCTGAATGACCTTAATGTGTTGATCTTAAATACTTCTTGTCAGGCAAAATTTGACTAAACTTTTTCAGGCAACACAGAATTTATGTGCTCTACCCGTTATTTATCCAGCTCACTAACTGTCTATCTACCTATTTTCATGTCTGTCTATTTGCTGCCATCTCACTTTTCATGTTTCATTGGTTTTGAAAGATTTTAATGACCTGAAATTCCCCTGAACATACTATGAGGAATATTAGTAGAACCAGGCATGTCTCTGAAGATGGTTATCTACCTGACATGTACATCAATATGAGAGTGTATTGTTACAATGACCAGGAAACATTTTACTTCAGGATTCTTATGTAGGAAATATTCCCCTGAGATTGCAGCCAGGCCATTGAAACTGCAGTAACTTGCAGAATTTTAAAGTCTGCAAGGTACACTTCTTCCCATGGTCATATTGTATGAACACATCTTCATGTAGCTTTACCTCCAGTCTCTTACAAAGCCTTGCTGCTCACGTTCCGGTTCACCCATGTGATTACTTGCATCACCTACTTCTGTGATTACTTGCACCTTCATTTACCTGCCAAGACATCACCTAATAGAAAAATTGAGCCTACCTCTTCAGAGCTGCCTTCCTTCCTTTTTAGGGGACTGATTAAGCATCCCCACGATTTGGAAGCAAAACAGAAAGAAATATGAAGACCAAAGCAGAAGCTTAAAAGTTCACAGAAGAAAGGAAGAGCTCTAGAGCACTTTTTATCTTAATGAGTAAACGTAACATAATCACAATGATGCTAAAATATTTTCTAGTGAAGTTGTTGAGATCTCTGGATGAAATTATGCTGATCAAAAACAACTTATTAACCAAAATGAAGAAATATTTTTCCCCCCAGTGTACTTTTTTTAAACTTGAGCTTTTGGTTTCCACTGGACCAATCCCCTGTCTCAAGACATTGTCATTATTCTGCCACTGTTCCCCCAGAAATCTAAACACTCTCACCTGTGAAGAAGTTCAAAAGTAGAATTCTGTCCATTCATGTACAGAATTTACAGTAGCTATTTATCATATTGGATTTTACCTTGAATATGTGTGTTCAGGCTTATGTGATCGGTCATAACTAACCAACCACTCAAAATGCATTAGCAATTAGTTAATTAATAATAATGCGTTAGTTAATAAAAGTGGAAAAAAAAATGCGTAATTTGTAATGACAAACCAATGGAAATCTTGACGGCCTCGCAGACATTCCAGAATCAGGACAAGAGTGTAAACTCATCAAACAAATTATCTTTCTCTAACTATACATTTGGTTTTATACCAGCCCATTAGATTTGCCTCCTTACAAGTAACCAATGAAAGAATTCACAGTGCCTGGGAATACCAAATTCTTTGGAGACTAAAAGATTCTTACTTAATTCACCTCAGCATGTTGTTTTCTTTCATGAGAATTACAGAGCAAGTAGGCTGAGGGCTTCTTGTTTTTTTTGTTTCTAGTTTCTGGGCAATGTTAGTGGGGCACAGAAGAATATTTTTTATTGCTGTTGAGGAATAGTCCACTAATTAAAGTCCTGGTCAATAAAGCAACTCTATTCAGAACAACACTTGAGCACTTTAGACTACTCTTATTAAAATACCACTTAAACTTAACTTTAAACATATGCTCAAATGTTTTCCTGAATCAGGGCTAAAGTAGATGAGATAATAATTTTATTTTTTGTGGATCTTGAGGGCTTTTTAAATATCCTAGGGTTTGAAACAGGAGAGTTAGGGAGGGTCAGAATGAAGGAATGAAAGAATGAGGGAAAGAACAAACAAACACACAAGGAAAATGATATACCAGCCAAAACCACAGAGATGATTCAGAAAACAAGTGTGTGTTCTACTAAAGCAGATCGAGAACCGAATAAAGATTACAAACAAAACCTATGTTACCCATTAGCAATGATGGGACACTGTAGGGAACAGCAGAACAGTGACCAACCTCTTTGAACTCCTGGATCTGCGTTTGTTCAAACATAGAGAATACATTGGAACCACCTTCTATCTTCTTCTTTGCCTTTTTTGGAGCCTGTAATATAAATAAGAAGATCAAGTATGTACTACCTGGTCTGTTAAGAAGCTATGAAAACAAACGCCGTCTTTAACTGAAGGTAAAATACATACAGTCAAGTAAGGCGAGAGGATTGTGTTTTGTCATGACAAGCTTTTTATTTCAATCCTCTCCATATATATATATGTATATATAAATGCTAGTTTCATTACAGATAAATCTCTCGCTAAGAGTTTCTGCCACTGCCTTGCTGAGGACTAGAAGCTGGCAGCTCAGAGAAACAAGGACAGCTTGTCACCGTGCTGCCTTTAAAGCACTGTGGGACCCAGAGTGTGAGGTGGAGAAGCACAGCTGGGCCACCACTTGTTCCCTGCCGAGAGCGGCCTCTGCCAGAGCCTTGACTCAGGACCCTTCCCCCTGGCTGCTGGCTCTGCTCTGCTCTGCTTTCTGCTAGGGGAGGAGTGTCATGGGCTTACAGCTTCACTTGGAGACATAGGCTAAACTCCCATGCCTATACTTCTCAAGAAATCCAAGTAATTCGGGTGAGCGGCTCTGGGAAATCCTTCCCAGCTCCTGTGAAGGGGGAGGTAGCCTGGCTCAAAATGAGACACTGCATGAAGACTCGGCTAGGGAGCTATAAAGGGAAATTATATTCTTTCCTAGTGATATAGAAATGTTTTGAAGTCTACTCTGTCTGGACCAACAGTGATGGAACAGATTCTTCCTGGGCAGAACTGCCTTCTACACCTGGAGGACAGTCTATGTTCTTGCACCAAGCTCCAATAATGCCCTACGTTGCCTCACTAGACTAGACAACTACATTATCTTCAATAAAGAGAGGGTCACGTTTTTACCTCCAGGCTGTAGTCTGAGGGCCAAGGCGCATAAAGACTGGGGAGAGCGCTGTTGATTTTAGTTAAAAACCTAATGTCCACTGCAAATGAATCAGAACTAAGCATCACTATATACCTCTGAATAAGGACCCAACCCCTTGCCTAAGATAATAGAAGTTTTGTTTTGCAGTAAGGAACCAAATCTGTGATTCCTGTGGATTACAGAAATGTTTTAACCACGGCATTATGCTTATTTGGGGCAGGACAACGGTCTACATGGTCTCTTGTGTTCTCTTCCAGATAGATTTTTTTTTTCTGTAGCATTTCTACTTCTAAACTTCATTATCACAGTCCCACCTGGTTTTCATGCCATGGAAAATTAGTTTTATTCTGTTTGGGCTATTCTGCATGAAACAGAAGGCAACTTCTACTGTCTCCTTTCATCAAAATAAAAAAGCTTGTGAAGATTCAAATTCAATACTGATTTCAAATATCCTGAGGAGCAGAGCAGCTCAAAGAAATATTCCCACTTGACTCTGTTAGAAGCATACATTGTCTGATCAATTTAATTTGCCAGGCAGATTTCCACACTCAGCCATCCTGTTGTAGATCCCAGGTTGAAAATCAGGGCTATGGTAGACATTCGTCCACATGCCTACACTGCAGTCTGTCAATCTCCAATCAGTTAAGGCAACATACTAAAATGTGGAAATGGGAATGGAAATGAAAATGGAAAATAATGCATTTGTAGTGAGGATAAAAATAAGGATAAAACACCATCCCGGGCATGGAAGAAAAATGAATACATGGAATATTTAATGAATGTAGAAATATTGATTTTGGAATAAAGAGATTCCCTCCTCCTCCTACACATGAAATAAGTGTTATTCTGAGCAGCAGTGGGCAGCCTTCCATGTAACGTGAGGTGCCTGGTGGAGTTTTTCAACACTTCCAGCTTGACTGGAAATATTAAGGACAATCCTACATATTTACAACATATTTGTTCCCTGAGGTAAAAAGGAAGCAGATGTTACCCAGTGGAATGGATTGTGAGCTGGCTGGGGGAACGGGGCTCACGGCACAATGCTCCCCTTAGCGCTTTCGTGCGCAGGAGCAGAGCTGGTTCTCCCGTGACCTGATTGCTGTGAAGGCAAAATATTTTCCTCCTCTCATACTCTGTTCTGCCATGGCCAAATAAAGTGGTCATACCCAACACAGTAAAAAAAATTCCATGCTAGTAAACAACTTGCATCTTTTAAGATTAACACCACAAGGAAATTGTGTGGCTCCTCCAGGTGTGGGGAACTTTATATGCCAAACTCTGGCAAGTTGTCCATTCTTCCTCAACAGTTTGGTGGGTCCTCTGTGCAGTAACACTTTAAACAGGGATTAGAGCAGTAAGAAAAGATCAGACAAACCTCAGAGCTGTGGCTTATAGTCTATTAGAAACAGACCACCAGCCACAACAACTAACATTCAAAAATTCCTAAAGTCAGTGAAGTTCTACTCAATCCAGAGGAGATTGAAGCCTATTTAGCTAGAGAATGATCACCATGCTAGATAAGTTCATCCCATGACGATACTTATTTGTGGCTACTCTTTTGTTATTAATCTCTGGGGATGATAAAATACATCAGTGTCCATATGGCTCATTCTATCTTTAGTTTTTCTGCCGAAGCTCTGAGTGTGGATCCTATTTATTTTCTATCTGGTCACTTGCGGAATGAGACTAAGACCACCAGTGCATTTCAGAGGGGCCAGTGAACAGCTGTCATCTGGGAGTGACTTTCCATCATCAGTTCCAAGCAAAGTCTGTTGGCATCAAAGGTATCCAGCATTCTGGATCATCAGTCTCCTGTCTTTTTGTATTTGCAGTATTGGGAACATGATTTGATTTGTTCTGAAAAACTAGGAAATTCATGATCACAGCAAGAAACTGGGACTTGATTTTGCGTGATTAGTAGACAGGGAGTTGGGATGGCAGGTAAGGATGAGCAATAAGGAGGTGGAGCAGGAATATTGTCCCTGTCTTTCTAATGGGTAAGTTAAACCCAAAGGCAGCTCTAGGAGACTAGAAACAGCTCTAGGAGACTATGTCTGATCTGCTGGCTGGTTGATCCAAACTCTCCAAAACTCATTTGGAAAATGCAAGGGTACCTAGCTGCACTTTGCAAAGAGAGTTTCTCCCTCCTTGCTACACATGCTCTCAGGGTGACACACAAAACGTGCCAGATGAGGCTGCAGAGACGGGGGTCCCCTGGGCACTGATTCCAAGGTCTCGACCGCACAACAGCAGGAAGAATGCCACAACCACTGAACAAGCCTATTAATATTCCTGCTTGAGTGTATTAATCACCTCATTGTGAACAAAACAACACTCCACTTTAGAAGAGAAACCGCAGGCTTGTCGCATATCACTCATTTGTCTTAAAAGTGTTAGCACTCTCTTAATTAGCCTGGGTCTTAAAGGGTCCCCTTTCCTTTCCTTTCCTTTCCTTTCCTTTCCTTTCCTTTCCTTTCCTTTCCTTTCCTTTCCTTTCCTTCCCTTCCCTTCCCTTCCCTTCCCTTCCC
>VZSV01000144.1:280056-376930 GCA_013398735.1 Nothocercus julius
TTTTTTTTTTAAGAATCTTTAAATGAAAAATGGAGCCATACCAAGATCTGGTCCCAAGACAGCTCTGCTGAGCCAGGCACTTGCTTTGAGTTGTGTTTCCTTCACTGAGATTCTTTACATTTCTCCTGTCTGGTAGCATCAGTGATTTGGGGACTGCATAGGGCATGCACACAGACAGAAATGCTGAGCACCTTTTCCTTTCTGGGTACAAAAGTGGGGATCATTTTGTATGTGCTTGCTTGATTCTTACTTAAGAATGTAAGTTCTTGCTTGCTCTAATAAACTTACAAAAGTCTGGGAATAGAACAGACTCATGACTTCAGAGATTTGAACTAGTCAGCCTCTTCAGTGAAGTCCTCTGCCACCCCCAGAAAGTGGTCATAGCCCAAATGATTTACTGCCAGACAGTGAAGGCATTGCTACGTGAGAAGGTGGTGGCATGAAGCCGCAGACCCTACGAAGCAGGCGGTGATCTGACCACGAGCTGTATCTTGGTAGCCTTGTGGTAATTCATGTAGCTATTGTCTTTTGAGAGGTCAATCCCCAGTTTGGTCCGCCACATCCTAAAACACTCAGAGAACACTCTAAATAAATGAAAGATGACAGAGGGTGATATTGCTGACAGCCAGAATTAAAAGACGAGCAGAAACCCCTCCCTGCTCAGCAACTTACTGTGCATTTTCTTTAGCTGAAAAGGACAAAAATGTTTCCAACAGCAGATGAGCAGCTCTCCTGGGAAGGAGTTCTCCAGAGGAAGAAAGCAAGGTACTCTAGTAAGAGCCTGCTTTTGTTATCTTTTACCATGACTCACTCATTCGATCCAGGGCAATGCAGGCATAAGGTGCTACCAGCTTTGAATTACATTCTCCCACATTTTATACTTCCTTTCTTTACATCTGCGTCAGTGGCTATGGATAAGATAGACTCATCCATCATCTCTTTCAGATCCAGTGCACCACGGTGATCCAAAGGATGGTGTTAACTCTGAGTTGTTACTACTTTTTTATCCATTGCATTTTCTTCTTGTTTTCTATTCACTCTATGATCTCAAGACTGATGTTCTCTGTCTTTGAATTTTGGTTTTCACTGAATCCAGCTTCTGAAACAAAAGTTGCCTCTCAGCCTCATCCAAGAGATTTGTGCAGTGTTGAGCCGAATTTTTGTTGTTATTGTCGCAAGAGTTTGCTCTGCTGAAACATTTCTTATTGCATCTGCACAAAGACCCAAGCTACATGTTTTTCACATGGTTTAGGTTCTTTTGGGTGCAGGTGAGCTGAATATGGCCAACCCAAGTGCTTGCCTTTCAGGGAACAGTCTAGAGGAAAAGGTAACATAAACTACTCTGAGGGCACAATTTGCATTTCAAAAAGGCAACAGCCTCAGATCATTCAAATAAAAACCCGCACTATCAGAAAAGAGGAACACAGACCTTTTTATTACCCACTCTGCACTCACAAACAGATCCCTCCCTTCTCATCCTCCCTCCATTTCACATGTAGCCCCTTATCCCACACACCCACGCGGACACACACCTTTGATCCCTCCTAGATACAAAAATCCGTTGGGCTGCATCATCCCTGTTTCATACACATGGACACAAAATCCTCCTCCTTTCCCCATATAAAATCCCTTCCCAATCACTGCCTCCTTTCCTCTGCATGCACAGACACACCAGCAGCATGTGCTCTCTTACACTTACCCATAAACTTATCCATGAATACTTACCCATGAACAACAGCATATTGCTTAACCTCTGTGACCCGGCGCTCATTAATTGCTTTTCCTCACCCAGCAAGTTTTCTTCCCTGGCATATACATACCCTCCTGTTTCATGTAAACAGACAAAGAGCCCCTTGCCACCCACACACCTCTCTGTGCCCACACACACGTGCGTGGGCACGCACGCAGGCATGGGATGCTCCACAGGGAAGCAAGGGGCCACGTTGGCAGCTCGTACAGCCAGCCTGGCTGCACTGAGGTCAGGGCTCTTCTCCATCCAGGTGCCACATTCCTGGCAGTTACGCAGGCTGCGAATCCCCTTGGATCCGACTACAATCTATTTTTGGGCACTGAGTCCCTTTCGGCATGAGGATTCGCTAAAAGGTGTCACTCGGCGCAAGTAAATATGAAGATGCTTCTGGACTAAGAAGAAAACTTCCCTCTTCTCTCTACCTCCCTTCCTTCCTCCCATCTTTCCAGCAGCACAGTGTGTGCAAAGACGCTGCAGACCCAAGTTTGCTGAAATTTCCTGGAACTCACGGCTAGCCAGGAGCTGGTTCCATTCCACAGCACTTGTGTGGTCTGCGCACGATACAAAAATTATCTCGCTGAACCCTGCCTCTCTCATTCTCATCAGCCCTGTATGTCAGAGCCTAGTAGCACTGGCTGACTTATAATTATTTTTTACTATGCTGCTTTGTCTGCACTAATCCTTTGAAAGTAGCTTTACTGCACATCTGAAATATTATGATGCTATAAAACCTCTGTAATATTTATAAATCCCTTAAGACATCATAAAGAGAGAAAAAAACCTCCCCACAGAGTTCATCTAGCATAATTACATATACATTTCCCTCTGATTAATAAAAAATGATCACTTCCTTATGTAAAGATATTCTTCAGCTTTCTTTCATTAAGACTATTTTTTCCTTCCCATTTTAAATGTATTTCATGTGTCCCTGTATAGTAAGGTATCTTGGAAGATATTTTCCCAAAACAAAAGAAACAAGGATATGAACCACCACAGCAAAGCACCACTTGTACTGGGCATGAGGAGACTGAATAGCCTTTTGCTTTATTGTCACATCTCCCAACTTATGCAATTTGGCCACAGAATGTGCTGAAATATTCTAGAGTGTAAAGCAGTGTCATGTCACCAAATCGGAGGCAAAGGAACTGGCAAAGAAAAATAAAAAGGGAAGGAAAAAGGAAAAAGAAAGACACAGCACTCCCCCCTGCCAAGCCCCCAAAAGGGCTGGCTTAGACTTTAGTGAAGCCGATTAAAGAAAAACCTGCAAATCCACAACTGAGGAGGAAGAAGCAGCACAGACACTGCTCATCTCTAAAACAGAGGGTGAAGAACACGATTAGTGGCTCGTGGGCTCAGTGAGGAATATTTACATAGGGCTTGCACAGGCTGAAACCAGAACCTTGTTCTGCGCATGGGTTTTAGAAATGACTTTGAACACGGTTTTATCCAGCTCAGAACAGCACTTGGATCACATTCATCACCTGCTTAAATGGGATCAGGTTTAAACTAAGCTTTGAGAAAGCTTTTCATAAAAAAACTCCCTCTCTAGTGTCCTCCAGAATCAAATACTGCATAGCCTAAGGGAGCCACTGGGCAGCATTACATTAAGACAGTCTGAAAAGAACCTGTGAATAGAAGAAAAAGGAGGAAACAGCTGAAAGCATCAACTTTTTTTTTTTTTTTTTTTTTTTTTTTTTTTTTTTTTTTTGGATATTGTTATAGTAATTCCTCTGAGTTCACAGAAGAAAAAGACCAAAGACAGAGCCGGATATGCTGCCTGGATTCTTTGCTTCTCGGAATGACTCTGAGTGCACCTTTGATGCCAAGGTGGCACCTAAGCCCCAGAGATAGAAGCCAGCAGGGAGCAGGGAAAAGGCAAGACACAGGAATCTTGACAGGACTTCCTACTTCTCCCCTCATTTTGGAAGTAATGTAGCTACAATTACAGAGATATTCCTTCTCCTCATCCCCGTTGAGCCGTACCAGACCTTAGGGCTAGTTCATACCAGCAGTGCCCCTCAGCAAGTGCATCTCCATTGAGTAAACCAAGACCATCATCTTTTCCCCTATTTTCTGCACTTGTTAAATTGTTGTGCAAAAGTCCTCTGAAGTTTGCAACTCACTCTATGGGCTATATCTTCATTCTGAACGTGATACTAGATACGAAAGTTCATGGGCTCCAATGTGATTATTACTGCTCTGCTAGAATGGTCAGAAAGAAAGAGAGACAGACAGAGAGGTAAACAGCCTTGGGGAAAAAAGAAAACCTACCATGTTTCTGCTGCTCCTTCTGCCCCTTCTCTGCCAGCTAGCCGGCCAGCAAACTCAATGCCAGTTGTCGCTTTATATAGTGTCACCAAGGAATAAAAATATACCTGCTCCAAGTTTAGACAATAGATGTAAGATTGGAAAAGTGCAGTAATTGGATCCCAATACCATTCCAAGCATCTGTTCCACGCAAGGCTTTTGCTTTCACAGAAATGCTGCAGTAGATAAGCGAAGCAGGCAGTTGGGATACAATTGGACAGCACTCACAGTAAGCTGGAGCTGAAGGGGTTTTCCCATGTACTTCTAAATAATGAACACCTCGTGCATGCATGAAGGGGATTTTAAATGGATGAGGCATCCTGAGAAAGCAGAAAAAGAACCAGACTCCTTGAGGAAATAGAGAAGAAACTATCAGTAAATCCTGGCCACTGGGATGGCTGGTTGCTTCAGAGCCTGGAGCCCTTATTCAGAGCCCCAGCAAAACCAGTGAGGTTCTGTATAGCTGGGATGTATGCTGGAAAATAATCTGCTCTAGAGATGGCAGTGAAGTGAGGCAGCCCAGGTCTGATTTCCCCGGGCCTATCATACATGCCTGGAGTCCAGGGGCCAGATCTCAAGCTACTGCAAATTAATGAAGAGTCATGGATTTTGAAGCATAAAAGAAAGGGATGTGTAGCAATTCATAGGGCACAGGAAGTGGGAGAATATAGAAGGCAACACAGGAACCACGAGGGCCATTTCTTGCTGGAAATGCACAGGGACTTAATGCATACACATGCCATCTGACTCATAAATCATTTCTGGCATTATAACAATAGGCCAAAACTTTAACCAGCACAAACTGGCATAATTCCACAGAAGTGAAATCATGCTCACTAAAGGTCTAGTATGTGTGGGTGTGAATATCTGTGCAGGACAAATGGTGCATCAAAAAAAGCAACGACAGGTTTCTCAGGCACATGTGCTAACATCTCAAATACAAGTCTACAGCCTGGGTCAGGAAGGTGCTTAACCAGTTACCTGAACTTTGAGACCGCTGAATGTTTAAGTGTCTCACTGACCAAGCCCCTTACCGTGCTGTCAGCTCTGATGTTATATTTGGCTGCATGCTGTTTAGGGCAAGGATTGGTTTAGGTGTTATAAAATACCTTGAACACCTACAGGGATAATTAAGTAATAAATTGGCCAAATAAGTAATAAATAAGCATAATATGTTTCAATAGGCTTCGGCAAAATTATCGTGGATACAAGTCAGGTTTTAGCCTATTGTTTAAGCAGAGTTATACCAAAACAAGCATAACACAGCATAAAAATAAATCCTCATGCCACTCACCTGCAGCTACCTGGAGGATAGCAGGCCCACTTTTATATTTCAGACTGAGTTTGGAAAGTAAAAAAGTTCAGAATAAGACTTTTGAGGAAAATCTTGTGAAATTTCAAAGTTTCCTGCAAGCGATGAGAACAAGACTTAACATATTCACTGGTTTAGGCCCTGCTCAACAAAGCTTTTGAGCATATGTTTAACTTCAGGTGGGAATAGTCCCACTGAAATCAGTGGAACTGCTCACATACTTACATTTAAGAACATGCTTATACTTTTGGCAGGATCCGTGCTCTCAACCCGACACAGGAGCTGTTCGAGCAGCTGCTTTGTCACTGAATTCACGAGGGCTAGGACTCTGTCCTGTGAATGCTGTGTCCTTTTTTGGAAGAATACTTATATAGTCATGCAACAATTTCATGTTCTTGTCCTACCAGCTCTATTAACAGATGTTTGTACTGTTTATTTGAGAGGTTTTTTTTCTCTTATCTATTATATCATCAATCATGGTTATTATCAGCAATTTACTCCTTAGTTTTCTAGTTTGATCTGCAGGCATTTTCCAATAGTGGATATCTTTTCTACATTGATCCTGTTTTTTTCACAGAACTTCTACATTAAATGAATTCTTCCAAGCCGTTTTTTTAATGATGTGACATGTTAGGATAAAACCCCCACAATACAATGTATTTGTAATGCATGAGTACAGAGAGACCAGAACCCTCTCTGCTTAGTCTATAAAACAAATCCACAGAGGAATTAAGGGAGACATACATCTTGGCTTTAAAGGTCTGCTTGCTTCTGCAACTGCCTCCAAATTATAGAAAGGCTCCAGACTGGAGAGGGGAGGGAGAGAAGGGGGGAATAACATAAGGACTGGAAAAGAAAGGCTTGAATTTAATTGCCCTAAAAATTTCAATCATTCAATCTGGTAATTAGAGAGCTGGCTGATTCAGAAGGCAATTTCATTAAAAAAAAAAAAAAGAAAAAAAAAAAAAAAAAAAAAAAAAAAAACAAGATAATTGATGCTAAGTGAATATTTTACCTGAAATATTAAATACCCAACTTAAGTCTGCCTCCAGGGCCCTTTCTGCTACCCTTTTTTGATCTGTCTTTCTCTTTCTTTGTATTTTCCTCTCACATGACTCAACAGAACAGGACACTCCTTTAGAAGAATCGGATTGTCAGGGGGACAGGTTTATTTGAACTCTCTGTGCTGCGAGGGAGACAACACCATGATTTATGAGGAAAGAAAATAATAATAGGAAGTCTCCTGAGATCCAGTCTGGCTGCAAATCTCAGTGAGAGTTTCCAGCATAGAGTCCCTATGTCTCTCTGGCCATAAGCAAGGTTTGATGTACTGGTAAGGGGAACCACTTTCTTATGAACTGAACAATATTTACCCAAATGTCTCATGTTTAATTCTGAAGTCCCTGATGCTGCAAAATGATACTTAATGGTAGATCTTTGCACTCATGCAGAGCACTGTGGACGTCTGTGGCACGGGGGTCTGATTGTGCAGATCCCTTTGCGGGATGGAGAGCAGCTTACTTCATGCTGTTTAGAAGTAACTAAGAGCCTAAAGAACAAGGACAGCACCTGAAGGACACCTTTAAGGAATGACGTGACTGGAAATCAAGTAGATATTAGTTTTTACTAAAAGTAGAGACGGAAAAATGATCCCTACACTCTCCGCCTGTTAGTGGTATTGAATCTTAACCTTGGAGCACCTTTAAAAATGAGATTCCATTTCTGTTGCTGCTCAGAAAGACACGTCAAATGTGTTTGTGTGCCTCTACCACCTCCATCCATAGGTTGCTTCGATGTCTTTCAGTGGCATACTGTGAAAAGAAGACATTCTAGCTAAACATATTTATATAGCTAAAATTATAGCTAAACATATTCAGGAATTGAAATTTTCCCTTTCCTGCCAATAAGGAGGGCCAATCATTAAAACCTTTTGAATGGAGGTGTGGTGTCACAGACTCCACTCCCTATGCACTGTCTAGTGCTTGGTCTCTAGGTCTGTTATTTAATTTGTGCTGAGGACAAGGCCAAGCACAGCCTCAAAACAGGACTCACGTGAGCCCCATGCTGGCCCTCTGCACTCTGACAAAAGGTACCTTCTGGAACTGCCAGTTTGCGCTGTTTTCTGGCCCTGTCACCCATTTGCTCATGTCTGTATGCTACTGTCACCCATTTGCTCATTTCTGTATGCTACTAACTGTAAGCCACTGATGTTCTTTTATTCCAGAGGTGGGGAATTCAGTAATTTACCCAAATTTAGATAGGAATCAGCAGCAGAGCAGCAATCGGAATCTCTATTTTGCAAGCCCTGGCAAGTGTGCAAATCCTGGCTCGTGAGTACAGATGAAGTGTCTCTCAAGTAGGAACTAGAGTGAGAACATCAGCTTATTCCACCTAAACCACCAGCAAGAACTACCAAGCTGATGTGGATTTCAAGAACACTAGGGAGAATAAGCAAGTTCCTCTGAACTACCCACTTTTCTTAATTACCTTAAATTCATGAGAAGCTCCCCTTCCTTTCAGAGCCACGATGATCTCCTTTTTCTTTTTCCCTACAGCATTTTTTTTTAGCAGATGATTAAATCCTTGATACAGAAGACAAGTTTCTTTCTGACCCTGCTGCTCAGGAAGGCCCATGGTTAAGCTTGGTCTAGTTGCTGTATTTTCGAACCTGGCAACAAGGTGAATCTCAAAAAAGCTACTGTTACCTTCATTGTATACAGAGCTGCCTACGATGCAGGTACAAAAAGAGAAAGAGCTACTAAAGATTCCTCTGCAGAATTTTAAGAAAATTAAACGGAGCAAGTCCCGCCGAGACTCTTCCCTCTCTTGAAAAGAGACACTTAGACCTATTTGAAAACAGCCTGAGCTGCTGTAGTTGTTAATTAAGTTTTGTGCATTTGTTGTTCAGGACGCTGAATCCCGATCTCCTTCCCTGACTTCCCCCTCCCTCTCTGAGAATTTATAGCAACTATCTAATCTGACAAAAACTGTGTTCTCTTTTATACTTGGAGGTCACTTTATGTTACTTACAGCGTGTTGCATTGTGTCAAAAGGCATAATGCAGCATAATGAAAAGCAGACTAATATAACTCAACATGACATGAGTGACATAATATGATGTGGCCACTGATAAATGCACTGTTGTCACTGTTTTGTGTTTTCATTTGATACCTATTTGCTATTGCAGCTTTGGGCATTTGTTGTAGAATTTGAGGAGGAGAATATGGACCAAGTGTGCCTGCTTCTTCCATGGTTCCCATCATTTTTATACTGGGATCACTTCATTGGTTTTGCTGGGTTTCTTCCTTATTTACACCATTAAGAAACAGGCTCTAAGAAAATCATCACATGAAATGCAATTATATTAGAACCATTAAGCTGGAAAGTGCAGCTCCTGGGACTAAGGAAATGACAACACTGTTATAGTCCTTGTAACCTTAGCTCTGCCCTCTTGGGTAGTAAATGAGACTGTACTATTTTTCCTGCAGGATGTCATTTCATTTTGTAGAAATATGTAGCAAAGCAGCTGTTCAATATTTCTTTTAACTTCATCACGTAGTCTGTGGTCCCATATCTCATTTGCTGCACATCAACCAAATCCTTCTGTGGGTTAAGTACTTTTCTTCTTATTATTTGTATTCACTTTTGCATTGTTCTAATTACTGCAGTTTGTGTGTGTTTCAAAACCAAGGCTGAATCTGTCTTTCCAACACACCCACAAGGTTGAGAAACACTGTTATTCCTTGTTTCATAGACAGAGAAGAGAAGCACAAAAAAATTATCTTATTATGGGTCCGATGGGAAGTCTGTTGGAGGCGAGACTAGAACCCAAGGCAGAAGAATCTAAGCCTTTTCCATTAATTCTTTATTTTTCACCCCCTGGCTAACTTATACTGTCCAGTTTCACACCAAGGGAAAAAAAAAAAAAAAAAAAAAAAAAAAAGAAAGCAGTCCTATATATGTCTTATTTCTGAAGAAAACTTCAAACAGCAATAATAATGTTGGAACATTTTGGTATGGCACTGAATCCCTACGCAACAGCTCTGCCTTGTTTTCAATCCAACAGCACCAAAACAAAAGAGACTAATAGCAACCAAAATAATTGAGTTGCTGGTTTACAATAAAATCTTCCATCATTCTCTCCAGAATTTTATGGATAAACTACCAAAGAAACATTTCCAGCCTTTTCAGTCTAACAGGAGATACAGCATTTAAAGGCCCTGTATCAAGTCCATGGCTTGTGGTTGAGCTAGAGCATATTTTTTGAAATTGTTGTTATTATCTTATGCTGACAGTAGTCAGCCAACACAACTCAAGCAATGGCATCCTCAGTGATAGCATTTAGTCCTCTTTGACTTCCAGCCAGTCTGGTTAGTAGTGTCCTCATTAAATCCACCTCATGTCCTCTTAAGTCTGCTGGCCACCCAGAAGGTTCCATCTGTACAAGTGTGATTTGAAAAGGACTTGAAGCAATGGGACTGATCACAACACAGTTCCTGCAAGATAGGATTTGATGAGAAACTGATTAGCTTCTGTTGACAATGCCTGTTATTCCTGGCAAGGAGATGTCACTAGGAAGTAAGGTTATAGCAAAGGGACTAAATTAATGCCAGGTATTTTGTGGTTTAACTGCAGATGAATCTTGGAGTGCATTGGATCACATCACACTGGGGTTTGTAGCCACTCTGTGGTACGTTACAGTACACGTACACCTGCACAGAAGAGAGGCAGCACTAACATTTCAGAGCCCAGCACAGATTTTAGGCTGCAGCATCTATAACAGCACTAGAAAAAATAACCTAAAATTCAGGGACCTAAGTGCAGTGACAAATGCCAGCTGAATTAGTTGTTTCCGTAAGAAATTATGAGTGTAGTAACTTGGCATTGCTTTGCAGATGTTGAATGTAGGACATGGTAATAGGGCAATATTCCATCAGCACAGTAGCGGTAAAAGCTGGGAGCTGCAGAGGCATTTAGCAATCCTTGGTAAATGTCACAAATCCCTATTCAATCCTCTGGCACGTTTCTCAAACACCATTATGGGAGCAACATCATATGGCTCAGCAACAAACCCTCCTGTTGGTACTAAAGAAGCAACCCACACTCATTACCTTGGCTTAAAATAATGAAAAGCAACAGGAGATTGGCATAGAAGAAAGGTGCAACGTTATGATCTCGCGAACAAGGCCTTAGATTCAGTGCCACCTCATCAGAACGGGTGGGACAATCTGGGACTGGTACTTCGTTCCTGTGTGTTTTGGTGACTGTGGGCAGAACTCTGCAGAACTGGAAGCCCAAGACACTGCTGAAGGTCTCTGCTCCAGCTTTGCCAGTCTGCAGTAATCTTTACCCTGAGCTAAAACTAATCAAGTTCTTTTAACATAGGATCCCCTGTGCTATCCTCTTGCTGCTGGATGAATTGTACAGTTGTGACACGTCCCAACCTGCTGCTCGAATAAGTTAGTTATCTAGCCCAATTTACATTCCTGACACTTCCAAACACAGACATTAGTTATGTATGCATGTGAGCCAACACCAGTGTACTCAGAAATGCAATGCAAAATCCCGTGGTAGCTTGGAAATCTGCTGTGCAGTCGTTCAAACAGGAGGAACTGCCAGTGCCACATTCAGAGACACTCTCTATGCTCCAACATACTCTGCAGTAATACCCCCAAATCACAAGGAAAAACTCCCCAAAATACATTTTAGAGAAAGCAATTTTGAAAAATAATTATAAATTGTAGAAATTGCATTTCAGGTGGGCTGAATCACTCCCTGAGGTTCTAGTCTTCCACCCTTGTCTGTGAAGGAAATACCTCTCAGGGTTTTTGGTTTAAAAATAAATGAAACAAATCTGGGCCATGAACTCAGCACTTGGGCAGTAAAGAAAGACTCCCTATAGCATAAGGTTTGACAGTAGATCAGAAGAACAAACAAAACTGAAATGCTCTGAATGCAGAGAGAGCTGAACTTGTGTAAGAAACAAATTTGACCCTCAGACTACTTTCTGGTGTAAGCCGAAGTTGAGGAACTTGAAGCCAAAATCTCTCCTGAAAGGAAGAGCAGCAAACTGCTCATTATGTGTCTTTGCTAATTAGGCGCAGGTCAGAGTATGTATCTGCTCATCAGGCTCTCTTGTAGCCTTTGCAGACATGAAAGCTGCTCCCTGCTAAGGAAACAAATGCAGGAGAGGACTGCAGCTCCCTCACCTCTTCCACTGAAGCTGCACCATTAGTTCAGGCCGGGCTCCTACAAAGGAGTGGAACGAAGCACTCGATCTGTCCTTAGAATGAATTTAGATTACAAACTTCTGTGATACTGCTCAGCATAATCATGGAAATCACACAGCATCTAATTGAAAATATATGGAGCAATGTAGGCAGGGAAAGGTGCTCCATGAGGGAAAAAAAATGTTGGGAATCTGAACTAGAGGACCCTTGCCATTAATAACTGTGCCTGCTGGCCAACCCTCGGCCTAAAGTCCCGCTACAAACAGGCAATAGCAGCAATCGCAGGGGCAGGGGTGCCATGGCCTTCTACAGCCAGTAAATACCTGCAAGCCAAAAGCCTAAAAAACTTCTACTCCAAAGGTGGAAGTAAGGAAGAGGCCTTTTTCCTACTATTAATTTTCTTATGGGGAATGAATAATGCTCCATTACCAGTGATAGACATTGAACTCTTGGGCTGTATCACAAGGAGAAAATGCATAATAAGCCAGTAAGAGCCCGGCGTTCCCTTTCAGACATAAGGATGCCACTCAGACCACATAGATCACATGTTTGTATCATCATAGCACAGAAGAAAAAAAAGTCCCTCAGGAGAGATTCTGCTCTGAACTCTTAGCCTAAGGTTTCTCTAAAACATGCCAAGCAGAAAAGCTCTCACTAACCACATTAAGCCAGACACTGTCTTTTGCCTATTGGGTGTGCATTTGCTGAGGTAGGTAAATGTACAGTCTATTAAGACCCTATTTTCAGCGATAGTTTAATGTGTTTGTGTAGGGTGAAGTACTCTTCTCTCATTTAGCCATTGTAGCTGTGCATTGTGCAGAAACTCATGTAGACAAAACAGGTTAGTGAAGAGATGTCATTTGCATTTGGATATTTGTCAGCGTGACATGAAAACAGCTAATGTGCAAAGAGGCATTAGCTGTCTGTCATTCCATATTTCCCTTCTACCATTTATTTTTACTTAGGAAAAGGAAATACACACTAAAATACTCGAGGCTACTAGAGGTGCAGAGAGAAGTAACTTTAGCAAATCCCGTCATTGTTCAACACCTGAGGCTCGATCCTGGAGGTTTTGCTTCCTTCCAGCCAGTAAGCTGACAGCCCTGGGAAGGTGAGGTCTCCAGAGGACAAGGACCTGTGGACAGATTATTCCTATGCTGCTCTACTCCAACCTGTAGGCCAGAGAACACGTTCTGGGACCTCAACAGGAGCTCTTTGTTATTCAGGGTTTTTTAATCAGCTCACTTGTCTGCTTGACAGAATGTACAATTTAAGCTTCTAAGGTATTAGCTCTGATGTCTGGGTGTCCTACAATATTAAGAGACTAAAGAAAAACAACCCAGAGCTCTTCAGGCAGCTTTTCTAATTGTAAGCCATGCTTGACTTCCTGATTTGTTTTATGAAAAAGCCACTGAGTTTATAGACATGCTTTATCCCTCTTAGCCACATTTCCTTTGAGAAATCCAACGGAGAACGTGGATATAATTATTGTAAATAGTGTTGGACAGAACCCAGAACAAATGAAAGTAGGAGGATAGAGCTCAAGAAGAACTGAAGTGGTTTCTAGTGAGAGAAGGATTTTTTCACCCTCAGCATGGCTATTACTATGCCCTACACATTAATTCAGCTGAGATGTCTTGAAGGAACAGACTGAGTTTCTGTTCACTGAAATGGCAGGCACTGGCATGGTTGCCTTCACTACAAGCCCTTGCAGCCTAGTCTATTCAAAGCCTAACGTATTTCCCTTTCAGTGTTATTTTTATTGGCGTTTTCTCTACTTTTACCATGATCGAGAAGTATGGGAGAGGGCTTACATTCCTGAAAAATAAACTCTGTTAATTCCAGCAGAGGGGTCCCTTCCCAGAGACTCCCACTGTTGGAGACTTTCTTACTCTTTTCCCTACAATTCCACTTGAAATGTCCATTTAGCCCCTATAAGCAGGAGATGGTCTACTGGTTTACCTTAAAATCTTGAGTTTTTTTCTCCATCTTTCTTTAAATCAATGCTTCTTCATTGCTCTTCAATTTTCTAAACCCTCCTGGGTTCCGCACAGGTGGGAGTCACCAGTCCTCCTGGACAAAATGTGAATAATCTCCTTTTTTCCCTCCCCTACTAACATCCTGCCAGACTGCAAGGAAAGGTTACTTTGCTCTCTGGGCCTTTTATGAACAACTCTGTTCTGCTGCTTCCCAAACTTGGGCAGAAAAGTGTCTAGTAAATGAAGTTAAAGCTGAATGCAGTCTGAGCACTAGGTTCCCTAAAGGAAATCCCTAAATCTACCTATAAATCATAAGTCCTTGTGACATCTCCCATATCACACAAGAAGCAAAAATGTCCCACTCGCCTCCTTCTGCCTATTTTTTTGTCTTAAACAGAGATTTTCAGTTCACTAGGGCAGGGACGTTCATTTTGTTCTGTAGCTGTGCAGCACCTAGTGAAGTGGCACCTAGGCCCACAACCACATTTTCTAGGTACTGTTGCAAGCCTGATAAATAAATGAATAGCAGCAGTCAAGAGCAGAACAGGCTGCTTTTAGGCAGTGCGTGGCTGCAAGCAAAAGCCAAGTTCAGAGAGGGGCTGAGTGCCTGCAGTTGCATCGACTTCAGCCCAGGCTGGGGTAGCTCAGCAGCACTCAGCACGTCAGAGGATTTATTCAGCAGCGTGTTTGCTTTTGCCTGCAGCGTGCAGTGTGAGGAAGCCAGCAGTGTGACTCTGAAAACCACAGCTCCCAGCCACTTCTCCCCTCAGTGCTGAGTGAGGGAGTGAGAGCTTGCAGACTAGCCCTTACCTTTCTCGTGTGGGCATCGCAGTGGGAATAAAAACAAAACATGGAGCTGAATTTATTTCTAGCCAACGGAAATTTCATATTGAGGGTTACAGGCATCCTGTGCCTCTTAAAAGCAAGTAATAAAATGCTACTCTCTATTACAAATTGTATTTACATTTTAAACCCCCGTACATTTTGATGAGGGAGGGGAGGTTTTGAAATGCATTAACAGCAGCCCTGTGCCATGATTAGTTGTAGTTTTTTGCTCTTTATAATGAGCAATTAATGCCTCCGTTTTTCTTTTTTTTTTCTTTATTCCCCTCTGTCTTGCAGAGTAGCCCTTTGACCATGCCAGGCCAAGAGTCAGGTGACAAGACACAGCTCTTGGCTCATGCTGTAAAACAAAGTAAGGCAGCAAAGGCAGTGAACCCACGATTTCTGCATGGCTTCTTGTAGCAGCATTCACTGGGTAAATATAAATTCACTAACAGCTGAACTCCCCTTTTCAGATTTTTTTTAATGTAACATTCTGGGCTGAGCTTTTCAGGATGTAGGGACATTTAACAGAGAAATGCAAGCAGTGCATGCACAAATGCGCAGCTTCTTCTACCTGTGCCGCAAAAGTCAAACCCCCTTCCCTTAGTCCCCAAACAGTGGCAGAGGAAGAGGTAGTTTATGATGGTCTTAACTGACATGCAGGTCTTGTGGTGGCTCCTCTGCTTTTGCAGTGCCCAAGTGTGTCCCTCAGTGTCATTTTCTGGTGAGCATGTTTTCAGATGCTATTTCTGAATAGAGATCTTCAACATGGACTAAAAGGCCCCAAATATTTTCACGGACTCTCTGCTTACCGTTTTAGAAATCTGCTCCCACTTGCTGCTCGTGCAACGTTCTTTCTGTTCATCCAGGTTAAGCATGTAGAAGGGCCTTTCTAAAGTTTTTTTCTTAATCAAAACCTTACAAGGGTTTGGTAAAATGCCCCGACTCCAAAGTTTGAGGAGTTCCCCATGCAAAGGGGAGTGTTTCCTCTCTCTGATCATAAATACATGTCCAAGAGCTGTAAGGACATCCCTTATTAGCTATGCGGCCAATCTGCAGTTCCACGGGAAACAAGTAAGACCACTGAAGGGAGCAAGCTCTAGAAGCATAACATACACGAAAAAATCAAAAGGACGGAGGAGAAAACCCTTTAACGATGCTTTAGTGGTCACCCCTAATTCCCGGGGCTTACTGATGATATTAAGAAGCAGTGGACTTAAATTGCAAAATGAGAGATTTTAAGTTAGCTACTAGGAACCATTTCTGTTTGGAAGGATACACATGCAGGAGAAGAGATTATCCAGGGAGGATGGACTTGGAGGTTTTTCCTAACCATCATGGAGTAGTTTAGTGGTCTGATCCTGCACTGGCTGTAATGATTCTCACACCCAGATTTGCTGAAGAAGCCTGAGCCTCTGAAGTGAGAAGATGTTCTCCAGATAGAGAGTGGAGGAGAGCCACTGTGGCTCTTCCTCAACGTCCTCTGCTGAAATGTGACAGCCACATTGCAAAAGACTGGGCCGGGCTCACAGCTCGTGCAAATCCTCTTTGCAATCAATGAAGCTGTGTCAGATTTCCCTGGCTAATAGCTTTGCTTTGCTTTTATTCATAAATAATACAGTAATGACTCAATGGGTCTAAATAGTATTTTATTAATTGTATTACTTATTTACACACTTCCCTACAGGCTAACAGGGAGTGCTAGTTTTGTTATTGTTTCTGATCCTGTTCTTCCAAAGGTTTAGTTTGCAGCTAAACCATGCAGGTTGCTTGGGTTAGGCTAAGCTCAGCAGCTCTGCTTTGGATAAAGAGCACATTTAGAGTAATTAGATTTGTGGGTTTAGGTGTTTGGGGTTAATTTTTTTAGAGTTACAAGTGTAATAAAAAGAAATGGCTGTAATTTATAGCCTAGCATTTGGCAAGGAGCTTGTCTGCTCTAAGCAGCTTGGATTTGGATTTAAAAAAAGAAAAATTAATGGCAGAAATTTTAAATTAGGTTAGAATTTCAAAAGAGGTTAGCACTCACAACTAAGGCAGATGTTCAGTGTTGCCATGCTCAAGCATCCAAAAAATCATGAATCAGGAACAAAAAAGCCCATATTAACTTAAAATTAATGAAAATGCATAAGCACAGTTACATGCGTACGTATACAGCTATGCATATACAGGTATTGATATACAGGTATTTCTGGATAAGACTCATGTTTAATTCTGTATCAAATGCACTTCTGATGTAAATTCAAGCTATTATTTTTTTGTGTGCATTCCCAACATTGAAAATTAATCTCACGAACAAAAACATTTCTATACTTGATTAAGTATCCTTAAAAGCAATAAATTAAGCATATTTTTTTCATGGCTTAATATATAACAATTGGGGGTCACGACCTAGTGCTAAATTATTCTCTGTGCCACAGTATAGCAAAGTTTAGCTAAGATTTTGGGTTCCTTTCTTCTTATTTGCTTTCTACATGCATTTTTTTCCAATTTATTCTCTGCACTAGGAAAGCTAGAAAATTCCTGTCCCGAGTTTCAAACTAACTGAGATGCCAAACTAAGTGACCAGTCTGCTCCAGGGACACTAGATTCAAGAAGAACCCTAAAATCAGGAAGCCCAAAGAAAGAGGTCTTCTTCTCCGTTATCTAGAAAGCTCTGACTCCACTTTCATTGCAGTAGTTCAATCTCTAGCATAGTGAACATCTAGGACAAGAGCTTTCTGGAAAATGTAATTGCACTTTTAGGTGCTGAGTGCCTTTCTGGAGCCAATAGGCACAGGAGGGTGCAGACAAATGCCAGCTTAGAGATAGAAAATTTTAGTCAAAACATACGACATGAGTCACTGCCTACAGTGTCCCCAGTACTTACATTGCATTCTGTGAAAGAGGGGCTCCTTGGAAATGAAGGGGACTCTTGATGCAACTGGATGCAAAGCCACCCAGAAGCAAAGCAAGAATGTGCCAAACTCTGCTGAATTTGGGATGAAGACCACAACGTAGAAGAGAGCATATGAAGAAGGCTTGCAGGACTTTGAAGAGTGTGGCTTACACCCAGGCACAACAGAAAAAGAACTGCTTTTATCCCCCTATCCCCATGCATAACACAACCATAAAGACCGTCCTGCTCCATTTCTTGAAGCAGTGCACTCGCCTCTGTTATTGTAATGCAAAGAAGTGATGCCTTGGTGCTGAAATGCAGAGAAGCGATGGCACATTAACACCATGTTACTGGAACACATCAGAGCAATTGTGCTCTCCGCTGTAGATGCCGAGTACTCGCAGAGATGCCGAGTACTCCTGCTGAGGTGTAAGAGATGTCTTAATGGGAGCCTCTGGCATTTCTGCAGATCCATCTACATTCCTTCAAGTCAACACAGTGCCTGCCCTAGTATGAGCTCAAAAAGAGCCACGTAAAAACTTTCAATCACAAAAAAGTCCAAACCCCAGGTCAAAACATAACTCCCAGGAGTGCACGAAATCACACCAGGCTCTGAGCTAACTGAAACGAGAACTAAATACACAATAGCTTATGCCATGTGTAGAGCTTTTGCTTAGGAAAACTGCGTGTACCTTGTAGTTCAGGTTAAATTCACACTCAAACAGCCTTGGCTCCCTCTGTGCTGCAGTCTAACACTGTGGGTAGAAGTGGCTGCAGTGCTGACACGTGTCCTGCCCTGGTGTCCCTGCCAGGACACAGTAACAACCCCCTGAGGATGGACAACGTGGAACAGGAAAATCTTGAACCATGGCTGGAGCAACCAGAGGCACGTAACCCAACTGCATATCTGTTATGTCCCAGGAACTAGGCTCTTGCCACCTGTTAATATTTTATTTGTGTTACTTTTTTCATTAGCATCAGGGTGTATTTGCTGATAAAATACGATCTCAAGTTGTGCAAAATCTGGTTGATCAAAATAATCCTATTTCTGAAGAAAGATAATAGACATTTTCAGATTTCCCAGGCTAATTTGGAAACTTTTGTTTTCTGAAACATGGAAAATATGAACATTTATGTTTCAATGTCAAAAGTTAATATGGTATCAATTTGTGAAGATCCGAGCACAAATCAAGCAGCATCAAAACATAAAAAATTAGCCATGAAGCATGTAAATATTACTTTTTATCCAGGTCTATCTCTGATATGAAATCAGACAAAAGCATTACCCAGTTCAGCCAGAGGATGAGGCATAGCAGCAACAGATTCAATGAACACGGATGGGAGAATCCCATCAGGAACGTGCTCAATCTTTAAATGTAAGAAAAACTTAAAACACCAGAGTGAAACATAAAAGGCAAAGAGAGATTTAGCAAACGGTGCAAATCCCTATTCATCCTGGAAAAGTTGTAACATCACCTTCAAAGTATCCAAAATATATATATGTATATATTATTTTTTCTTAATGAATGCACCAAACCTTAAAACGGTTGTTGCTCTTGTATTATATCGGGAATTGTTTTGTTCTGCATCCACAGGGTGATTCCCACCCAACATCCAACATACAGCGATGAGGTTAAATTGGTTTGGATGATATCAGCTACATGTAATTAAACCAGCAGCCCACGTCTGATCCCTTC
Organism: Nothocercus julius; assembly: GCA_013398735.1. NCBI lineage: Eukaryota > Metazoa > Chordata > Aves > Tinamiformes > Tinamidae > Nothocercus > Nothocercus julius. The sequence goes on from VZSV01000144.1 coordinate 299,032, forward strand.
TGTGACCATGTTAGGTGTTAAATTAAGGTCTGATTAAGAGCGTGCTGCTGCTGTTAAGGTCAAGGACTAAAGATCACAAGCTTTGTTTCATCTAATAACAATAAAGACTGTCTGGCTGCCAAATACCATAACAGCTCTTGTTCTCCTATCAGACTGCTGTCCAGCTAGAGGGATCTGATTTCACTGGTATCCCTTTTTAAACCACACTTCTAAGAGGGTTTGTAGATATTTCATCTGTACTAAGCAGTACTGTGTTACCCGAGGCTATATGGTATGTTCTATATGATCAAAGCAGAAATGCAGCAGCTTCTCATGAAGAGTTATCATAGCTGAGGGGAAATAATATCAAGGACGGAGGAAAAAAAAGTACAGTGCTAAAAAACACCAGGTCATGCCACCAAAGTAAACACTCACAGGTAAATTTATAACATGAGACCATGCAGAGATGGAAACGGGGCACACGTGTCTGCTTGGAACAAACCACAGCCTTGTCCTACCAACAGTCAGCAAGAGAGAGGTGTTGAAAAGGAGAGAGTAGAGATAAAAGTGGAGTGGTGAAGACAAAACCCAGCAACTTGTTTGTAGGATGAAGAAAATAATGAGTGGCCTTTCTGGTTCTCCCTGCCCAAGAGCTTTCTGCAATGATGGCTCAGGAGACATTGCTGGAGCAGTTGCTTGTTAGGAGGAAACAAAACTCCTAATAGCTCCACAAAGTGTTCTCACATGACATACCCATAGCAACCCAAACCAACACAAGATATTAGGTCATGTTTGCCTCCTGGGGCATGGTGGAGCAGAGTGAGAAGCCACGTGGCCCTCAAATTATCTTAGATAGCCGCAACCTAATTCATCTTTCCATGCTTGGGGTCCAATTTCCACATAGATACTGATTCATCCCCACAAAGCCATCTGAAGTATATCTCTCACTCCTAGTGCAGAAGACTTAATGGATTATTAATAGAGCACTGCTTGTACCTGGAAAGATCATTTTGTTATTCTATGAGTCTGCAGACAGAATACTCATCTTGGGGACACAGTAAAGCCAATACATGTTTAGACAGTTCTTTGTGAATGTGTTGTATATACAATCAGAAAAATTCCTTGAGGTGTCGTGGTGTTTTGAATCTAGCAATTTGAAACATAACTTCTGTTGTTCCCAATTAGTGCTGAGTGAAACCCAAAAGAATCAGTGATGCAGCTCAATGGGGACAAGCTTCCCACTGCTTCCTGCCACCCCTGAGCTAGAAATCTCCCCAGAAGGGGCTTTGCTGTGGGAGCTCCCACAGTTTATGGAACAAGAGCCATTAGAAACATGGGGAACACCAGCTGTCAAAAAAGACTTCTCTGTGACAACAGAAATATGCCCATCACTAGGAATCAGTACCTACCCAGAAAGTAATCTGTCACTACACTGGAAGTTCCTCTGCACCTGGTATCCCATCTATCTGTGAAAATACTATGGCATTGCCAGTGTACTGGTCCTGTTAGAGCGTACCAGCCTAGATACGTAATTTTGGCATTTTGTGGATCCATTTAAAATCAAAGGTAAACCTCAGAGTGGATGGTAGTTTAGCTGTTTGCTATAATATAGGAACAACATGAAAACATCATGTTCTGGCACCTTTGACTTCCCAGGCTGAATGAGCAGGGACCCACTCACAAGTGAGTAGACTGGCAATGACTCTTACCATAAATCTGGAATGAAGCTCGAAGTGCAGTTTTTCACTATGAAGCTGTCGATAGCAGGATTGCTTTTGAAAACTTCATAGCCTTGTCTTGGACAGCTGCACTGCATTATCTCAGTATCTGCAGTATTCTTAAAACTACACTTAAGCTAATATAAGAGGAATTATTGTGCATATTATGGTAATGTCATTTCTTTATCTTAAGCAACTGGAAAGTTCAAGCACAACCGTTTTACTTATGTGCTGTGTAGATTAGTGTTCATAGTAACACCTGCTTACTGGACAGATAGAAAAAAAAGCCCTTATGTTCCCCCTTTATTGCGATTTATTATTATAACTTGAATGGTTCCTAGTGACTTCCTAAGATTAATGTTAATATTCTGATCTGAGACTTTCCTCTGGGGTTTTATTATGGGATTTGAACATTCATTTCATTTAGCGCACACATGGGAGCAAGTCTGGTGGTTCCAAAAATATTTGTAGTTAGAAATCAGTGATTTTTTGTTAGGCTCAGTGCCAAAGAAATCACAAACCAGGAATCTGCTAAAGAGCTGTTCCAGTTTCTTAGCATCACAATTTCTCTTTATGTACATGTGCAGTGAGATATATTCCCTAGCTGTATGGCACTGGAGATTTACTTAGGTATAGGTTGTTTCTCTCTTCTTCAAGCTGCTGGTAGAACTGGAGACTTTGTATAGCTGATCTGGGACTCATAGGGATGTTATAGACTTCCTGTGTGAGCCAGATATTGTCCATTGGGCATCTAGCTTTCCCTATCACAGCTGGTGTTTCTGAACCAAAGTGCAGAGCAGAAATTTCTTCTCTGATTATTTTTGGCTGGACCAATTGTTTAGTCTAGGAGCTCTCAAATAGACTTTCTAGGTGCTGGAATTCCTCTTTCTCTTCAGTCAGCAGCTGATGTAGCATGGTGTACATCAGAGTCTAGATTCACATTTTACTGAGCAAAGATTTATGTTCCTCCTCACTTTCCTTGACATTAATGAGTATCACAGACATGCACCCCCATAGATTAAGTGGAGAACATACCCCTGAGTGTATGTGGAGTTTGTCATTAGGGCATCACACTATTAAAATCAACAGAGAAATTCCATAGGTAAGAAAGCAATAGGATCTCTTCCCTTCTCTCTGCTTGAGCACACATAAGAGAAACACTTTAAATCTTCTTATATTTCCAACTCTCTCACACCAATTTCTGCATTGACTTTTGGTTGTTAATGGCTTCAAAGAAGAATTGATTGCCACTTTTAAGAAATTTCCCATAGTAACGTTACGGGAATGCTGGCAGACAATGTTTCTGTAGCTGAATAGTGCTCTCTAACTAAGAATCTTTTGTAGACCTGAGAAGGAGAGAATACTGTTTTTTTCCAAAAGAGTAGTCCAAAAGGGTGTACTAAGTCTGGCTGCCTTAGACCAAGTCTGTTTCTGCAGATCTGCTTGGATGTATTTGCTCTCCAGTGCCCATTGCTCTGCATTTTGTGCTCATTTCAAACACACTGCTGCAAGGACACACATAGTCAGCTATGTTACCAGTACATCCTGGGGACAATTCATTTGCTATCCAGATAAACCACCCACAAATAAGACTCTTGGCTGTAATTTCAGTCTCCTTTAAGGCCCCATGTAAAACGTCCTGTAAGAGAGATTCTGTACAGAATCTAACCCGCTGTGGTCTTCCACCTACAACAGACAGCACTGGAGTTAGGATTCCTGTTTTTCCTTTATCATATGCTAGCCCTAAAATAGCTAGGATAGACATAATTCTGCATATCTGGTTCACAGGAGTTTTCTAGGCTGACTGTTGTCACACAAGAGGGTTATTAACCTGTGTAATCCTGTCTCAGCTGTATCAGCTAACTGTAGCATGGAAATAAAAACTATATACTTTCCCACTGAGCCACTTGAGGGTGTTTTTGAGAAATTTTTCTTTGGAAAATTCTGATTTATCTTATTTGAAAGCAATGGTTCCTGGATCAGTCACTTCACCTGAAACACACCCATTTCTCCCTCACTGAAAGAGGGATAAAAATGCTCACACACATTTCTAAAGTGTTTTGAGAACTGTGAATATAAACGGCTGGGTGTTGCTATCTGTAAAGTGTTTAGAAAAGTTCAAAAAAAAAGGTGCCACATAAATGCATATTTATTGCAGCACTGACTCTCCTGTGGCAGCTCTGTATGCAGAATCAAAAGCAAAGGGGGCAGAATATAAGTCAGAATAAGAAACTGTCAGCCTTCAGCCTCTATCTTAAAGTACTTTGAAATGTAGCAGACATTCAGAGAATCAAGTATGCCAATATTGTGTGTGCTACAGTAATTACACCAACCTGGAATATAAATTTTCCTCGCCTCTCCTGAGAGAAGGCGAAGCGCTTAGGGATGCACACAAATCGAGCCCTAATCCTGCAAATATTAAGGCACGTACCTCGTGTTAGGCAGTATAGTTGTCTCACTGGTTTCAATAGTTCTACTCAGACACACGTGTGGGAGTGTTTGTATGATGAGAAGTTAATACTAATAAACGCACAGTTCATAGAGTACCCCTATGTAAACAATCTACTTTCGCATGTAAGTGATGATTTTATTGCAGTTCTGTAATTCTGTGTAGTGGCTTTGTGAAGAAGTGTTATATTTTCTGAAGCAGTAAAATATTTCTGATAGTGTTTTTCATTGCCAGCTCTTTGGGGGCTAATTAAAAGAAAAATCTGCTAAATTTATTCATTGCTTGGTTCCTTGATAGTGAGAGGCACCTGGTGTAAACATTAAAAAGAAAAGCAGGCAGCAGCCAGACCTCATCAAATATTAGATGCATTAGGACAATTTATTTATAAATATGAAATTGGTTTTAATGACTTCAAAAGAAGGAAATGCCAGGAAGAACATAATATGCGTGAGCTCAGTAAAGTTGTCATGAAGATGCCAAAATGCACAAAAAGAATAGAAATTGTGCTTGTTCTCCTTTTCTCCCCTCAAAATGTAAGTGCCAACTCAGGCTGCAATGGGCAAAATCTATGCAGAAAACTTCAGCCCTAATAAATTAAGCTGTGGGTGAGATGGAGCATCCAAGAGCACATCCGAATGAAAAGCAGTGCTTATGATTGATCAGGATATAGCTAATCCTTAGGACGTTGTCTGAATCAGTGAAACAAATTCCTAATTTTCAACCATGTGATCTAAGGGAAATCCTTAAAGATGAGACAGCTTGACCTTAATTTGGAACATTTGATCAGGCACTTAACATTAAAAATATGTATTTGCAACCACTTGACTTCACTTTTAAAAAATGCTTAGTACTGATTCATTCTGTTCCCACTAGTCATCAATAAACGAATGATAGTGACTCAACACCTTGTAAAGAAACACACATTCAGCACTGTCCCAGACAAAGATGCTTCCTAAAATAAAGTCATGATCCATAGGCTAACAATGCAAGTGAGAAATAACAAGAGTAATTCTTCTAAAAACAGTTCATGTGAAGCAAAATCTGTCCTACAGATACATTGCATCTCAAGGCACAAGGTATATGCATACACACTCGTTTGAGAAAGACATCATTTCACATGACTAAATTTTATGTTAGTATGATCATTGTCCAGTTTTATAACAGCAGGAACCGCAGTATCATTTCTTATTTACTGAGAGAGCTAAAGTTTTGAGAAGTAAATTATACGGGTAGGTCCAAACAGATGCGGATATGCATTGTAAAAAGAGCTCTCATTCATTGCCACTCAGAAATGAAGGAAAAGCTCTAAGCAAGTTTGACACAGAAACAAACTGCAAAGATCTTACCTTAAAAGAAACAAGAAAAAGAATTGCATCCTCAGCTAATCTGCTGTAGAAAAGTCAGAGACAGATCACAGACTATCCCAAATCTGCAAAGTTTTTCCTACTTAATCTGAGCTCTTGAGGAAATGGTAGTCTTGATCTACCTGTGACCCATAATAGAACCAGGACTGTTTAGTTCATGTTGTTATTGTTTAAGAAGGAAGGAGCACAAGTGGAGCTGCTACTATAACCAGCAGCTTTGGATATATTTCAGCTGTACAATTGCTCTGTGCATAACATAAAATGACCCATGCTGCTGATCAATCTGGTGTCTCTAACATGTAAAGGAGGCACATTCTTCACCCAGAGAATAGGACTGACTCCACTGGCAGCAAAGTTGTTGTAGGATTGGGCTTGTTTTGCACTCTGGAATGGTGTCTCAGGGCCTCCTAGAACACCATAGGTGTGATCGTTCCAGGAGGTCATTTCCTGATTTTAGAAAAGCAGAGTTTTGTTGTTATTTATTTTTAAGCATAGAGGAGGTGCGTCTCTCCAGGGCAGGAACTTCTCTTTGTGCCTTTGCAAACAAAATAAACAGAAAGCAGTTTTCCACCCTGTCCTGACCTTCGAAAGGTGTCAACTCTGCCACTACTGGACTCTCTGGCACTGCAGGGATCTACTAGTTGGCTTGACTTAGAGGAACTGAGCCTCCTCCTGAATCACCATCACCACTTCCTGCAGGCTGGCACCTATGTTTTCCTTGGAGATCTCCCATTCCAGAGCTAACCAGGTCTGAGCCTGTTTAACTTAGGAGATCCAAGAAATAGAACTGTTCAGACCTCCAAAATTATACGTGGAACGTTATATAAAGTCTCAGAGGAGTCTGACAATAAGAAACTGCAGCCAGGGAATGCAATCCCAGCTCAGAAATGCTGCTTGCAGGATACAAGTGCAGTCATCTACACCAGGAGTTCTCCATTCCAGGCTTTAAATGACGTTCATGACAGGACGTTGGTATGTATAGGACAAGAACAGGTCCCGATGAGGGGGAACAACAGAGTCTGGAACTTGTAAGGTGACTCATTCCTACCAGCCTTCTGGTTTCACCAAGCCAAGTGACATTTAACAACAAAAATCTTTAACCTACATTTTACAAGGAGGTACATCGCTGACTGTGATAAAATACAGGGATGTGGGAGAGTCAGGATGCAGCTTTTTCAGTGCAATTCCATATAAAGGAAAAAGGCAATAAAAAAGAGGTCTTGACATACAGAAAACATCTCAATGAAATCCTTCCTTTTAATCTCTGCCACAATCTTTCTTCTCATCATCTTCCCTGCTTTTTAATCCCCTGCTCCACTGAAATGTTTCATACTCATTCACTTTATTAACTTCACCTGTCTCAAAAGTCAATAAGACAGGAGGCCACTATTTTAAAAATATAGGCAAATTACCTGAGGCCCCAAACTTCTCAGCTTCTCCAGAGCTGCTGAGTGCTCACAGCTGTCAGTAACTTCACAGCAATCCAAGGGTAATCACTGCCTTTAAAAACCACTTAAGTGCTTGAAGAGGAACACAAGAACAAGAAAAGAATACTTTCAAAAGATTCTGACTGAGGAGTTCATATTTTATTTTCACTTGATAATTTTAAAACTACTAGAAATCAAATGTCTTCTGAAATGTATAATTATTTTTATAAATTGGATACAGATATTTATTCTACTAACATATTTCCTCAGGAGTTCCAGGCCCTCCTCAGAGAGGGGATGTTCTGTACATGCAATGTATCCCTTCACACTAGTCTAAGATTGTCAGTGCTGTCTGCTGTATAAGCTCTAGAACCGCTATGAAGGAAGAGTAAGTTCCCCTGTTTAGGAAAAAGGGGGAAAAATTTTAGGCTTTTTCCCCCTAGGAAAGCTCAGTTCAATAACGACCTAAAAAGAAATACCAAACTCTATTGCCATTTAACCACTTGAAAAAAGACTCCAGATTTTACTAATGCTTCTGTTAAATGGAGGGTCCTCATGAGGAAAATACTTTTTTCAGACTTTCGCTCCTATCGCTAACTCTTTCCTGACATCTGTTCATCACTAAGCCAGCACTAGATTCAGTGTCCTACCATGATGCATGAGAGCTGCCAAAACACTGTGAAAAGGAGGAGGAGATTGTTGAGTGAGCAGAGCAATGGGTAAAGGCAGTCATGTCATAGTCTAAGCCAGCTTGTTGATAGAGGAGGTTTACAGCTGTCGTTGGGGGAACTGAGAAGAGCCAGCATCATAAATCCATACCAGTGACAACTATAGATCAAGAAAAAACATCTCGACACATGGCAGCATTTTACTACTGAATTGTTGGCCTGAAATCCAGTTAATATTGATCTAATGTCCCAATCTTTAACATTTGGACTGCTGCTGGTGCCAAATAAAGTCAAACCAGCCAGAGGGTTTTACAAGTGTGTTGACTGGCAGAGTCACTAATTAGGGCCCAACAAGTGCTCCTGCCAATAGTCCAAAGGCATCTGGAGTTAAAGGGCTCAACTACCTTGCATCTCTTTGGTTTGAGCTCTCTGGATTCTTTAGCAGCCAGTAAGAGTGGTGAGGAGGCCTTGCTACCATATATGTGGTTTGCATATATCATACATATACAGACTGTTCTCAGGGACTCAGTAAATGTCTCTGACACACTTCTTTTTTAGAATCACTACTCTGTGATTTCAAGTTCAAGCTCTTTCTTTGGGACAGCATTTCAATTTGCCTTTCATAAATTAGGCAAGATCCCAATTACTGATCTTACAGCATTCATTTTTCTTTAGGTTTCTCTTACCTGGAGCACCTGTTGTTTTTTTCTTCCATAATACCACACACTCCTAAAGTGATGCAAGCAACCTACCTGGCTACATCCAAAAAAAGGTTTCTTTCAGTTTGTATCCTGACCTGAAGTGCTGCTCAGATCTCACTCTCTGCTAGAAGCCTTCCCCACTTCTGCTATTCATCATAGCAATTTCACATGCTCTCTTCAGCTGTTCTCTCCATGGGATGGTGAAGCTGGTACGGTTATTATCCTCTTTATCCTGCATAAAGTCAAAAAAGGTTATTTATGGATAGCACTGGAGACCACCCATATAGCAAGAAAATTGAGAAAAAACAGTTGTTTTCATGCTCAGAGTAGTTATAAGCATACATAGTTCGGATTAGACTGTGCTTCCCATTCAACTTCTGTTCCTCAGTAAATATTTGTAACTTTGCTGATAAAGCAATGCTGGATTTCTCAGCTGGATTGCCATGTGGACAATAAGTTGTGGGACTGGAGTATGGGATCTCAATCTATAACAAAGTTTTCTGAATAGACAGTTGTCCCAGTTTCCTCCTTGGTCATGAAAAAGAATCTTTTCAGCAACCAAATGCCAGACAAACTCACTAACTACAGCTGCTTTGTCTGTATTTTGCTTTTGAGGCCCACAGCAATAGATAGTAATTGCTTAAAGGCATTAAAAGATTTTGTTATTTGACCTAAATGCGAACAGTTTATATATACAAAAATGCAATGTTGTTTTTTTTTTTTTAGTATTAGGTCATTTTTATTTAACATGCAGTATCTTTGCCACAAACCTGATGTACAGCTGCAAGCAAAACACTTTTTTTTTTTCATTTTTCAATGGGTTATTCATTTTTAATAACTCATCACTTCCCCATGGAAAAAAAAATCCCTCTCTAACGTGATAGTCCAAAATTCTTATAGTAAAAGACAAGGGACAATAAGGATGTCTTCAAACCTGAGTTGTACTGTGCTTTCCCTTACTGAATTCAGGACAACCTGAAGACCTCTCCTTCACTCACAGATCTCAAAGTGCTTTTCCAAAGTCAGTGAATGTCAAAGTCAAAGACACGACTTTGCAGGTACGGAAGTTAGAGCACAAAGAAGAAAGTTACTTGTCTGAGACCCTCTCTGGAGACCAAAAGCAGAGGTAGGAATATGAACAGTAATCTACCCGTGGGGACAGTTGCCCCCTATACATGTTGCCTGTAGTTGTGTGTACATTTCTAGTGCCAGTAAAACTATTCCCTCAGCATTCTTTGTCTTTTGGCGAGCTAGAAATGCAAGAATTTTTCAGATCTCTCTGACCCCATTCTCTCTTTCTCCGCCCTGACCATATTCACTGTTAGTCTTTATCTGATAGTGAAAGTCACTTTGAGATGGACTTATGGGTTATATTTGTAAGGCCTGTTTCTTATGGCATTTAAGAGATTAAGTCTGTGTTTAGTGCAGAGCAGGAAGATTAGGCATGTGGGAGGTTCAATGCGTTCAGTAGGTAGCTGAGACAACATCTTCCATATAAAGATTATTTCAAAATTGCACTCAGTGCAAGTTGCAGCTGAATGCACTGTTTAAATGCAGCCTTGGCTTTTTGCAATTACCTGTCCAGAAGAGCAGCTAGCCTATTTAAAATAAAAACACATAAATGTTGGAAGGATGAAAGTAGACAATTGACCTCATCAGCGCTACTCAGGAATTTTCTAAAAAGAGAGAAAATGCTGATCTCTCAGAACTGGATTTTTTTTTTTGTGGGAAACACACTGCTTTCAACAAAATATTCACCAGGAAGAATCTTCCAGCTCAACATGAAACAGATGATCAAAACCTGATTGGGCAAGAATCCCGGAATAGCCATTAGTCTAGTGATTAGAGCATTCCTCAGCAATGTGCATTTGAACCATATGATACAGGAAAGATTGCCTACTCCAAATAAAGCAGAGAAAGGATTTGACATAGGCTTCTCATGGTCATTGCAAATACCCTGACTTCTGGGGTATGGAGCAGTCTCCCCACTGCCCCAAGTCTCCCCTTGATTTTATGTGTTCATAAAATACATTTTGCTTTCAGATAGCTTTACTTTGAATATTGTAGAATAAAGTCCTTGGTCTGATATCAGACATTTCACATCTGCCTGACTTAGGATTTTCCATTGCAGACATCTCTAAAACAGAAGCCAATACACACTTTCTGAGAAGTATTTTCTCTTGACCTCAACAGGCCTGTCTCAATAGGTGAATCAGATACCAAATGCTTTCATAACTCCACTTAGTTTTTCCAAATAGGAAAAAAAAACACATTCATTATAATGAATCAGCACTTTAAGAGGCATGCAGGACACCACACTGGAAAGGTCAGTGGTCTGCTCTGTTGCCTTCCATGTACTGCAGTTTCTTAATGCCTTTCTTTCCTCTTCCTTGTCTCTCAGAGGAACTGTCAGGAACTGAGCAAGATCCTTGTGTAGCTAGAGGCAGATGATTCCCTCACTGCAGCTCTGCAGATACTCAAGAATTGGTTTCCACTACCTGCATCTAGCGACTGTTCTTCCCTGCAGTTTTAGTTATTACAAAATAACGCAAGTCTTCTCAACTGAGTGAAATGAGGCAGTTGACAAAGGAAGGTGGCAAATTAGTGACACTCCAATTCTTAATATGTTCAAAATTTACAAAAGAGGTAGTGAAAAGTAAATAGTAGTGAAATATATTTAGAAAAAGATGAAAGGACAAAGAAAAAGAAGGAAGGGTTAAGCGGCAAGTGTGATAGGGAACGCTATGACTTCATAGTATTATGGGATTTTCTCAGAGGCCACCAGAAAAGCACCTGAAATATATGGAAGGATACAGACTGGGTGCTAAAGAATAATGGCATTATTCCCTCATTACTACAAAAATTAAAAAAAAAAAAAAAACTATGTATTGCAGGAAAGTTTGATCAACAGGCAGTAGTACACCCTGGCTGGGGGTGCTGATTCAATAAGGTGTATAGGAATTTATCTATTAAGTCACATTAAGAATTTACCAAAATGTATTGCACAGCTATACCACATACTTCTCAGCTATTTCTCCTTGCATGCTGCATTATTTCATCTCTCTTTTCCACCAGACTATTTCTCAAAGACAAGACACACCAGGGAGTTGGGGAGGGAGGGAGGACCCAAAACAAGAAACAGCCATCTACCATGCCAGCAAACAAGTAGTTCACTCTGCCAACCTAAAAGGAAAGGCAAAGAAAACCCAAACCCCTCCAAACTTGGCAAGAGCTGGAGTAAATCAAAGTAAGATTTAACACGAAGACAGAATCACAGAATGGTTAAGGTTGGAAGGGACCTCTAGAGATCATCTAGTCCAACCCCCCTGCTCCAGCAGGGACACCTACAGCACGTGGCACAGGGTGGCATCCAGGTGTATTTTGAAGATCTCCAGAGAAGGAGACTCCACAACCTCTCTGGGCAGCCTGTTCCACTGCTCTGTCACCCTCACAGTAAAGAAGTTCTTCCTCACATGGAGGTGGAACTTTCTGTGTTTCCACTTGCACCCATTACCCCTTGTCCTGTCACTGGCCACTACTGAGAAGTGTTTGGCCCCATCCTCCCTAAATTCACCCCTAAGGTCCTTGTACATGTTGATCAGATCTCTTCTCAATTTTCTCTTCTCTAGGCTAAACAGGCCCAACTCACTTGGTCTTTTCTCATAGGATAGATGCTCCAGTCCTTTAATCATCTTTGTGGCCTTACGCTGGACCCTCTGTAGAAGCTCCACGTCCCTCTTGTACTGGGAAGCCCAGAACTGCACCCAACACTCCAGGTGCAGCCTCACCAGAGCTGAGTAGAGGGGCAGGATTACCTCCCTCAACCTGCTGACAACGCTCCTCCTGGCACAGGCCAGGATCCCATTGGCCTTCTTGGCCATGAGGGCACATTGCTGCCTCATGGTTAACTTGTTGTCAACCAGGATTCCCAAATCCCTCTCCACAAAGCTGCTTTCCAGCAGATCAACCCCCAATCTATACTGCTGCCTGGGGTTATTCCTCCAAAGGTGCAGGACTCTGCCCTTGCCATTGTTGAACCTCGTGAGGTTCCTCCCTGCCCAACTGTCCATCCTGTCCAGGTCTCTCTGAATGGCAGCACAGCCCTCTGGAGTGTCGGCCACTCCACCCTGTTTTGTATCATCTGCAAACTTGCTGAGGGTGCACTCTGAGCCCTCGTCCAAGACAGACACTGTCTGCAGCAGAATGGCTTTGGCTGAAGGAGAAGGTAGGAGACTAAAGCTCAGTTAAGTTCTTTGTTGCTTCTGTCAATCAGTTTGCAACACACCATAGGCAAAAGGCACAAAAAAAAACGTCCTCAGAAAAATTCCAAGTATACTGATGTGGGAAGAAAATGGGTTTTTATATAAAAGTCAACATCTGTTAAATAAAATAAAACATGGTGCTCAAAGCACAGATCAGTTGCAACTGAAGTGCGGCAGTGACTGGAAGAAGTATTGGGAGAGTGAAAGCTCATGTTTCAGAGAGAAATTACAAATAGAAAAACACTAGAGAGATAAAGAAAAATGAGCGATCACAGTCCTCCAATCAGTAACCTAGCTATGCTATCTAACCTCAGGTTGTGGTTTCTCTGCACAAGAAGAAGAGTTTCCAAAGAGCTCAGCTCCTATTTAAATAGCAAAATAGACATCTCAGTTTCCCAGAAAGTAGGAAAAATGCTGAGCATGACTGGTCTACATCCTGGTCTCAATCACCGCATTTAAATGAATTTCATTTGTACTAGCAGAGCTACATTAATTTGCACTAGGTAGAGAGCTTCTGTTTCCAAACAGACCACGAGCAGGGTTATGACATGTGAGTCAGACCAGAATATCCTTGGCTCTTCTTCAGGATGTAGATACTGCCTTTTCTCTCTAAAATATTAAAATGGAATGATTTCTAGTGAAGCAGCCTTTTCTACCTATGCTGCTTATGACTCTTTTGAGAGAATTTTTCTAGCAAGGAGCTTTTAGCAGTGATCAGTGACCACAAGATCAATTTACATTCTTAGAAAATAAATATAATTCTTGTTTACAGTAAAAAGCAAATGTGCAAGTAGAGAGGAAAAAGAAGAGAACAGGATTAATAAATTACAATTGTTAGCAAGCACTAACATGTATCAGAAATGGCAAATCCTCTGGAGTATAGCTGAGCTTCTTTTATTCAGGTCAATGACTCCTTTTGTGATTCCCTTCTCTAAAAAGAGCATTTTCCCAATGATTTATGTATAATAATCTCCACATCAACATATCTTATTTTTTCACTATTTGCTAGTTATACATGCACCAAGAATCTCGTACTGAAGTCCTTAGCCTTGAAAATACAACTGGGACAAAGGCATAGAAATACACATATAAAATAGAAATATTTATTAGTAAAGCTGATGTTTGTGTTGACATGTAGGTAAGAAAACAGAAAATATACTATTTTAGAATGCTGAGTTCAGGCTTTAATGGCATGAGTTTCAGACATATACATAAGGATTGGTTAATAAGTTAAAAAAATAAACCCTCCTTTCACAGGTCACCCAGATAGGAAGCAGCAGCAAACATTAAAAGGCAGCTCCTCATTGGGCTTTGCAGTCTCTGTAGGAGTAGAAACAGGCAAAAAATATTATTTACTAAGTCATTTTGAGTCATTTCAAAACAATTCTGCAAATTTTCCAGTTCAGGGTGTTTTTTTCCGGACTCAGAATGTCTCCTTTCCCATCTAGTTAACTAAATAAAATGCTGATTCTTCAAAGCACTCACCCACCTCTGCATGGCAGGTAGATTCTTCAAGGATTTCAGGAACTGGCCTGCTGATTTCTTGAAAAAAAAATAAAACTGATGTCCTGTTCTTTGAAGTCCCGATCATTATAAAGACTTTTGTCATTCCATCAAGAAACAGGACAAAACCCTGGGACAAAGGGGATGTGATTTCCAACTATGAATCTGATATCATAGTCTTCATCTGAGGCAAAGGTCGAAAATGAGCATTTTTGTCTTAGATTCCAGAATGAGGATTTTTGTCTTAGATCACAGAAGGACTTTAATAAGGACTTTAATAACCTCTTGCTAGGCTGGGAAAATAGGAGTGGGGTCTCAGGCAACATCTAGCACACTGGCCACATTGGATTATTCTGCCAGTAAACACATACCTGGATTAATTCCCATTCTCTCTGCAAAGAGAAATGCAGAGGTCACATTTAGGAATTCTGTACTGAGCAAAACTGTACTGTGGAGGGCATTGTAGAAGGTACAGTTTGTTATAGAAACTATTCAGGTGATTTTAACTGAACTCACAGGTGAAAATCCCAACAGATTGGGATTGTCAAACACACAAAGACTTACCAACTCTACTATAATATTTACCCAGTTCAGAAATGGGTCAAAGCTATATGGACCCTAAAAAAGGACTTTCTCCATCCCACCTTTCCCAAGGAGCAGCTTGTAGGCATGGGCAGGATCTTGTTACAGCAGAAACCAGCCTTGCTACTGCCCAACGGGACCTGTCCTCTAGCGACGAGGAGGGTTTCATCCTCTTTACTGCCAGCACGAAAACTTTCACCAACATAGGATAAATTTTTAAAATCCTGAAGGAAAGAAGGGGAAAAGCAGGGGGGAATCAATAGATAAGATGGCAGATTTCCAGCTTCCTTCAGCTAACAAATCTGTCCCACCCTGCCAAGCTCTGGCCAAGAATTTGAAGGCAACCAAGACTTCTTACTAGAGTTGTACTCTCAAAATTGACTGGGTACTAAGCAGACACTGAAGTGCATAAATATTTCAGAAGAAAAAGAATGCATTTCCCAAGCATTGACTAGCTACATATATTATTTATATAAAACCATAACTTAAGTTGAAAAAACAATAAATGCTTCAGCAACATATCTAGTCACAACCTACCCTGTTACTAAGTAAAACGGATTCTGTTTTTTCCTGCAGACTTCATAACTAAGCAGAAATCCAATGAGACCTGCATATAAACATGACCTACAAAGGCAGAATACAAGATTTCAGCCACTTTACCAGTACTAGTTAACTAGGGAATTATGTGGACAAGGGATTATAAAACTCTGACTTTCATTTATATTTTATCTTTGTATTATACTTTACGCTCCCATTTGAGATTAGGTCTCCCAGTCTAAATAAAGGGCAAGAAATGGACAACAAAAAAGTTCCATTGTCTCCCGTATCCCACACAAAGGATTTGGGCTTGGGAAGATAAAAGATTTATTTTGCTATGCCATGCACCCAGCTGATAGTCCTTTCCAGAGAGAAGAGTCGCTACAAGAAAGATGAAGGTTAAGAAACCCAGAGAGCAGAAGCTGCAGGGTCATGCCAAGGGACTGCTGAAGAGCTGGGGGCTGCACTGAGGCTTCCTGCATCCCAAACAACTTGGAAACAAATCTCTCCTTTCTCTCGGGATATGGGAAGAATTTTAGCTTTTCTGAAGTTTCAGAAATAATCTTCAAACAGATTTTTACACTATCACTTTGTCATTCAGCCTTTTCAGCACTCTGAAGGGGTTCCAAAGGAGAGCAAGCCTGAAGCTTATGGGAGCTTTTCTCGCCTGTTCCCACAGCCACGAGCAGGGGACACCCCTTTCGCTGCCCTGACGGGAAACAAGGGGCCTTGGGTGCTACTTGGTTTCATGGTGACGCTGTGATGTGGCCAGGCCAGCAGTCACCCTCGGAGGACAGAACACGACAGTGGATGGTTCCAAGGCAACCCTGGCTGCTGTTGGGTCGGCCCCACTGTGGCTACTTGCCGGCAAAGGAAAACCTGCAGAAGGTTTGGGAAAGGGCCAGGGAAAAGAGAGGCTCTGAAGTCTTTCCAGAGTTCTCAGCGCCTCTGCGAAGTGCAGTGGGAAGGAGGCCCAATGCAGAGAAGAGCCCAGATTCACGTCCCACTTGCAACGCGCACAGCTCAGCGGGGAAGCCCACTCGCTTACTGCAGTATTGCTGGTTCACATGGCAGGTGTGAACTAATTCAGTTCATTTAGATCCAAGAGCGCTCAACAGCAGACAGGAGGATGGGAAACCTTGGGGAAGGCGGTGTTGACAAGCAGTGACTTGTGGGAAGTAACGGGAGGATGAGGAGTCTGCACACCCTGCCCCTCTCTCTTAGCAGCCACGAGGCACCTTCCCCACCAGAGCTTTCAGGGCTCCTGCCTTGCTGTTCCCAGGAAAGGCACTGCCAGGAGCTTCTGCTCCCACTGAAGTGCGTAACCAGCCCTTGTATCTGGTCCTTCCAAGGCTTCTGCCCAGGAGGCTCCTTGATGGTCCCGACCGTGAGCACATGCCTCTCCCCAGGAAGTAACCCCGTTAAAGGTTGTTTCGTTGTCCCAACCCCAGTTTTTCACTGCAAGGTGGCCCACCAGCTATAAAAGCTACAGGTTTTAGAAGGTGACAAGCAACCAAATTCCTTCAAAGTACCTTTCAACCACCTCATTCCAGGCAAACCTTCCAAGATCTGAATACAGCTCCAACTGGACTTCATTAATTTTCATCAAGCACACTTCCAGATAGCTATTTTCTGTGACTTCTGTAGCAGTGACTGTCTCACAGAACTGAGTTAAACCATGAGAAGTCCTCATGAACCTCCTGTGCACCCACTGTTTCTAGCCACGATAACCCACGTGCCCTGTGCTCATCCTCAACACCAGGCAGGGAATCTCATACCCAGTGCAAAACAGCACAGGAAGTTCATGTCCGACCCGACTGCCCTCTTCACTAGGTAGGTATTTGTATAGGCAGCTTCCAAAGACCTGGAGCAGGAAAGCCTGACACAGCAGTGTGAAATCACAGGCCTCTCTGTCACTCCAAAGCTTCACACTGTAAAACCTTTATTGCTCTGCGAGGCAAAATGACAAATGGCTCCAGTCAAAAACTTGCAGTCAGAACCTAAATCTTCCACCACCCCCTTTCTGCCTGAATTAGTTTTAGGTGTTCTGTGAGATAAATTGAATTTTGCATTGTTCCAACTGGAGAAATAGATTGTTCTATTTATTGAAAGAAATACATGAAGAAAAAATAGGTGAAGAAGAAGGTAACACTAGCATAGCTGGAATTCAAAGAGTCACCGTGGTGCTGAGGTGCTTGTGCAATATTCATGCAGGAACACCAAGTGGAAAAAAAAATCCCCTTTTCAGAGAGTCCTTTCAAAGGAGTTTGAGGTTAAAATAAAAGGCTGCCATTCAGCACATGTCATAATTTATCCTGACAAGTTGCACTGTACCAACTGATTGACTTCAGCAGGAGCAGGAATGGGCCAAGAGTTTTTAATCTTGTGGTTATACCCCCAGCACTTTCAGTACATTCTCCGATGAGTAGGTTTTTTATGCCTGAGTTATAGATTTTTGCCCATCTTAGTTATCTTCTCCCAACAGCCTTCCTTTGCCCTCCTCTGCCAGGCACCACGCATCATTTGTGTTCGAACCAACTAAGTTCAGATCGACACAGGAGTCATCACAAAAGCTTGAGTGTCCATTGCTTTAGTAGAATATCTTATTTGCTGATAACTGCACATTCAAATCAATTAGAATGATTTACCAGACTCGAAGGGGAAAAGGCTTAAGGAGGTGAAGACATTTTATTTTCAAGTAAGCCACTGGATTTTCTTTTTTAAGTAAACAAACTTCAAAAATGAATGTTTCATTTCAGCACAAATAAAATATTTGACTTGAAACATTTCTCGCCTAATTTTTCAGTTCAGCCAGCAAAACAAAAAGCAAGAAAACAAACAAAATTTAATTTTGTTTGAATTGAATTGAATATTTCCACAGTGCTGCTTAGATTTGGGCTCTGAACAGATTTCAGTACAGTGAGGAAACCCCCCACGAACACACATGGTCAAGCACTGTGGTGCTAGTGCTCAGCAGCTAATGCTCTGCAGTGGTGGATTTTTTCTTAAAGCCCCAGCTCCTTGAGTCATGTATCCCAGCTTTCATTCCCAAAAAAAGTAAATTTCTGATAAGCAGGGTTTGCAAGCAAAAGCTTGCAGAGTGCTGCTCTAAAGGCTCAACAGACAAATAAAACACATCTTTTTCCATCCTACTGCCTTTAAGTTCAATCTCATGATATCGGATGGAATTGATCTGTAGTTTTTGAAGTCTTTGAGTGGGTCATACTGTAATGACCCTTCCAGAAGCTGAGTGAGGGGATGCCTCCAGATACCTCCGTGCCTGGGGGATTTTCGCCCTCCTCTCTTTGGCTACCGTTGGAGTTGGAGAAGGACAAGCTCTGCGGGCTAGCTCTGAACTCCTGCAAACAGTAAGAGTTAATTTGTTGCAATGTATCTGAGTGTAGTAACTGATTACATTTTTCCCCAAAGGAAACTTCAGTTAATTTGGTTAGTGACTCATATGCCAGGCTGCCAATTACAACACAGATGATTACACACATAAATTCACGTCGCAGTGGCTCAACGATCACAGGAAGAAAAAAAAAAAAAAAAAAAGGAGAAAGAAAAAGAGGGGGGAAAAAAACATATTGAACAGGCTCCCCTTTACCTTCCTGGGAACAGAGATGGGTAGGACTTGTGGTGCAAGGTGCTGAGTGTCCACCAAGGCCATGTGAGACCAAGTGCCCAAACATGCTAGACTGGACCATCAGACTCCCAAAGAACAGCACCTCTCCAGCTCTCCATTTGGGATTTTCCTTGCAGAAATGCACTACGCACTCTATAAAACACTGTTTGCCAGTATCATTAGAGGAATCTATGCAAAAAGAGAGCAGCAAGAAGGAGGGTAAATGAGCAGTGCTTGACAGTACATCAGTAAATCATTTAAAGATAACCTGTGCATACCAATAGAAAAAGAAAAAATCCAATTAGAGTAATTTATTACAAACCTAGGCCCCTTTCTGAAGAGATTTTCTAAAGGGGAGCAGGAAAAGGGGATGGAGGAGACAGGACAAGCAGCGGGAGTCAGATGCTACAGCAGAAGGCAAAGGAGCCTCATCAATGAGCAGTGGAATCGATATGAAGGGGAGGAACTCAGGCTGCTGAAAAGGGGCATTTAGAAGAAAATCAGACTTTATACTTAAGAGCAGTATGAAGCTCTGACATTTGGTGGAGTGTGGAGGAGGAGGAAGGTGTTCTTTGATCTTAAATGAAAAATACTTCTCTGGCCTAAAATATAGCTCTGTCTAGGCATTCCCCAAGGTGAGCAGCCACATGCATTTCCTTCTTTTAGGGTCAACAGACCACCTATGGTTTAGTTCATGCAGCTTCTTGCCTGAGAGGCCAAAGTCCTTTACAAAGGAGAATTTGGCTTTGTGGCACCATGGTATTATTATATCCATTTTACAAGGGAGTAAATAAAAGGATGAAGCAGCTAAGTGATTTGCCCAAGGACATTAAGCAAGTCAGTGGCAGAATCAAGTATTACACACCCGTGTCTGGTCTCTCATCCCCACCTCTAACCAATATAAATTTCTCGGCCTTTAGTAAATAACCATTGCAAAATGGATTAATTGTAATTTGGACCTATGTAAACTGACTCTTTCCCCAAAGCCAGCAATCGGCTGTTGAATAAATACCGGGTGATTATTCCAGTCATGTTTGATGAAGGGTGGGATCATCAGTGCCAGGTTCAATAAAATAGTTATTGTCCATCGAATAAACGTGATTAGCAGAGCCTGGCCTGATGTGGAGCTTGTTCAGTCTCCGGATTTGGAGGGAACTGCAGCTGTGCAGCACCTTGCAGGGTCTGAGGTCAGATGCTGGCACTATCATCTTAACTCTAAGAGTAGCCAAGTCTCATGGATTTCAGGAAAAGCATCTCCCAGGGTGAAATTCTCTTCTTACCAAGGGTAAAAGGAGGAGAAACCATCCCTATTGTACAAAGGAATAAAATGATTTCTGTGTTAGTACTAAATTAAGTGCAGATACAGGAAGCTAATGATCTTGCTTCTGTTCTTATTATAAGTCACCAGAAGGTGAGAGCTCAAAATGCAGTTGAATGGTCAGATTATGGCCTTCAGAGAGCTGGTCTGAACACAAAGGCAGATATTTTAAATTGCCCATTTCTCTGTGTTTTCTGAAGTGTGAGTTTAAGAATTGTGAGTGTTCTTTGCCAGACAATCATGGATTGTTTGGCAAAAAAAAAGAACAATCTCATATCCTGCAGAACTGGTTGTCATTTGCAATAACACACTAAGGCAGCATCATGCTATAAACTGCAGTCATTCATTTTTAGGCTCCTTCGCTCTGCCAAGGCAGGGGAAAGGGACGTTCTTGCAGCAGACCCTCCACTGCGATGCAGTTCGTCAGTGCAATCAGCCCGGCTTATTTGGGCAGCAAGGATCGCTGCTCCTCCCAGGGAAGATGCAGCTCTTTGAGGAAGCTCAGAGCCAAGCAGTCCGTGCATGTAGTAACAGCTTCTTATGCTAAAGAAGCAATTTTAAAAATCAGCTTTTTCGGCACGAAGTGTGGGGAAGGAGGCAAAAGCAGTTCCGAGGCGCAGCACTAGGTAGCACTCTTGGCCTCTAGCAAGGGAGCACGGCGGGGAGTGGAGCCCAAGCCCAGGCTTCCACCGTCACCTGACAATCCAACGTTGCGGAAAAATGTTCCTGATTTAAACACCTAGTGTTTCACATGAAGAGCTGATGCCCTCCCTATACGCTGGCACCGAGATGCAGCTGCCGCCCGTGGGACAAGCTGTGCCGCCGCAGAGACACGGCAGGAACAGTTCTTACCACTCTTATCTGCTGGCCTTTACAAGATGTTCTTTCCCTGTTCCTTAATATACTGCTACTTTTTTTTTTTTTTTAGTTTAACTTGCATTTCATCCATTTTGCTACTAGAAATGGCCAAAGGTCAGGAGATAGGAACCCTCTGCTTGGTTTGGAGGGCAGCCGCTCCACATGCAGGTCTGTGACGACTTCTTCTGGGCACGCATCTGCACACATCCGCGCTCACTCCTTGCAATTAGGGTGTTAATAATAATTAAGTGTCTTACTCCTAAGACACCCCTACACAGGGGACCGCTGCAGTGCCAGGCAGCTCATGTCATTAGGCGCTGTCAGGCGCTCGCTGCACACATATTCGCTAAGGGAAGGGAGCTGGGTGATTCCTGCACCAGCCCACATCATACCATGCAATCCACTGAGCAAATGGATTAGAGCCACCTGCAGAAGGAACCACACTCCAGAAAGAGGCCTGGCTGTGGCGGCGGAGCTGTGCCTGTCACACCACAGCAAATAAATGCAGGATGAAACCCATCGATGTCCACTTTGCAGGGTTTTGTGGGAGCCTTGATCCAGCTTCATTTCACATGCTTCAAAGTGGCTCCATTTCAGATGGAGATAATCTCCTAATTAAACACAAACTCAGCCCTAAGTCGCATGACATCTCATTTCTACCCAAAAATCAGAACCG
This sequence comes from Nothocercus julius, assembly GCA_013398735.1. NCBI lineage: Eukaryota > Metazoa > Chordata > Aves > Tinamiformes > Tinamidae > Nothocercus > Nothocercus julius. Next base: position 320,699 of record VZSV01000144.1, read on the forward strand.
GAGACAGACTCACTGGAGTTGTTCAGCCCTGAAGAGCAAGGGCTGGCTCAGAGGTCACCGTCCATCCATCTGAACCACGGGGGTCACCCACCATCTTCTTCATGAATATTGAAGCCAGGTTCTCTGCTGACCACAATGTGCTGCTTGGCTACAGACCAAGCAATTTCAGGAGTTAGTCTGCAAATAGTTCATATCCTTTGACAGACAGAAAGCCAGCAAAAGGGAACGATGGGTTTGCCACTGGATGAGTCCTTGGGTTCAAAGTCTTTCCTTGTGTGTAAGATCCAAGGTCCCTGATGAGAAGAGTGGTGCTAGGAAGAAAAGTTTGAACATAACCCTGATGAACAGAACCTCTTGAGTGGCTCTGAGAAGTTTAGGAGTAGTTTTATCACCACTGGCGTAAAAGGGAGGAATTTTATGTGTTCTGCATTAAGTATCAGAAATGTTATGGTTAATTTTCACCCCAAACTCCTTTTTCAACATATTGAAGAAGAGTGAGGCAAGAAGCAAAATCTGTGGAGGTGAGAGGCAGAAAAGCCACATTTGTTCAGAACATATTCCAAATAAAACAGATATGAAATGTGTTAAGCAAAACAGTCATTCGAATTTCCAATAAATTAAAAGGAAAAAAATATCCCCATCATTTTTCACTCCATTTCACATCAGAAAAAAAAAAGAAAAAGAAATCACAACAGATTACTCACCTAATGCGATGATGACTTTACCCCTGCCCCCAAGGAAATTCTGCCTCTCTTGCACAACCCTTACAATTATCACACTTGCCCCCATTTTGCACCCTTCCCCCCAGCCAGTTTGCCCTGTTTCAGACACTTAAACTTGACACAACTCCCTGCTTGCAGTTTCTTTTTACTATCCTTTGATTTTTAGCAGCTGCAAGAGAGAAGGAAAAACAAAAGGAAGCAAAAAACACACAAAACCATGAATCTGATTAGACATCCATGATGCATAACTCAATGGGTAAAACTCAGATGTTATACCAGGGCTTTTAGAAGCATTTTTTTCTAGCTTAAATGGAGATTGTTTGGTGCAGAGCAATCTCTCTGTTCCTCAGTAAAAGCTATTCTAGTTCACATTCCTTCTGTGCACCGAACTTCCAAGAGCATCACAGAGCTGGAAGCAGAACTACATGGCGGAAATTAATAGGGAAATGGTCCCCTTTGAGTTTAGGGCAAGAAGTGAGTGAGAATTTCATGAGCGAACTGAGACAGGGTGGAGTAAACTCCTACATCACGTTTACTGCTTGAGACATCTGCTAAAGCGTGGCAGAACTGTGAACAACCTAAAACTTAATGTGTGTATTCACTCCTACAGGGACACTGTGACTGACTTAACTGGAGCTGCATTTGATGCAGACTGTCTCATGGCCCCTGCCCACCTCATGTCAGATCAAGTCCCATCCACTCACACATAACCACAAACTTTCTCAACAGTTAAATTAAAAATTTTAAAGCAGAATCGAGTGGCTAAAATGCAAAAAAAAACAAAAAAAAATCTACATATTTACAAGTGACTTGCACTAGCATTACTCCATGTATAAAACTTTTGTTTCAAACTATGGCAGTAATGAAGTGTTCTTGACAGCCATTTTCCCTCTCAGCTGTGCTGTAATGAAAAAAAAAAAGTTTTCTTGCTATTGCAAGACATTAGTGAAACTGTATGAAAATATCTGAAAATGTAAAAAGAATCAAAAAATACAAATGGTTTGAACTTTGTCATTCACAAGCAGCTGATAAGACTAACATTATCTTTTGGAGGCAACTCTCTGCCTGCAAATTAATGAAAACTGAGGATGCTTCTTTTCCTTCCAGCTAATTGCCTAGCTCATCTTCTGCAAAACACAGCAAAATACTTTATAAATAAGTGTTTGATCAAATAATCAGTTGATCTTGAGAGTTGTGTAACCCAAGTTCTCAATCACTTCTCCTTAGCTGCCAGGAGCTTCAGAATTACAGGAGGTTTATCATTTTGTCAACCTTCAATGCCCAGAAGTGTTGAGGCACATCCCCACATGATGATTATCTGTCTGACTTAGAGTTGAAAACTCTTAGATGCTGCTTTTTACATTAGCTGAGAATTGCCCAGTTGCAGTTTTTAGGTTTGTTAAGGATGACAAAGATGGGCATGACGGAGGCACATGCAGTCATTAAATGCTTCTTGAATTTATTTCACAATGTGCAAACTGTTTCTTATGATACAATCTTAAAATTAGAACAACCTGATCTTGTACCTAGCAAAGTTTATGACATGATGATTTCTTTAGACAGTAAATCGCAATGAAACATTGATACCAAATTACTTCCTTATAAGTTTAGCTCATCCAAAAACACATCATGCCAAAAACAACTCACAGGATTTTGTTCAGCAGCACATATACTCATATATGCTCTCATATCTGATTTCACATTTTGATTTCTGCAAAAAATAAACAAACACGATTATTTTCACCTTATATAGTTGCTTTTTTACGGGGAAAGGCAGGAGAGGAAGCAGGCTTTACAACCTTTGTTGAAGAACTAACATTTTACCAAAGGCTGAATAAGGATTGTTTTACAAGAAAGAGTCATATATTATACACTGAAATATTAAGTGAAGTATCTATATGCACGTACTTCAGAAATCTTGAATTTGGAAGTGGTGCAATTTTCTGTCTTCAGAGTCCTAGTTCTTCCAATTTCTTACAGTTTGTGGAATTGATTATGTCAATCTCTACCTTAAATGCAGAAGTGGAGCCAATAATTTCCTTGGATAAACAGATTTGAACAGACTGAAGAAAAGAAAAACACAATTATGTTAAAGTTGATCTTCAAACTAAGGCACAAATGAAGATTAATTTCAGTTAATCATGCAAAGAGGTTTATGAATTGCTTTAAAAGTATCTTGAAAAGTATCAAAACCATTCCTAAGTACTATTTTGAAAAAAAAAATTAAAGCTCACAGGACCAGATTGCACGTTTAAGGGTAGAAGAAGTGAATACAAAGAGAAATAACATACATGACTTGCTAAGAGAAATGACATTTTTTGAATTGACACCTTAAAAAAGTCCATTTCCCATGTGGTTATTCCCAAGGTGGGTAGTCACCCTGCTTTGCCTGTAGAGCAGGAGAGGCTGAGACCAGCACTGCGGTCATAGTTGCAGGTCTCTCAAACAGCAGGGAGTGAAGCCGTGGCCAGAGCAGGAAACAGGCAAAGATGGTTTGATTTCGCTACCCTAACTGATCCTGGCTCAGGCCTGAGCAGATCTCTGCAAGAGACACATCCTACCACGGGCCATAAGCAGTTCAGGCTCTTCCAGCTCCTTGGAAGCAGCCTGTTCTCTGCAGTGATTGCTCAAACTCACTAGACTTGCTATAGACAGCTGGAAGAGGTCAGGAAACCCTTCTATTCTTGCTTTATTGCTGAATTATTTCCAATTTCCATCCTGGCCCCTTGCTTAGTACCTTGGTGTGTGTAAGAGATCCCAATCCTTCATTTCACGAGTGCTGAGGATGGGGATTGCTGCTACGCGCACTCCTCTGTGCGACTTCTCTCCATTTTCATGGCATCACAGGAAACACAGCAGTACTATGGTCACAGTACAGGAGTTTGTCTTTGCTGCCTCCATCCTCTCATTAAAAGCATAAAACACAACACAAAACAGGGATTAGGTGTGGAGGAGGGCAAACACTTCAGAGCCACAGGGGAGAGTTCAAGGAGCAAAGAAGTTGGCACTGGTGCCCTCCAAAACCTGGGCTGAAGATCTCCCAAACCGAAGGTGCCACCGCTCTAGACCACACAGACACAGACACTCATTTCCTCCTTCCCAATCTCTCCGCAGGTGTTTAAAGAAGCCTCTCCCCAAGCAAACTGTCACAAAACTGCTGCCTTTTCTTGTCTAGAGTCCTCCTGAAAACAAACACGTGCACACTCTTTTCCTGTGAAGCAAGTTCAGTTTTTTTTCCTATTTAAATTACAAATACATCGCAAATCTTCCTCACCACAGCGCATCCTGTCTTTTCTCCGCCTGACATTTAGAGTGCAAGCTCTTTAGGGCAAGGTCTGTCTTTATTTTTTAATGTCTCATACAGTGCCAAGTTATATTCTCAGCAGTAAATAGAAGAGGCCCATACACATCTACAAGGCTATATGGCATATGCCTAGCTTATGCGTGATATACATATGATGTGGTAGGTAGAACGGGGCAGCTCAACACACCTGCCTACTTATAGACACAAAAAAACAGATCCTAGGTCATGTGTTGGCCCATGGGCACATGTGGTGCTGCAATAACAGAGGCCCTTGCAGAGCTCCGGGCTGGTTTACGGAAAACTCCAGGACCCACTGAGATACAGAGGGGATACAGGGATAGGGAAAAGTGGAGAAAAAGAGGGCTGCAGATGTATGTTGTCTCCCGTTCCCATCTTGGTAATGCTCATCGGTGTGTGGTTTGGGCTCCTGCATCGGGCTGATGTCTGAGAAACGGCTGCAAGTTGTTGCTCTAGGGGGACCCCTTTCTTGCATGAAAGCAAAGCAAAAACATCTCTCCCAGAAGCTCCCAAGTACCAGCTTCAATCTGGCACCATGATGACTTCAGCCCTGTTTTTGCAGTTCTTTAACCTCTGTCTTTCAGATCAGCAATGAAGCAGCAAGGGTGACTAATACACACATCAGCACTGGAAAGTTATCAACATAGCAAACAGGGAGCTGGCCCTCTGCAGTGAACTCTTCCTCCATGGGTCGATTCATTTTGTATTTGGGGAAAGAATGTATGAAATCAAGTGGTAGATGTCCATGAGAAGCTATAGACAAACATCAGTGCCCTGTGGAGACATTAGTCTCTATGCCAAAAAGCTGCAGAATTAGCAGAGATAGATGCTTTTTCCTCATTTTTTGTGTTCCTTTGTAATGTGCCCCTCACCTTGTCTCCTGCTCTCACTCCCTGTCCAATACAGAAGTGGTGGCTTCTCTTACAGGCACCTGCAGTAAACACGCTGGGACTTGAGATGGCAAATGGGAGATTCACATGGACACATAACCTCCAAATCAACCTCAGGACCTCTTTAGCATAATCAGCAGTAAGACATGCAGCTTACTAGATCCAGGACAAAAAATAAAAAGAAGGAAAAATAGTAAAAATAAATAAAAATATGTAGTCACACACTCCAGCAGTTGCTGACAGTTCAAGAGAAAGTTGGATCATGCATGAGACAAATACATTTTATAAGATGTTTAATCTCACAGGAATTCTGCCGGAAATGCTGAGAAATGTGTTAGAAAATATGAGAATCTCCTCATGTGAACCAGAGGTTCTTACCTGGAGGAGCAATGTGACTCCCATCCCTGTGAGAGCTGCACATATTGCAATTAAAGCTCACTGAATAATGACACCATCTTCTCGGCACTTTTCCATTGCAAAGCAAGGCTCTGAAACTTTGCAGAGGAGGACAATACTAGTGTTCCTTCCCGCTCAAACTCAGAGGAGAAAAGCACTAAAAAGCTTTAATAGCCCTGACCAGCCTTACCCGGGGCATCTATCTAACCTTTGCCTATGGTCTCGGAGTCCCATTTCTGCTCAGACTGGGCCATCAGTTCCAGCCTGGTAGGAATTTCTGTCTCCAGCGCAGCCACATCTGGGCCAGGCCATGGGCCTGTTGATCCGGACGATGGTGTACAGGCTGATCTTCTGCCTTGACTTTGGATCTACCTTATCTCTATGGTCCTGCCTGACCATTGGTCTGTGTCTGATCTCTTGCCCTCACCAGACCTGATCCTCACCTACAGACTGACTTTCCAGCTTGACCTCAGACCTGCCTGGTCATCACAGATTTGCCAGATGATCTGGACTCATCTCAGACTTGACAAATGATTTGATCAAGAGCAGGCTGGCCAGGCTTGTCTTGCTTAGAGGCTGCGGGAAGAGACCCTGCTCAGCAAGTGCCTGCCTCTTGGGGCTTGTACCTGGTATCCGGTGGTGGTTTTCCAACAACCCTTGGCGTCCAGCAGGGTTTACCTTGCACTGGGGGACCCTTCCATGCGGGGAGGCAGAACTCCCAGCCCAACAGTTTGGGGCCTAACTCAAGCTTATCTTTTCACATGTAATAGGAGAAATTGCACAGAAGCACATGCTGGGGGCATAAGGCAGCAATTGTCTAAATCTTCACATATTCACAATTCAGTTACTGGTCTTTTAATCTAGAACTGGGGGGTGACTCAACAGAAGAGGATTCAAACTGACTCAGCAAGGTCTTTTCCTTGATATAGAGTGAGAAAGCAAAATAACAGAGGCAGGAAAATCTCCTTGTGGTGGATGTGCAGGGACTGGAATGCAAATCTTCCCACAGAGAATTTCTCTGCCCTTCCCTCTTCCATTCCCGAGACAGCCATGTGCAGCCCATGGAGTGACTAGGCAATTAAGAGAGGAAGAAAAAGGTTAACCCTTTGAGCATCAATCCTAGCTAATACCTCGGTATTCAGCAGCCTTCTTACCTAGCCCAGTAGAACAGGGCATGTACTAGAACCGGGTCTGCTGGAAGCTTGTTTTATTTTGGAGATTCAAAGTCTGACTGACAGCCTTGTAATCTGCAGTGTCAAGGTAAAGAGCAGGATCCAGGCTGCTCCAGGAATGAGCGCAGCAATGAAAAACTGGATTACACATCTCCGGGGTCCTGTAAATGGCTAATTAGCCTAGAGAAGCACAGAAACCCTCTTAGTCTCTCTGAGCTGGAGGGAAGCCAAGGGAGTCTGCCTTATGCTCCACCAAGTGTATCTGAAGAAAGATCAAAGGATAAGACCAAGATTTCATGGCTAGTGAATCAGACAAGTCTGCTGAGGGTTTTGATACGATCTTTACAGTAAAAGGAAATCTTTTCTGCTTAGTGACATTCCAGTTACGAGATGCATGTTTTTTACATTTTACTAATATGTGTGTTATATTCCTTGGGTCAGTTGATGGATCTGTAGTTTCTTATTCTTCATGAGGGGAAAATAGGTGCAGAATTTGTTTTGCCAAATATCCTGGGGACTCAGGAGTATTTTTTGAATGTAATGGCTGAGATTCCTTCACTTCAAAAAGGATTTGGAAGTCTCAGTTAGATGCTTTGGAAAACATTACCTTAAGCAACTCTTTCCTTAAAGAGTTACCACTGAAGGTAGGGAACAAGCATCAGTCCCTCCGTAACTGCTGGTAGGGACCAGCTAGGTAAATATGATCTGTTCCTGTCCCTTTACCCTTTAACCGGAGTTCTTCAAAGCTCTCTGTAATCATAAATGCAGGAAGAATTTGCTTCCCTTCCATCCATCTGCACCCCACTACAGGAAAAAAAAAAGAATTATGGCAATTGAGCAATTGTAGCACCGAGTAATTAAGCGACTTGCCAAAGGCTGAGTAGCCAAACTGAGGAACTGATTCTAAGCACCCCAGCTTCTGCTCTTCCTTTGTAGCTGATACAAGGAGACCTTGAAATGAAGAGGTCAGAATCCTTCCTCCCTGGGAAAGATTTCATTTCTTCCTTTGAACGCAGAGGGAGGGGCACCTCTAAATCACAGGCTAGGCAGGCACTCAACAGTGCTAACATGATGTACTTCCCTGCACCATGTCTTGAAGGTGTAGTCAGATGTTATTACATGTATTGCTGTAGCTCCTAGAGGTCTCTGCCAAGAGCAAGCCCCATTGTGTTGGACACTGTTCACACACAGTATGAGACAGTCCCTGCTCCCAAAGAACTTTAATATTCTTTGATATTTCTGGGAAAGGTTTCATGAGAGAATTTCAGCATAAAGAGCAGGGCCTGTTGCTTCCTTTTAAGCTGGATTACACCAGCATAACTGCATTCATTTCAATCCATACCTGTCAGAGATGACACTCCAGACTCCTTATGTTGCACTCTATGTTTTTAAAAACACTGGAGCACGTAAAACAAAGAATCAGGAAATGAGTGGACAGTTGGCATTAATTTCCTCCATGTCACCATCTTCGGTTGCTGTTGTGGAAACACAGCAAGGCACGGCAATTGCTATTTCTGTGCACAGAGCCATCCCTGAGTCCCAGATGGTGACCATATGATCTGTCCCTCTTGTGGACCATGGATATGTTTCTTATCTTTAGTATTTGACTTCAGCAGGCAAAGAGTGCTCACCTAAATCTGCCTGTCCACCACGGCACCTAGGTGCAACACAGGTGCCTTCAGGACTCCAGCAGAGACCCAGACAGAGGGTAAACAATTTATGGAAAAAGCACAACCTGACTCAATTAGAATTTCCTCCATGAATAGCTCCCTATGTCAGAATTAAGGCCCCAATTCATAGGGAAACCTGGGACCCATTTCCTCAGGAATTGCTAGTTATTTACCCAGAGAAAGTGCTGTATTCTGATTTTGTTTTCTGGACAGTCTGGGGTGGGCTTTACAGCTTACTCGAATACACTTGGTGTATGCTCAGCTGGTAGCAATGAGATGAGGACTCTGCTTCTCAGTGTTACCACTCATGCCCTTTAGCTCCCCATTTCCCTGCTTGGAGAAGGTGTCCAGCGATAGCTGATCTGCTGCTCAAGATGCACATACCCCATCACCTACGTTGACTTTTATCAAAAGTCCAAGAACTTCACCTAGTTTGTACAGCAAACAGCAATTTACCGTCATCTCTACCCTTTGCTGAAGAGCCCATGAACTCCCAAGGTCCAACATACTGCTCTACTCAAGATCTGAGGAATGTGATCCCCTGGGGGGATCTCCCTGGGGAATGTGGGGAAAATAATTTTCCCTACGCAAGAGTTGTCTATGGGCCAAAGGCCCAGCCTATCCCACTTTTGATACAACTGCCTTAGGACAAGGGACAGTTTCCTTTGCTCAGAAGTATCTTCCTGGGTCCTGTATTCAGGCAAGCAGGGCCTGTGAAGTAAGATAGAGTAAGGGGAGAGTGAGCCTAGCACAGTGTGACCCTAGAGCAACGGTTATAATGATCTTCTAAAACCTCCAGAGTGTATAATATACCCTTTCAAAGGCCCAGCCTTAGCCACACACTCCTGTGCAAACAAAATTGGATCTAATTCCAGTTCCTATGGCCTTTGCTAAAGCTAAACAACACCTTGTAGGGTTGAATGATAACAAACCACAGAGGGAGGGACAAATTAGGGGAGAAAAAAAGAGAAATATCTATCTGTGACCTTTCGAAAATCCGCTTTTGCCTAACGTCTAACTCCCTTGATTTCAGCAGAGCTCTGTGACTTAATACCAGCTTAGAAGTTAGTCTCATTCTTTTTTTTTTTTTTTTTTTTTTCCTCTTTCTTCTGATGAGCTCTGAAATCAGCAGCGGTGTCGAGGCAGACGTGTGTAGGCTGTCTCAGACGGCAGGGGCTTCAGGCAAGAAGAATCTCAAGCCAACAGTGGCAAGAAAGAGAAAAGGTTGTTGGTTGAGGAACAGAAGATGAAGAGCGAAGGAGCGAGAGGCAATTCTTGTGGTTTGGAAGTTCCTGTGGCTCTATGTACAGTCAGCATTTCTGTCTGCAAACAGAAACATTTCTGTTTGCTTTGCAAGCCAGATTTCTCAACCTTTGGCCTTCTGACCTTCACTGTATCTGGCACTGTGACCAGGTGTGAGATTGCAGCTCCCTGCTCCAGGGCAGAGCTCGAGGCAAAAGCTGCCCATTCACACTGAGGACAACTGGACAAAGGTTTTACCACCTGTAGTTACACAGCGCTATCTCCAACGGACTCTGGCAGAAGAAGAGCAAAGTTGTGTCCTTCCCTTTGACCCTCAAGGTCGTTCAATTTATCCTTATCAAATTAAAATTAAAAAAAAAAATTAAGGCAGTACAGTTTCTTTATACCACATGCCCATGTTTATTGCCATATAAAATTCCCTGTTTGCCTACACCCCACCCAGGCTCCTGTACACACCTGCATAAGTCTATAATTTTATCCCATGAATCATTCTGTACCATCAGCTCACACCCAAGTTACCAGAACTCTAAGGAAGTGGCAAGTTCATTATGCTGGTTTTCATCTTTCAATTTTAAAATAAAAGGATTTTTTATGGCTGCCCTGAATCCACAGGTATTTAAAAAAAAAAAAAAAATGACAGGCAAAAAGAACATGTAAAATTAATTAATTAAATGCACCAAGCAAAAGGGAGTACAAAGGAAGAGAGAGCTAATAGATGAGTTTTTAAGGGTCTGTTTGGACCTGTCCTGCAGTGGTGCATCTACCTCATATGGTACTGCAAATCTTAAGCACTTAAAAATTGTGAGTCAGGCTCACAAAAATCTTGAGGGTGAAAAAAATAGTAATTTTTATTTTAAATTAGTTTCTGGTATATTTGCCTCTGGGTTTTGCAACCTTAGGAGAGCATTCAGGCCATGGTTTTAAACATTCAAGCAGCCACGGAAGGGACTTTTTCACATGAAAGTGGAGATTTTCAGTCAATCACCTGTGTGCAACTGCTGGATGCTTAAGGAATCTACCAAAAAATGTAAGAGGATGCAATCCAAAGGGAACCAAAACACTAAGGCGCCAAAAAGCAGCACTGCAGTCCTTCAGGTGGCATTTACAATATTTTTTGTTAGAAACATAAGATGAAGCATAGGCAGTAGCATGGAGAGACTTATGCAGGTCACCAATTGCAAGGTTTTTTTTTTTTTTCATTTTTTTTCCCAATTTAGAGGAATATGCTCTTATTTTAGCAAACATAGCTCTAAGTTTGTAGAGTTATCTTAAAGTTACCACGTATCATTTGAACTGAATGAGCTTTCTAGTTCCCAGGATCAATGCGCTTCTTCACTTCCAGCCCTTTGGTGGCTTCTCGCACTGTTACACAGCTGTAACACGAAGCGATGATGCTGACTTCATGAGAAACCCAAGTTCATCTAATATTGCTGCTGGGCTGTTTTCTAGACAGGTCATTTCATTGCTGAGAAATATGTATGCAGCTTTGCATGTCCCTCTGTCTATCTGGACCCAAGATAAGTATGACAGAAGTGTGACAGACTAAGACTGGAAGAGGATGCCACCAGTATAAAAGAGGATGCCAGGCAGTACAAATATGAAAAAACAACAACAAAAAAAACAATCTGTAGCTATAGCTGTCTCTGATCCAGCCATGAAATAAAATGAAAGGAGTGTCTGAACTCTCTTATCTGCTCTGGAAAGGTCTAGCTTTACAGAGTTGATTGGGCACTTTAGATCCGAGGTCTGTTTTCCTTCTTACACATCCACCCTGCTTTACTGTTTGCTAATGGAACAAGGAGGAAGAAATAGTCTAAATCTAATCATGCTGCTGTTGACTAGAGTTAGAAGAAACAGCAACTTAGAGTTACCAGATACCTCACTGATACTCCCATAGACAGACAGCTGCTTGATGACCTTCCAGCTCAGCCCAGCGTTAACAACCAGCCTGGTTAATCCTGTGACAACGCAGTCACGTTGACATTTTAAAGAGTTGTCTCCTCACGACCTCATTCTGTGCTACCAATGTGTTATCCTCCACTCCAAGGGCTGCCCACTGACCAGTCTTTTGAGGCACTTTCAGAGGCTTTATGTTTGGCAGGGTGGCTCAGGGTAGCAGACAAGGTGAATCCTGTAAACATGGCAGGAGATAAGGGAGCAATAACCACAAAGCTCGCTCACAGAGTTCAAGGGATGGAGATACAGGTACTGTTTATTTTCTGTGCTCTTGAATAAGCTGCAATTTCACATTTAAGCTAACTTCTTCAGCCCCAGACTTTAAGAGCTGGAAAGTCCCTTAGCACTGAGCATTATTTAACAAAGAATATATGCCTTCTTTATCTTTTATCTATATAGGAAACAAAATAAAAACAAAGCAATCGAGACGTTTGAACAGTGCCTGCAGCTCTGACTTAGGCTATGTCTCTGCCCTTGTTTGCACTGATGTAAATCAGAGATCCCTTTAAGAGATTTAAAATAGGCCTTTACATTTCTTATCACATCGCTCCTCTTCTGCCCCAGTGATGTGCTGTGTTTTTCCGACAACAATACCCAGGCTTTTGCCAAGCCACAGCTACCCCAGGAATGCCGCCTCTCTCCAGGTACATGTCCCCTCTTTATACTTTCATTCAAAACAGATATCTTTCATCCTGCTCGCAAGAAGCGCGCTACCAATTACACCAATTGTAGGGTTTTTTCACTCATTTCCCCAGCGTTAGCTCAGCTGGCTTGCCCATCCCGCTTGTTTATGATGAATGTTTTATGACATAAACAATTACATATTCCCAGGTGCATTTAACCAGCAAAGCAGGAACAGAAAGAAGTAGCAGACTTGGGACTGCCTGGGCTTGCATGGTGGCAGCAACAAATAAGCCTACCTGCTTCAAAGGCACTGACACAGCCTCTTCTGCAGTTGGGGGACTCATGTTTACAACCGTTGGGCAATGTATGATTTCTGTTTGCAGGGAATTTCTGTGTTTTGTTTGGTTTAGCTGAGGACCAGTTTCGCACTAGAAATCCAGGGCCGCAGCTGTGCAGGACAGTTGTGAAACTGGTGTAATTCTACCTGATAGAGGGCAGCAGTTCACACGCACACACACACACACATTCTGCTTTGCCATAGGCACCATGGGACCTGTGTTCTGGGAACGGGATGTGGAATGCGGGTCTTGTTTTGGGTCTCTGACTCTCCGTGATTCCCCTAGACCCTGTAACGCCCCAGGAGCCCTCGCTGCTATGTCTGCATCGGCTTCTTCCTGACTCCTACAGCACTGGGGCAGAATCACTCCATTAAATTCTACAGCTAGGATCAGGAAATTGATTTTTTCATTTCTTCAATAAGAAAAATTATTTCTTCTGATCTTAAAATCCATTTATCTGATATTCTATGATCTAATATTGCCAAGCACCTGTTTTGTCTAGACTTTGAGAGAAAGACTGAATAAAGACATAGCCAAAGCTCTTGAGTCTGGAAACTATTTCTATGTCTGATCTTCCAAGCAATATAAGTCCCATAAGCTCCTGTTGTTTCTCTGCTCCTGGTTGCCATGTTTAATGAAGAGAAATGGATATAGCTGGTCGTGATATAGGGCTGAATTTGCATCAGTCTAGAAAACAGGCATCAATGGCCTTCAGTAATATGAAGAACTATCCAAACCCTACATGCACTTTAGAGTTCCAGACATCATGTCCTGCATAGTTTTCATGATGAAGTAGATAGCAAGGAAGAGTTACGATTGGAAAAAAAAAAAAAAAAAAGTGTCTGAAACTCTATGTCAGACAGAAATAATCCCCAAGGTACATTAAGATCTGACAGTCTCCATTCAATTAACAAGTGGGAGACAGCTGTCTGTCTGTCACTCTTTCTCTTCCTTGAACACAAACACATTCAAAGGCAATCCAAATCTTTTTCTTTCATCAGCAGGTTTATCCAGTTACCTGAAGAATGCAGAACAAGTTTAGGTACCAACTGGTATAAGCCAGTAATGGGCCCAGCATTATTCTCCCTCTCTCTGCCTGCTATGCCTGACAAGCAAATTGTCAGAGGAAAGAGAAACCTTGCCCCGGATGCTCCAGCTTCAGTAGCCAGGTCTCTCCTTAGACTTGCCGTTTGTCTGTGCCCTTTTCTAAGCACTGTTGAGGGAACTCTCCTTGACGAATGAGTCTCTTTCTCCTAGACCCTTTGAGAGATTTCCTATTAGCCACTAGGCTAATTAAAGGTTCCAGTTGCATTGCATTAGCACCTTTCATGTCACCGGAGTCCAGCTGCAGTGCGAGAATCACATATTTGCTGAGTCTCCTGTGCCAGCCAGCATGCCGGAAACTGAGTTTTACATTTCATCACTTTGTAAAAGAAATGCAATTAAACAGTGTTCCCTGGTCATATTGCAGGGCTTGCACCAATTACTGCAATGTCTGATCAGGGGTTGTACAGAAATGGTGCCTTGACAAGGTATTATGAACACATGGTAATAAATCCAGGGCAGCCTAAGGTTTCTTATTTGTTACTGTACCATGTACCAAAGCTGCCCAGGACTCCATGGTGGAAATGCCAACTGCACTCAAGCACTTGGCTTCACACAGCACATGGTATCACCACTTGGCTTGTGGGAAAATCCTTGCCCTTCATTAGTACTGCAGGTGCCATGGGGTTGGGTCGTTCTGAATTTATCCTGTAAAGGCCAGTGGTGCAGAGATTTATTTCATTATAAAATTGTTAATTGACAGACTTGTGTGCCTGTCTAGTCAATAACTGCCTGCTAAAAATATGCATTAACCAGAGAGAATGAATCAGCTGCTAATAGCAGTCTGCCTGATTGTCAGGTTGTATCTATCTTCAGGATTTGTCGGAACCTTGTCACTGCTCTACTTCAGCAGCTCCAAACCTCTAACATATTTATGCTCCAAACACCCCTCCGGGGCAGGGCGGTTGTTGCTCTCACCAGTTTACAGATGGAGAACTGTGATACCGAGAGGGAGAATGATTTGCCCAAGGTCACACAAGAAATCTGTAGCAAAGTAGGGAATACAACATCCGTCTACTAACCCTGGGGAGATTAACCTACCCCCAGTTAGGACATCCTTCTTGTCTCTCTTCTCTTCCAAGTCAGCAGAGCTATAGCAATTTATACTGGTAAGGCCATTCTCATGCCTCTGAGAATGCAGAACCTTCTATTTATGGGTGGATAAAGTATTGACTAAATACACACCTTCCACATTCCCAAAATGCTGACATTCCAAAACAAAACTTTAAAACATGAAATAGCCACACTACAAAATACAGTTGTTCAAAATGAACTTTAGATCAAGTTCCAGCCCTCCTCCTTGTTTGCTTGCATTTCTTCTGATTGCTAACATACCTAGCTCCAAGAGTAGGGAAATGATGGCCAGGCCCCACTGCTGTTGGAGGATTAGAAAGAGCATCAGGGACAGGGAAGAGAAACATGAACCTCTGATCTTCTTTTGGGCCTTGGCAAATCCACAAGCCTTTTGGTGCATGTACCAAACATGTTGACTTGTAATTCAGTAAGCTCACATAGGACCTTAAGGAACATTAACTGGTTTCTTACTGTGATGCTGTGAATGAATACAAAATTGCTTCTATTATTATTTCTTATGTCCTATGTAATGCACAAACTATACGACAGACGTGATCCTTCATCTGAAAAGCTCACCTTCCAAAAAACCCAAGGAGAAAAATAAGGGAAGAACAGCCAAGAAACTAGGCATAAGGTAACTAATAATGGGCTGGAAACCTGCCCAGTTTGTGGGAGCTATGAATGCAGGCAAAGTAGATGAACAGTGCCAGTCACACTGGAGGGGAAGGATGGTGTAATCAAGTGAGAGAAGCAGTGCCAAATGCACATGGTTGTGCTACAGCTCCATGGGTTTCACTAAAGAAACCAGCCACGCAGAGCCTCTTGAACGGCCTCTTCCACTGCAACATTTGGTGCGAAGCTCCATTCCTTAGTGCACACAGGAAACACAGGTGAGACTGATTGGTTCATAGCATGTCTGAAAGCAAGGTGGTAAAAACAACAAGATGTAGTCAAAGAAAACATTGTTTCACTTTCTTATCTCTTCCTTTTGTCTCAAACACTTTCCAACAAGGACACACACGTGCTGTACTATATCAGGAGTGCTTCCTATTTCTTCTTGGTTACTGCTTCAAAATCTCAGGTTGTAGATTACTGTTTCAGGCTACAGTCCGTCGCGGGGAGGCACTGTCAGAAGACAAGTGACATGGTGTCCCTTGGACTGGGGGAGACCCAAACCACCAGTTCTAGTTCCTCTGCCTGTCTTTTCTCTCTGGGATTTTTCTTTCTCCCCAGGGTTTGTGGAGGCTGCTTCAGGAAGTGAAGCCCCCTGGCTCCGCTCTTGTGGGCCTTGCAGGCCTTTGTGGCTTCATCTGCTGCAGAAGGAGGTGGCACTGCAGGTTTCTCCTTCCTGTCCCAGGAGTCTATCAGCCTCTCCATCAAGAGGGGACAGTCGGGCTGACGGTTGCCACAGCTGACATAACTACCAGCCAGTCATGCTCCGGGGTGGCATCATTCAGAGGAAAAGAGAAGTACGCAGAAAGGCCTGCCCAGCTGTGCAATAGACCCAAACCCATCCTGGAAAAAAAAAACAAAAAAAAAAAAAAAAGGATTTTCATCCTTTTGAGATCCCCAGAGGATTTTCTGCCACCTCCAGATGGCGAGCGGTTGGGCAGAGGCTCTTCTGAGCCCTCAGTCCCCTATAGCCCATCAGCAGTAGGAAAGAGCTGTGTATAATTCAGCAAACATGAAAGCTGTCTGACTCACTTACCCAAGATAGGATAAGGAAATCTAACTGAGGGAGTTGGAGATGGATACAGTGCCATTTTTTACTGGGACAGACCTTGCTGGAAGTCCACAGAGGTAGAAAAAGTTTGAATTGGGCTCTCAAAGCAGCAGCAGGTCTCCTATCAAGGAGGAACTGAGATTGTGGCTGTAAGGACAGTGTTAGCTAAATACCTGAAATGTCCATTTTCATCTCACGGAGATCTGGCACTGATCATTTCTATATATTTCTCATAGGAGACTTAAAATATCCAAGGAAAGAAATGAATGGTCTTTGTGGAAAGGACGAATGTCATCATTGCAATAGCTATTCCTTGGTGGAGTGGATTAGGTGACTTCACCTATTTGTACCTCTGTTTCAGCATCTGCAAAATGGACATGACAGCTAGGTCTGGGGTGACACAGCCCCAAATGTTGCCTGTGCTTAAAACCAAAGGGTGATGTTCAAATGAAAGGGGGCATCAGAAACTGCAGCAAGCTCTGTCATGGTAAAGACCAAAGGGACTAAATTCACTGCCTTAGTGAGAAGCTGTTAAACTCTGCCTGGCTGAAATGAGAACTGGGTTAAATCCATTTATCTACTGTCCCTCTTGTCTGACCTACTGGCAATATTAATTATTAAGGAGGTGCCAGTCAATTCAGAAGAAGTAAAAACCCTAACAGCCCATAACAGCTCCATTAATTAACACGCTGAACTTTGCACTTTCCAAGGAAATGTTCGATGCTGGGTACAAAGCTACTAAAGCAAGTGAGGGTCTCCAGAATAGGGGCTCCTGGTAGACTCACAAATATTAATGAATTCAGAGCTTTTCAGTGAGACAGGTCAGTATTGTTAACCCAATCTCACAAATGAAGACATTGAGGAAGAGAGAGGGGAAGTGACTCACCCCAAAACACCCTGTAGTAGAGACAGGAATAGGACTCAGACCTCATGACTCTAATTCCTGAGTCTTAATCACTGTTAGATGGAAGCTGTATAGCTTCACATTTTCAGAGGGCTGGGAGAGAAAAAAAGGAGAAACAAGAGGTGGGAAGGGTGCAGAGCTCTTTGAGTCAAAACTAATGCAGGCTTTCTGGAATGGAGCCACCACTAATTTCAATAAATTTACTTAGATCTTGAGCTTTGGGATGGCATGAGCAGCTGTGAGTCATCTTGGCCAGTCAAAGGAATAATTAATTGTTGTGGGCAAATCTCAAAAGGTTTAGGGGGTCAGGTAAGGTAAGCAGCTAAGCTTATCCTTGACTGCTCTTTTCTGCTCTGCAAGCTGTACTGGAGACACTCACCAGAACACTTGCCTTGTGGTTTCCTTATGCCAGATCTGTCTATCTGCTGCACACACTTTCTGCCGTGTCTTACTCTTTGATTATAAACCATCCCGTGCAGGGATCGTCTCTCTGTTCGAGGTCTGCATAACACCTGCCCTTGTCCAGCTCTGATCCATATAAGGACAAAGTAGCACCAGGGGTACTGCCCAGGCAGTAATAGGAGGCTGAAAAGTCTGGCTCCTGAGATTTTTCGTGCTTCCTGATTATAGCAGGAGTGGTTTCCTTGTGGTTCTTTGATAGTTTTGCTCCCAGCACAGCTCACAACCAGGAAGTACAAGAATGCAGAGCAATGATAGCCAGAATTTGCAGAACAGCTCAGCATGCACAATGAGAAGCAGATTTGCAAAAGAGCTCAGCTCCCATTTAGGCACCAAAATTGGTATCTAGATTTTCAGATGTGCCAAGCTGGCAGGCTACAGAACTTTTCGGAAAATCGAGCTCTAATGGTAGCTTCTGAGCACCCGAGTATCTGGCTAGAATTTTCTTTCAGAAACAAAACTGGAGCTATGTAGAAAGTCAAACCTAGTCTGTGTCTTGAGCATTCTTTTTTTTTTTCCTTCTTTCTGATTTTATAGCCCTACTTAGATAACTTAAGAAGAGCCCTACAAGTATGAGAGGCAGTGAGTGGCTGCCCCACAATCACTGGCATGTTTGTAGCACACAGCTCTTGGCATTTAGGTATAAGGCTGATACTCAATATAAAACACAAACCTCCTTTGAGCTGAACTGGTGTTGCAGGGCTAAATGGAAAGGGGAAGGAAAAGAGACATGGGGAGAGCTTGCCATTGGTGTCTGAAATCAGCAGATTGGAGTCCGATGTACAGGGGAAATGACCTAAATATTGGAGACGTTCATCACTGCTAGATGAGAATTCACTATTGAAAATACTGTGTCCAAAAAATGACAAAATCCTTGAAATTCTAGAAACACAATGTACCACAGAGTCAGGTTTCTGGCTGTGCAGGCTTGGGACAGCCTCTCTGTGATAGCAGCATGGTCAAGCAGCAAAGAACCTGGCAGTATCAGCTCCAGCAGGAATATTCCCATTGTAGGTTTGGCTGAGCGAGTGACCTCCTGCTTTTGTGTGCTCTTGGCTTCCCAGCTGTTTGCTTTGCATCACTGCATGACTGCTCCTTTTCTGTTTCAGAGCAAAGCCAAGCAGCTATGCCAACCTATAGGTAGTTTTAAATGAGTCTGATTTTCTGGTGAGGGAAGAGGCACTGTGCCCCGGCAGGAGGTGATGACTAGCATACCTGTGGAAGCCCTGAGAACCTTGCGGAGCCGATAGGCAGGCAAGAATTTAAAAGCCCTGGAGCCATGTCTGAACCAGGAACTTCAGAGCAAAGACTTTCAGGTTCAGTTTCATTTTAAAATGTCTGTAGTGAAACATTTTGATATTTAAAAGTTATTATAATTTATTTTCCTTTCCATGGGAAATTTCAAATATGTCACTCTTCCTTTCTTCTGAAAGTGCACCTTCCCCCAAGAAAAGATTTCCATTTTTTTCCCAAATTTTCCAAATGCTGGTGTTATCCATAAAGCAGACAAGCTGACTTTCAACTCTCTCTAGTGCCATTACTGCACGGTCTTTTTTTTTTTTTTTTTCCAATTATGATTACATTTTAAAGAAAGAGTTTATAATCCTCTGCCAAAAAAGGAGCTTCTTTTAGGTTCCAAGTCTGGGGAAAGGTTCCCTTTTGTTCCTGCTAAAGAGATATGTTGCCTGCTGCTGACTGGGAGCGGAGACACTCCTGCATTCCCAGCCCTGACACTAACTGCCCCTGTGGCCCCAGGCTAATCACTTAAATGCTCTGGCTCAGTCTTCCCATTGGTAAAACAGAGATAATGATACTTACCATCTTCTTCACAGGGGTGTTGCAGAGAAATAATTAGTTTGTGTCTGTAAACCACTTTGAAGATAAAAAGCACAATACAATTGATAATAATTATTGCTCTGCAGACTGGTTCTACCCTCCCTAAAAACTTATTGATGCAGAAAGGTGAGCAAAGTCCTGAACTGAACAATCTCTTCCTGGTAAAGTCTCAATTTCAGCAACAAAGTAAAAACCATGAGTCAGTCCCCCCAAAATTTTATAAGCATCAAGTTCTCATCAAGTGTCCCTAGTTCTAAGTCACTAAAGTTAGACATATCACTGCTTCCAAAAGAGATTTTTTTTTTCACTTTCTCTAGTCCCTCTCACTTTTTAATAGCATTCTATGCCTTCAAAAGCTTCTATCAGTCCCTGATACCTCTGCCTTTCCCGGCATGGGGCAGCAGCTTATTATACACTATTTTGTTATAGCATCTGCTTCAAAGATTCGTGGTTCAAAGGGTCCTAGAAGTGTTGAGCAGGTCAGCACTTTAATGCTGATCCACTCATCTTTAGAGGACAGTACCATAGCCACAGTTTTGTTCCTGGGGGAAACAGAATCACTGGTTTGTAGAGTTCCCTTTGGCCTTAAAACTGGCCACAGAATTGGATGCTCCTGGTGGCAAAGATCAAACGTCAAGGCATCCTGTAGTGGATAAGCGTGTAGGGCTGTGATGTGGTGAATAAGAGAAAATGTATCTTTATGAGTCACTGACTTGTTCTTAATGGGACCTGCAAAGGGACAGATGAAGGAAAAGAGGAGAGAAGAGTAAAGGAGAGAGAGAAATATCATAAAGGAAAAATTAATCTAAATCAGTTTTGTCCATGCACTAATTTTTAATAACTAAGGGAAATGGCTTCCTAGAGATTAACAAAATCAGATCAGTGAAAATGCCGCTTCAAATATTACTCCAAACCAACCTGAACCAACCTCTTTTCAGATCTGGGAAAAGAAAAAAAAAAGATATGGAATCCTTGCTAAACTATTTTCCCTTTCCATATAGACACAAACTTCCTGAACAGAGTCAAAGTCTTCTGCAAAAGTCCCTTCTTGCCACAGTCATAGTCCAAGAGGAAGCAAGAAAAAGCAGAAATCAGTGTTTTGCTGAGATGTTTTCCAAACAAACAATTTGGAGAAGTAGAATCTGAAACACTGAGTATCTTTAGGCTGAATTCAAACACCAAACCTGTATGCCAAATCTTCCTTTCTGATACCAATCATGGAAGAAGCCATTTTTACAGCAGGTATATTCAATGTCTTTTAAATTGCTCTTAATCAGATATGGTATCAGTCCCTCCAAGAGTTTTGCTCTTACCAGATAAATAGATAAACAGACACCAACCTGTTTTAATCAAGTGCAACATGCATGAGTGCAGAATTTACCTTGCAGTATTAGTGTTAGTGTTAGTGTTAGTGTTAGTGTTAGTGTTAGTGTTAGTGTTAGTGTTAGTGTTAGTGGTGGCATTAGCAGATTACTTCATTTGAGTAATAGAACCAGAGATGCTTCAAAGTCTGTTAGGACGTTACCTTGGGAAAAGCTGTGCGCTGTAGCACATGAATTAAATGCATGACTGAAATATATGATAAACCAGCTGTATCAGAGGACTGTAGCATCTCCTGGGTGCAATTTATGGCAAAGCATCATTTAGTTACAGATGCCTACAGACTATAGACTGCAGAGCTGTAGTAATCTCTAGACAATTACTGAAAGTTTGTTTTGAAGGCTTAAGTATTGCGTGGATGTTGCAGTAGGGAGGGCTGAGTTTCCTACCAAGGAATGATTGACAGGTTAGAGAAGAATAAAAAAAATCTGCTTCTAACAGAACAGACTCCATCTCTATTGACCAACTTCAGCTTGGTAGACAGAAAATCCGGCATGTAATTAGGACACAACTCAGTTCATATTTCTTTTCTTTCATCTCTTTATTTCTAGTCCCTGGGCAGTGGGTGTTTCCAGTCAGTGGAAAGCTAGGGCAGCAAGAGCTTGAATACTGTCCTATAGAAAGTAACTAATAGCCTCTCAGTCTGCAAAGGTGAGCACTAACATTTCTGAAAGGTTCTTTTGTTATTATCCACCCAGATCCATGTCCATGCCCATGCCCGGAGACCTAAAATTTTATTTGGAAACCCATAGAAGTTGCAGTAAAAATGTACATTTTTGCAAGCTTATAGGACTATTGAAAGCATACAAAAGGTACAGGTGCCCACTGTAAACGGAGCTCTCATTTGGAGGGAAGAGTGAAAGCTAAGCTTGACCTGAGCTACCCGAGTCGAGCTCTCCTTAGTCCTGGGTGAAACAGCCTGTACAGCTGCTTTGTCTATAATGTGTTGTTGTTCTCCTGTGTCTGCTTTAGGCTCAACCATCCTTGCACCTTCAGAAAAATACTGAGAAATATGTTTCCCTGTTTCTTTTTCCAGGGCCTGGGTGGCATGATCTCTTAATGCATCTGCCTGTTTACGTTAGCAAAATGGAAAGCAGCTTTGTTTATGGAAAAGATCTATTTTTGTTTTACTTTTTTTCTCTCAACTAAACTGACTTTTATCCGGGATTGTGCTTTGCTTGGGAAAAGAAATGTGCTGCAATTTTGAGTCCTAACTTGAAAGTCAGGTCAGGAGGAAAGGGGGAAATCCTGATCATATTATTTAATTTTGTAGGATTACAGTGCAGGCTAGAAAACTAAAAGAGTGGATGAGTTAATATCCCCCTCTTCTTTGCAACATCTTGTCCCTGTGCAATGACATTTGCTCTCTCCCACAGATATTTAGATAGGACATATCAGAAATAAAATCAGTAGTTCCATCTTATGGACAGCAGGACAGTGTGTAGAAACCAAGGGAGAAAGAAATTTCAGAAAGTTCAGAAAGAAACCATCATGGTCCCCTGAAGATAGAGCATGTCATTGGGTGTCTTTTAACTTCTTCAGACTTTGATCTTGTAAGCGATCAAGCAGTGTCAGAACATGGATGGAAGATTTTGAATGAGCACCCAGACAGGGCACTGTGATGGTGCGATATGGGAAGGTGTGGAACATAGTGTGCATTATTCAGTCTCTGCACAAATTACTGCCTGCTTGAGAACATCATAGTTATTTATTCAGATGTACTGCTTTATTACTGAAAGGTGAAGGATCCAGCTCTCAACCTGGAAGTCAATGTAAGGTCTGGCCAGTTCTGGTCATGAGAGTCTGCTGAGCTGCTTTTTGGTCCAAGTTGATAGTTACGCCTTGAGCTTAATTTTAGCTGTAATGCTGATTCACAGCATGGCTTCTGACAGTTCTCCAGTTCCTCCTCAGTGAAATAGAGATCATACTTTCTGGTTTTGCAGAACTGTACTGAACTCTTTGAACGTGTGATATAAGTCGGAAGTTGCATAAATAACAGCCATCACTTTATGACGCTTAATTCAAGGTGAAACCCATATATCTATATAATATAACCTTAAAGCTCCACAAGATAGGGAAATTAATATATCCATTTCATTTATGAGGATTTAAATGTGTATGTGTTTGAGGGGAGTGTCTTAGGCAACAGTGGCAGCATGCCTTCTATGAAGATTGTCTTTCCACAGTAACATATTTGTTACTGATACATATATTTGTTAAAAATGAAGGAAATTACAGACTTCAGGTGGGCCTTGCAACTTCTGCTCAGCCCCACCACTCACAGGACTTTGTGACACAGTCATTTCACATCTAATCGCAACACAGTTTTCATTCCACATATTTCTTTTTCCCATTTTCAAAGTCTTGTGAAAATCACAGTACTCTTTGGAATAATGACAATGAAAATTTTAAAATACAAATTATTTAAGTGACTTAAATGTAGAAATTTGCTGCCACTATCCAGTAGTAACATGATATGATAGCCAAGGTATGCACTATTAAGAGGGATAATGAACAATGATAATAACCCTTAATAAGTCATAAGAAATAATAAAGAAGGTAATGAAATGCCAGTTTTCACAGTTAGCTGTGAAATGTTTCTCATGCTGATGTGAGAAAACCCAGGTAAGGACCATTTCTGTTGATTTACTTGCACTGTTAACGTCTCTTTTTAACATTACATTTGTGAACTGGAATGACTGAGCAATGCCATGTTCTGATACATGCCAGGTACAAGTCTTTCTAAAAATGCAGGATCAATTGAAGAACAAAGAACAACAAGACAGTAGCTAGTTTCTGTCTAATTTCCCATTTGACATTGTAGAAGCACCAAAATTATTCGTTTGATTTGAAATAGGATAGTTAACTGTGCCTTTCTGGAACCCCTCCTAGCACATACACATATACACAGTCCCCATCAACAAGTTCCCTACCCACAGCCATCTATAACATGTGCCAACTGGAGTAAACCACTAATATTACTCAACAAGGAGCTCATTATAGCTTCCTCTTCATCTACCGGGCTTTCATAAAAGGTCACAGTCTTTGGGAATGCACGGCAGGGCATTCCCAAAGGCAGGCAGGCAGGCAGGATGGGGGTACAGGCTTCTTCATTGCCACCATCGAAGTCTATGGCTTTCAGCAACAGCTGTCATTACCCTCACTTAGGATAACATCCCTTCTGCCTAGAACATAGGCCAGCTGTGGAGCCAACCTGAAATTAGCTAGCAGGCAGTTCTTTCTTACTTTCTCTACACTGTCGCAAGAATTTTCTCAATTTCCCATTATCACAAGGGACGTACTCGCTGGTGTGGATTTTTGTGAGACACCGCAGCATTCACCATCACACACACCGTTCCCTGTGGCTTTGCCACTAGTCTCCCTGTACTTGGTAGTTCAGTGGAGTTTCCTGCCCTTGGAGCTCTGTAAATTCCTTGCAATGGAGTCAATTTTATTTGTGTTATAGTATTCAATGTCCAGCATGAGGTGCTGCTTCTCACTACTGCAAAGAATTAGGAAAAAAGGACAAAATTGCAGAGAAAAGCTGTGGCACCCAAACAAATCCCTTCCCTTAACTTCTACCTGAAGCAGATGCTGGTGGTATATTTCATGTGTGGGACTTCCTTGATTTACACCCTTGTAAAAATCAGTATTCAAAGCTCCTTTTCATGTGCAACTTTCATCTAAGTAAAAGGGATATGGCATATCAAAGGCAGCTGCACCAGCCACTTTAGATTTATTAGTAAATCCATTGAAAAAACATTTCCAGTGAAATAAATCTCAGCCTGCTGACTTCCTCCTATTCTTTACTTATCCTCTTATTGATTTTTGTCTTGGAGATTTAAACCTCTCAATTTGTTTTATGAGACACTTGTCGAACAGATGACAAGAAAAAAGACAGTGCTGGATATTTTCCTTAGCAGTTTTAAGTAGAAATAAAGAGCATTTCTTTGAAATTATTCTTGCTCCTGTGACACGGCAGGAAGAACATATCTGACGAGCCCTTTCGAAGGCTTTAGATCGGTGCTCGAGGGAAGCTCGCCAGCTGCCACCGACACCGCTTCGTGGCAGCAGCACCCCGGAAGCTCATCAACAAGTTTGACATGTAAACAAGCTCTTGCTAAAAATATTTAACTTTGGGGATCCCGACGATGTTGTGGGGCCAATAGTGCCGTACAGATCCTCTCAGCTCTAGGCTCCTGCTTGAAGTTAGGCCGTCACCCGAAGGTCATTCCTGTCCCACAGCTGTCCGGAGGGATGAGTAGGCAGAGAGGTCACTCAGACGGAAGCCTCTTCTCTATCACGGCGTCCACCTTTTGGAGCAGGTGTCAGTCATGGTGCCGGGGACACTCGCTAAACACGGGGCGCTGGCATTAGCCCTAGGCTTGGGCAGCGCCAGGCACAACATGGCCTTGCCCTGGCTCTGCGCTGGGGGCAGCCGCACAACATGAGGTTCCCCAGGGAGCATCGTGATGCTGCAGGCCATGGCGAGAGGCGCCGCCTCACCTCAGGACCGAGGTGCTGCGCGCCGCCCCCTCGGCACCCCCGAACCCGGCGGGGAGCGCAGGGAGAAGCGGCTGCCTTTCAGGCTCATGTCAGATATTCTATATAAAAACTTACCTATACGTGCAGGACGCAGGTGGGAGAGGTCACCTCGAGGTCGCAGGATCCGTTTGGGAGCAGGCGGCGGCATGGGGAGGCCCTGCTCTCCTGCCGGGCAGGCAAACCCGCCTCCGAGAATGCAGGTGGGGGTCTCCTGGCTGGGAGCTGTTTTCTGGAGAAAAGGCACTTTTATGGACTCAATGCTTCTGCCCCGTGGCTCCGGCCTCTGGCTGGCACGGGATAAGGGGCATCGTGTGAGCATGGGGAAGGGAGGATTAAACCACAGCCTGCTCTGAACCCTTCCTGAAGTGAATTTAAGATTGATACACTATAGCACAACATATCTTTAAGGGCCTTCTTGCCCCCCCAAGCTGTAAGATTTAAATCTTTTTTTTCTTTTCTTTAAGAGTTATTAGCCCAGGACCTCTCCTTGTTATTTGTTTCGTGGTGCAGCTTTTCAGTTGGCGTTTCAGAGGAGACTCCTGAGCCGTGAGCTGCAGGGCAAACTGTGGCTCCCTGCGCAGGGCAGCGCGATGCAGAGGTTGCTGCTCATTCAGCTTTGGGAATAGCAGGAACGCGAGGGTTGGAAGGGGCCTTCTGGTTCACCACGCCAGTCCTCCATCATTAGAGGCAGCTCTGTTACATAATTCCCTTCACACACTGAGCTGTCTCTGTCCTTAAGCCCGCCAGGTTATTTCTGCCCGCCTGCGTCTGTGGGAAGGTGTTGCCCATAATTTGGATCGCTGCCACGATCCTACACCACGATCATTGCTGCTGTTGGACATTTTTAGCAATTTTAAGGTCAAGCCTGGAGAAATTTCATAACTTGCCTACTAGTAGGGTCTTCAGCACTGCTACCAAACCCCTTCTAGAAGGCACTGCGTCTGACAGAGCTCTCAGACCTCAGTAGCTCATCTCAATCCCACATAGGTTAGTTCAAATGCAAGGAATATCTGCCACTCATGTTTTTTGTCATATATTTTATGGGATGATATTATTAGCTGAGATCTCTGTGAACTCCTGCCCTCTGATTAACACCTCAATACCCCACCTTGCCATGGCTGTTGACTAGGATCACAGGCACAGGCTCGCCATATGCATCGGCAACCTCTGTTTTCTCTTGCTCCAGCTCCCTGCAGTTTTGGGCATAACTCATGCCGACCCTTTTTACAGGATTGATTTCTGTCTGGCCTCTTGGCAGGACAGGATAGAAGGGGCAAGAATACAAGATCTTAAGGTCTTGTTGCAGAAAAACCCAAAGGTCTCCTCTTGTATCCTGGTCTCTGAGGGAGCATTTCAATGGGCCCCTATTACAAACAGTCCTGTTTCCCACCCTATTTTTTTGGCACTTCATAGAAGGCCTCTTTGGAAGGGACTAATGGCCCTCTGAGACAAGCCCCCTTCTGCCAATAATGGTAGGTCAAAAGTTAAACTGAACAGAGAGGAATGAAAACCGGATAAAATACTCTATAAATCTTGACTCTCTAATTGAGAACTGTCCAATGCGAAGTGCAGTAGAGGATCTGTTTTACCTCAGTGCTCTGCGAGGGGCCAGATCCCGCTCCTCTTGATGGGCTGGAGTAACCTACTCATCATTAACGGGACCTCTCACTTGATTAAGACAAGCAAGACATGGGTCTGTACAATCTCCTTGAAGTGACTCAAAGTTTGATGGTTAATGTAATTCCTCTTCTGCAGTTATGGGAGTAGAATGATGTTTTTTATTTCACAGTAAAGGCATCTCGACTCATCTTTCAGCAGAGCTGACATGATTGGGTATGTGTGTGTCTGGGGGCAGAGGTTTGCAGGACAAAAGGATCTATACAAATATAACCGTAACGAGAAGTTCTTACAGAGGAAAATTTTATCTGAATGTAACATGTCATCTAAGATGTTTTATAGATATTTTTGCTGTATGAGGTAAAGGAGGGAGGATTACACCTATTTTACAGACTGGTGAAATCAGCACATAAAGAATTTAAGTGACTCACCCATGATTACACAATAACTCAATAGCAGACCCCAGCAGACATTTGAGGAGTCTGGAGTCGCAGAATACTAGCCCAGATTGTTGCCTTGGTCTCTTGTCATCTCTGTCAGACATACATTACTTTCAGACACTTAGAATATGATAGAGTCAAAAATAGAAGAACAGAGCCTGTTTATTCCTCAGCTTATATATCAGACACTCGTTTGCTTTCAGTGAATACTTTCGCTGTTTACATTTTAACAGGAATTCTAATTATTGAAGCGATTCATTACAGACTTACGTTATTACTTTTCCCAGTAGAACTTTTTGACACTAAAACAAAAGTACTGATACTGCAAGCAGACCACTGAGGTCCCCATCCATTCAGCTCAAGAGAACAATCCTGTAACATTAGAATAAAGCAGACTTTTATTAATGCTACACCTTGGAGCTCTTCTCTGAATAGGAAACATTTCCCCAAAAATGTATTTAAAATTACATCCCTACACCCTGAGCTAATTTTTTTCAGCCTGGTTAGCGTCATAAAATGGATCATGAATATGTCCTTTGAAAACGATGCCAGGTTTGTGTAGCTTATACAGTCTGAGTGTGCTGGTGCTAAGAAAATTTCTCCTACTGTATAGAATGTGTGTGCCAGAGAAGAGGGAGAGGGTTAAGGAAGGGAAAACATATACTGGAATGTGGTGCCATAACAAATCTATCCCTAATCTTGAAAGCTCCATAGTGCATGAGTAATGAAACTGAGGATGAATTATTACATCTTGCTCTCGTAATTTGCAGGTATGTGTGTATTATCTTACAGTTTAAATATTCCATATATGCTCTGTGATGATGCTTTTCTCAATATAGGAAAATAAGAGTAGTATTAGTCACATGTCAGTAGCTTTGTCAGTGATTGCAAAATGTTTTTCTTTCCAGGAGGCAAGTGTACTGAATAACGCAATGCTTACAATTTAGGCTGTCTTTTAATACTCTCTTTTAGGCTGTCTTTTAATACAAAATTTAGAAAAGGTTGTTTTAATTTTAATGGCTACAATGTCTGCTCCCTTTATTCCTGCCCTTTATCATCTTACACACTATGTTCTTATAGAGAAGGGGGGAAAAAAAAACATTCCAGTGTCTAATAAATCTGAAATCCATCAGGGGCTGCAAAGCGTTCAATCTCCTTCCTTGCTTCAGCTCGTGTTACATTCAGCAGCACAACAAATGCACTTTGTGCGCAAATGCCAATGGATTAAGCACTTTCGTTCATTTTCCAGGGTGGGAACAGATTCCATTTTTTTAGAGTTTTGAAAATTTGCAACAAACAATAGACCTGCACAGTGGATTTTTAAGCAAGGAGAGGGAAAATTTGTATTACAATAGCTGTTACCAAGCAGGATTTTAATATTGTTCAAGGACTTTTTAAAAATATTTTATGATACCAGGCTTCCATAGCATGCAGTTCTTTGCCTTTAGTTTTCTGTGCTCATTTACAAGATTTTATCTGTGTGAAGATCCTTGTAGTCTCTTTTTTGTTCTTACATATTTTGCTGCCTGTCATAGTGGCTTTGCACATGCAGTGCTCTTTCAAATCGGAATTTTACATTTGTTCTTTCGTTTTGCATTTCCCTAAAATAAAATATTTGGGGGCAAAAAATAAATATTTTTTTGCTCTTTCTGCGAGGAAATGTAATGTGGGACCAACTTTTCGAGTGCACCAGGACCAATTTTCAAATACATGATCTTACAGGTATGAGAGGTTTTATTTCAAAAGAGCTCATTTCACAGTTACACACCAAAAAGAGGAGTAGATTAATAGGTGTCAGGCATTTTAATAGTTTCTTTCTGACCCTTGCAGACAGATTTCTTTCAGAAGAACTGAGCACTTAGCAAGCTGAGTTCTTCTAGAAATCAGAAGCCAATTACGCATGCTGAACTTTTCCACAAAATACAGCCATTCTTTCAGATACCTGCATCTTAGTTTCTGCTCCTGTGAGATGGAAGCATTGATAATAAGTTACATCATTATTAATGAATCAATCAGTGGATGATATTTATGAAATGCTTTTAGACTCATGCTAAGAAACATTAGAGCAAATAACTTTCAGGAGAACAAAACTCCTGTAAGGTTTAAAAGTGTGCCTGGAAATCATCTTTCAAATTTTGCCCCATACAAAATATAAAAAATATATATTTTATATATTATAGAATATAAGCTGCATTTGTCAAGAGCACTTTGAAAAGCAGACAATAACCAATATGTATGATTTTAAGGAAAAAGATGTAGTTAGGTAACATATCTAGAGCACTTTCACATAGCCCAAGGATTCAGGTCTGCAGGCACAAAAATTGGATAGTGGTAGCAAAGGAAAAAAAGAAAATAACAGACCCTCTGAGGGCAACTTTCAAAAGGGTACATGTGAATCTGAACGATCTGCTGAACTTTCATGTGTACAGACTCTACAGGGGTTTACACTCATGCATGAGCATTTTCGCACATGCCAAAGTTAAGCTCTTAAATATACACGAATTTGAAAACATCTGCGTTGTTAGGTAGCATGAAGGTAAGTGGGACACAGCAGTAACCTGGAGGGTTCTTAGCAAGCGTTTGCGCTGTTGTCTTAACTTTTAGTCATGTCCTCAGCTTAAGCAGCAGAAAAGGCAAAATACCCTCCAGCCTGCCCCACCATAGGCTTCTGTGCTGGATTAAACAAGGGCAGAATTTAGAATTCTCCGAAATCCTCATAGGTGAGAGAAATAGAGAGCATCTTCCATGTTAAATCTGCCAAGCCACTGCTTTCTTCCTGGCTGTGTAAATAGCATTAGATCTGCAAGGATGCAAAAGGTCTCATTTTTTGCTCCCATTCAGTAAATCCGATACCTTCAGCTTGCAGGGGCCACCTGTGCACTGTAGAAGGGGCTTTTTGCTCCTCTCAGTTTATGTCGTTGTAGCATGAAAGTATAAAATAAAATGAACTGTCCTTAGATATCTTGAGGAAAAAGTGCTAGTGGTCACCCATTTCTCAGGGAAACCTTCAATGTTATGCCAGCAATTCCACAACTTTAATTGGAAGGAGTTGCCCACTAAGCCAAAGAAAGTGTTTAGCCTCTGCTTAGAGCTGCGGTTCCCAGTATTTCTTAAGCAACAGTTGAAACTGTCGGTATTTTAGGAAAGCTAGAGGTATTGCAGCCATTTCCGATCAGATGATAGCTCTCGAGGCGTACAGGGGAATAGGATTTTTTGAGCAGGTTAAGTTAAATACTAAACCTGACATTATTAGAGCTGATGGAAACACAGGATTCAATATTCTGTGCAAAAATATGTTTTTGAAGGAAAAGCTCGTTTTAAGTTAGTCAGAGTGTACCATTTTCTGAGGTTAAATTTGATA
This sequence comes from Nothocercus julius, assembly GCA_013398735.1. NCBI lineage: Eukaryota > Metazoa > Chordata > Aves > Tinamiformes > Tinamidae > Nothocercus > Nothocercus julius. The sequence continues at coordinate 351,495 of VZSV01000144.1, forward strand.
CTGTTGTAACACAACACATTTCAAAACTGAGTATCATTTTGAAATATGAAGTAGAAATGTTCCAGTCCTGTGAGAGCATATTTATAAGTTCTGATATTATTAGTATTCTTTTTTTATTATTATTTTTTTAACCAAAATTTCTTTGGTCTTGCTAAAAATCCACTTCCATCAGGACATTGTCAGTGAGATAGGAAATGAATCTGGAGACTTTACTCTCAAGGATCTCGAGGCAAGGAATCTGTTCAGCAATTTCTTTTAGGTTTATTTTTTGGTTAGATAGCAAATAAAGTAATCACCTTTTATCTGTAGCCTGCAGTATTTTTGTTTTGCAGCACAAAATTGCAACAGGGAGCTCAGAAAGTAGCCTTGTTGCCTTAGCAGTACTGGCCTCCCTGATGATTCTGTACACTAACAGGGTAATAATAAACAGAAATGCCTTTTGAATTACAAGTTCCATTGGAATCACAGGGGGAAGGTCAGTGTTTGCCAAACTGAGGAAGACAAAACTGGCATGAAAGGAATTTTATGTTCAAGCTTCTCAGAGGGGATTAGAAGGACTTTCTTAATAGTAACTGAAAGGAAGCTGGAATGGTGTCACTGAACATACAGACATTGCTCTGCGCACAAGCACAAATACGCAAACAGTCATCTCACTAAGCAGCACAAGGAGCAAATACATGAAATTGCTGCAACGTTTGAGGCCTTTTTGAAATACATTTTTTCATCTTTCATCTCCACATGCTAAATATATAATAAGATACCTTGTTTTCTTGCCCTGTAGACCCACATGACCAAAATGAGGGACATTAGTAAGTGTTAGAAAAAGTATTCAAGTGTGAAATGAATTTCTCAAACATTAATAAGTATTTCTAGAACCTCAGTTTCATAATTTGACAGTTCCACAGTTAATAAATCACAGCAAAAGGAAAGTGTGATAACAGCAGAGCAAAAGGAAGCCTGGATCTATGAAGTGCAACTGAGGGATAAGTGAAAGAAACATGCTGATGACCCCGAGTTTACTTTTGGGTTTTCTGAGCTTTCACTCAGTTAAATTCATTCCTCTCCTCTAAAGACCTATTATGTGCCTTTACCTACGTTCCTCACTGATTTTGCTTGTAATTCAGCTTCTTTGCCAAGTTATTTCCTGATTTAAGGAGAACTGATTAAAAAAAAAAAAAAAAAAAAAAAGGAACACTGAGATGAAAGGAGCATCCATAGTATATTCGAAAGGGTTTTCTAAAGAGGTGGGTTGATTTTAATTAACTTCCTGAATGAAACAATTCAGGTCTGGGGCTGGCAATCTCCAATAATCACTCTTTGGCCTCTGGATTTAAAAGGGAGTCAATTACACAAAACAATGTAACAAAAAGGCAGTAAATGGAAGGAAGTAGTTATGTGTATTATGGCAGCATACACATTAAGAGAGGCCCAGCATCGCGGCCCAAAATGAGATTAGTACTCACTGCAGCAGACACTAAATATACATGAGAAGAGACAGCCCCCTACTCCGAGGCTTATCTTCTCTGCAAGACTAGTTCCTGTTTATATATTTTGAGTATTTCCCCTAATTCAAGCTCTATCTGCACACAAAAAGCCCAAACTGTAACTTCAGTTGCCTGTCCCTGGAGTGCCGCAAACCGAAGTGCCAGTTGCCCAACTGGCCACGTGCCACAACGACCACTCTGCAATGGGGACCATGCTTGGCATTGCTCTGCTGATACCGCAGCTCTGGTTCTTCCCCTCTATCCTCCCTTTCAGGTGTTCTGAGAAGGGACAGACCACATTCGCCACAGGAGGAATTCACACAGAAACTTGAGGAAGCTATTGCTGCAGTCGCCAATACGCAAGGAACATGAGGAATGAAGAGATTACCTTGCCAAAGGTGCCAGTAACAGGGTTGTCCATAAGCAGGACTCTGTCCAGCTCTTCTCACAGCAGGGCCCTGGTATCTGCTGGCACAACCTGCCTAAACCCTGACAAATTCCCTGGACTGGGAAGCTTGTGTGAAAAGGGAGCACCAAAGCATCAGGAACATGGGAAAAAAAAAAAACATTCATCTGAAAAAGTGAGAAATATTTCCAGGCCCTGCACATCTCTGACAAAGATAGTTTCATATAAAAGTGCCCCAGGATTTTATGTCTCACTCTGTCAGGCCTTCCAACCTGCAGCTTCCTGTACGCTCTCTGCAGTCCCAGGCCCTAGTATTAGACCCTCTGAATGCTATATAAGAGCTATAGCTGTAATTCTGTTTGTCTAGGTATTGCCATCACCTGCAACATATCTGCAGCCTGCTTGCGGTTTGAGGTTATGAAAAAACTCCTCTGTGTTTTGTGCTAGCAAAATTTTCACCCAGGTAAGAGGAAAGCTGGAGTAGCTACCAAAGGCTACAGTAACCACGGAGAGACAACATGAAAATAGTGCCCTTGAAGCCGATGTTTTTATTTTCTGCTGTATGACAGACTGTAGGGTGTCCTTGTCTTGTTTTTAATGGATAGGGCAAGGAATTAAGCAGGTCTTATTTTCCTTCGAGTAGTATATGGAGGTATGGAAGGTCTGCCTGTATCCATGAACTCTGCAGGGGTAGTTCATCTCAAGTCCACTTGATTTCTCTTGTGTTGTATATAGAGACAGAGTCACTGACATAAGAAATTTGATAAACCCTTTTGGTTACCAACATAGCAAACTAACATAGTCCAGGAGTTTGAAGCTCCTCCCTCTAAAAATCTTTTCCACTCTCCCTGTAGAAACACCAGTTTGGCACCATCACTAACTTTTAGCCTAGAAAAAAACTGAATATTTACTTATAAAAAGAAAGAAGGAAAGAAAGAGAGAGCAAGCAAATATGCGGTTCTCCTCCCCTAGCAGTTCACCTTTCCCTTGCTTGTGCCCTTGTAGGGCTTGCAAAGCCTTCTCCCTTGCAAACTCTCATGCTCAAAAGGCCACAACACAGAGATACTCGAACAAACCAAAAGCACTCAGCAGGTTAAAGATTTTTTGTCTCTCTTTGGTCTTCTATATCTTTATCTTCTATAACCACTGGTGGGAATTTAGTACCGTGCTCTGGCCAGCAGTGCTTCAGGACAGCATGACACATCCTCGTTTCAGATACACATCTGTGCCCCTGCACCATCAAACTGCTCAGAGAAGCTCCTGGGCTTCTGTTCAACGGAGAATAAGTGAAGACAATTGTACTAAGGCTGCTTGGTGGTTTTGTGATGCAGGGAGAAAGAGAAAATCCTGGACTTCAGAGCCTGAGTTTTGTCACTTGTCAATTCCTCTGACATTAATGCGCTAATTCTAGGGTAGGGTTTAGTTCGGGAAAGTACCTTCAGTCAGGTGAGCACATTGGTTTAAAAGAAAGTACATGAATAAAAGTTGGCCTAAAGAGGGTCTTTTTATTAGTACAACTCAAATGGCCCACTGACTGCAAGCCCAGAAGACACTTAGTGCATATCTTAGCCAGAGAAGGAGCCTTTATAGATAAGAAAAGAGAAATGGCTTTTAAAAGTGAGGTTTTCCTTACCACTTCTAGTTTATCCTGTGCCAGCAGAATTAATGAATAAAGAGGAACAGGAAGGTGGCTACAAGAGGAGTAGGGAAGCTCAGGGTTGTGGTTTTATCCGGATGGCGTGTCCTGGTGCTTCCTTCTCACTCACCTGGTCTACAGATTAAGCAAATGAAAATTGGAGACACACGAAAAATGAATGAAAGTGATCTTAAATGGGGCAAAGAGAGAAAAGCTTAAAGTAAATAGCTGAGGTCAATCTGTCCAAACGCCACATGTAAGGATGGCTCTGCTCTGCTTAATGACACAAGAGCATGAAAGGTGAGAGAGAGGAAGGGACCCTTTCAAAGGGCTGTTGTTTTAATGCATCTATGTTTATTTTAAAAGCTTTTCAAGGAGGCAGGGAGAGAGGCTACTGTCTCTCAGTGATAAAAATTGAGTGATTGAAGACACTATTCACGGACAATCTGCTCTCCGTCTCTATAGTTGCCCACCAGGTTATATGCAGGTAAAGCAAGCTAAGAAGGACACAGCTATGGGAAGAGGACTAAGAACCAGGACTCCCGGGCTGTAATTTTAGTTCTGATGCCGACTCCATCTGTAGCCAAGGGGTATGAAACTTCAGTGAGACCATCTATCTGGCAAGGGGGTGCAATAATCTTTACTCTCCTCACAAGACAGGGACGTGATGAGGTTTAAGGAGTGTCTGCCAAACAGATTGCCTTCACGGTGATAAGTGGCATAGACATATAAAGTTTCCTATAGTCAAAACAGAGCAGTGTGTAGAGGAATTCTAATTTCTTCAAGCAGATCTGTCCCTATTCGATTTGGACGTGGCATGTGAACATCTTTACCCACAATTTGCCTGTTATGCAGCAAATAACATAATAGCTTATGGCTCCTCTTTTAGAAATGGATTCTTGCTTCATGTCTGATATTAAATGGTTTCAGGCTGGAGTCTACTGTGCTGTATGAGAGCTAGTCTGTTTTAAAAGCCAAAAAGCTTTTGCTTCAGCTGCGGTCATGTACAGACACTGTAACCCGGCTCTTGTGGAGACAGCTGACTGTGGAACATCTCCCAGCAGGATGCTGAAGATGAAGGTATTCTTGGTTTTAGTTTCAGAAGATTGTTCTGCCACAAGTTCAGAGTCAGTTCCAGCACTCGCTGACCCCTGCTGTCCTCACACACCTCAAAATGGCCCTTATTTAGGAGACAGGAAAAAAAATCTCTTTCTTGGTACCTCTCTCGCCCTTGCTCTCTCTCATGTAGTGCTGGTCTTTATGAGCAATGACACATTCTCACTGTTTCTCATATGCCCTTCCATTCAGATGTAAAGTTTGGTCCAGATTCATTCTTGCTGTCATTCCAAATGAAGCCAGAAGAGTTATTCTGGGAATCATCTGTACTCTGCATTTGACCTACACAAATTTGGAAGGACAGGTTTTTGAATGCAAATGATCCTGCAAGGTACAGAGGGCCTTTAGTCAATGAGGGAGAAGGATGCTCACAGCCACGCTGCCTAAGAGAGGGCTTTTTCATAGGACTTACAGAATGATTGCAACTGGCTGGCAATGAGGGCTCCTAGGTGCTGGTCCCAATCCCATCCCTAGTGTGCCACGGGATAGAAGGGTTGGGCTTTCCAACACTCCTAGCACTCGGATTGTTCTCCACAAACCAGGCTCCACTGCAAACCTTCTGCAGATCAGAACTCCTGAACAAGCACACCCAAGGCTCAGCATGGCCAAGTGAGCAAGTTTTAATTTGAGTTAAATTTTATGTCCCAGTTTCCTTTTTTTTTTTCCCTAGCTCACTGTTGGAATTAACTGCAAAGGGCAAAGAGTCACAAATTCTGACCCCTAAAATATCTATTGCTGTGAGTTCAGTTCTCTGTCCTTGAGGATCTCTGTCTCTGAGCTAATGGAGTTGCAGCCCAAAAAAGGAGACAGATGGTACTGACGAGCTGAAATTATACTCAGCTAAGTGCAGCGCTATAACTGCTATTTGTCATTCTAACATCACTGATTTGTCTAGAGAGAAAAACAAATAACTTGTTGGGGGAGTAAGCAACGGAGTGGCTGTGGCCAGGCCAGATTGGAAGTGGGTGTAAGGCTCAGCACACAGAGACCCAGGTGCCATCAGCACTCAAGAGAGGCTATTAGGATGTCATTTCAGTTTCTTTCTCTGTCTATCCCTTTCTCTCTCCTTACTGTGGAGGTGGAAGGTGCGTGTGTTGTGAGGTGAACTGGGGAGCGAAGATAAAAACTGTGGTAAGGAAATGCTACAGCTTTATCTCTCTCCTTTGATGTGGAAGGACAAATTAATTGATAACAGAACCAGCCAAAACAGATGTGGTCATGGCCTCCTGAACTGCCCTACTGAAAGGAAAAGGGCCCAGCAACATCAAAGACAGAGGTCAGCCAGCATTCCCCAAGCTCAAAAAGACAAATCATGACAGGCAAATAGCTCAGGCTTCCACTGGAAAGGGGTTATTACCACAAAAGATGATGTCTGGCACATGGTCGCTGTCCCTATCAGCTGGACTTGATGGCTTCTCCTCTCTGCCATTTCCCCTCTGTACCCAAATGCAGAGTGTGAGTCTAAATGTGTAAATGTGACTGTTTTGTGTGTAATCACACAGAACAAAACCACCAAGCAGAATCCAAGAGGCAGGTGAGAGCTCACTCAGTGGAGTTAGAAAATCAACGTGAGCTAGTTTGAGTCCTCTGGTAGCCATGTTCTTTGAAATTACAGTGAACCTATTTTCTCACTTCATATCAAGAGTGAAAAGATCTGAATTCTCGTCCCAGTTCTACTGTTTGCTGACTGTGTGCCTTGGGCAAAACAGGTCCTCTGTTGTGCCTCTATTTCTCCATCCCTAATGGAAGTGACAAAGAAGACTGCTTTAAGATCTCCATATCCAATAGAACTTCAGATAATATTAGTATTTTATACTCTGTGTTTCTTGTCTCTACCATACACTCTTCTGTTGTCTTGGATGTCTCTGAGCATCTTGATGCTTTTCCAAGTGTTTCCCATCTATTACAAGCTTTTCAAAATCATTGAACAGTAAACACTTGCACCAAAAGAGCTGATTGCACGGCATTTCTCAGGTTTAGATGCTTTGTTCCCTCTTTCTCTATCTGGAAACAGAAATATATGTCCTTCAAATGCGATGACCTTCAAAACTGAAACTCTCCCCCCTGGCAAGCTGTTATCTAACTCAGGGTATATATTTTCCTTTTTATCATAGTACTGAATTTCTTACACACATTCATGTATTCATCCTTGCAACACCACTGTGAAGAATCAGCATGCTGTTAATCCCTTTTTTACAGATGCAGAACTGAGATCTGTAGCTGTATCTAAACTGTGGGAGCAGAAGCACTTTCACATGCTGTACAGGTGCTGGCCAAAATCTAGATAGTTCTGGATCCATAGTTCTGGATGTCCCAAGACACAGGGACATGTCACAGAGAGCAGCTGCCTCACATTTAATATTTAGTCAGAGTTCCTAAATGACTGATCCAGCCTCTCCTATGAGACCAGTGCATACTGAGGTCCCTGATCATTGGTATATTCGAAGACTTAAGACAAGGCCATGGCTACTTTTCTGTCCGTCACATGAGTATAGCCGCCACCCAGGATACAGACCACGCCATAATCTCGGAATTTATTTCTTTTCACTGCAGTTCACCAGCAGATCTGAGTGTTCTGAGGCAGCTCGGGAGAGATGCACATCACCAGCTACCAAGAGATGCTCAGTTGTTCCACTTTTAAGTGTCCTTGTGCCCGTTATAACATTGTAACAAAAATAACCAGAAGCGGGTATGAGCTCCCAGCAGGCATCAGTGATTCACAGCAAACTGTAAAAACCAATGCATGACATAGATAAAGGCATTTGGAGCCCCAAGACACAACTCTGGTGTGTGTGCGCACCCTAGACTACGTCACCAGAAAGCAGAGAACTGCAAAAGCTTCTCTTCCCTGGTGTGCGACAATAACATGGTGGGACAGGTCACATTCAGAGTCAGCAGGATCCTGTTCTCTGCCCGTGAAGAAACCTAGAGGAGAGATCAGACAAGTGGGAAGGATCTAGGAGGCAGCCTGGACAATGTTCTCCCAAGGTTTCCTACAAGGAATATGGGACAGGTTAAACTGCAGCACACAGGGCACTGTAGAAATAGAAGGCAGTTAGCTCTTCCTTTACAGACTTGGGCCTCCCATGGAGAAGGGAATGTCCTGGTTATATGGGGATGCTTATTTTCTTTTTTTCCAGTGCAAGGGGGCCATGGAGGCAAGGGGCAACTAGATTCTGCCTTTTTTCCCCGGAATTGCCTTGTGGACATAGAAAGTCACATTGCAGGGACAAACTGGATGAGAGTGATTAGTAAATATCCTATACAAGGAGAAATGAAGGACGTAGTTTGACAATTTTAGGCTCAGGAGAACAACTATACCACCTCAGACTTACAGCTGAGCCCCACTGGTCCAGTGGGAACACTCTTGTGTACAAAGCTGAGAATCTAACCACCAAAGTTACTCCTCATTTAGACCTGGGATAACCAAAGGAGAGTTCTGGCAAATCAGAGAAATAGTGGAACTGAGGAAATTGGTAGGTGCTGCTTGAACAAGAGAGACAGCATTAGCTGGGACCACCAGAAGAGCCTGTCCTCATTCTCCAAGCGACCCCAATTTACCCATAAGTTCTCTTGCCCTTGGTTTACCCATCTGTCAGGTTGGGAAAGTGACATTGACCCTCTTTTGGTAAGTGATGTGACAAGTGCTAAGTATTAGATTGTTAGACAGCTGTGGGAAGCACTGTGAGATCTCTTGGAATTACAGATATGGAAACAAGGAAAGATTTTGTCAGCTGGATACAAGGACTGAAAAAGAGACATTCTGACATGCTGTTGCTGCTAAAGTACCCTCCCCAGAGAGGTCTGGTGAGGGCATCTCTCAGTGCCCACTCTTTATCTGAACTCCTCCACATGCCTCAATCCTGATCCAGCACAGCAGAGACTCATCCTATTGTGTTAAAATCAAATGTACTTACAGGTAAATGTCACTCTGCCATAAAAAGAAAGGAAACCACTTAACTTTCTATTTCTTTGTCTACTTCCCTCCATAATAGTTCTTGTCAATTTACATTATTCATGACTAGTAGAGCTAACCTAAACCGGATCTTTCAATGGAATAAAATGCAAACAGTTTTCTGTGTGGGCAGGGTAAAACAAAATAATAATTACAATATAAGATGATAGTGCTTACAACAAAGTATTATTTCCATAAAAAGATTTCTATGGCAGGAACATATGCTCCAGCAACAACAAAAAAATACTGTGAAAGGAAAACATCTCTACTGGCATATTAGATTCCATCAATGGAACTAATGCTTTCATTGTCTAAATAAACATTGTGTATAGATAAATTATGACCTGCAAAATAAATCCTTAGATGAACAGGATAAAGCAAATCAACTTTTTTCTGTCTTTATCCCTCCCACAAGATACATAAGCAAATTTCTCCCCATGTGGGCACTACAACTGCAAGCATCTGTCAGGATCTATCCCTGTAGCTTAGGTTCGGTAGTTTATAAAAATCTCACAAAATTGCATCAGTCCAGGCTCTTTTCCCTCAGTTTTTAGTAACGAACACTTAACATTCTGTCTTTAAAAGGATATCAGATCTAGGTAGACTGATTTTGTGATTTAAGACAATGAACTACTTTGTGTTTGTGTGTGTGTTTGTATATGTGTGTGTGTACAGGACACATATGGAAGTTAGAAAGGAAAGATGCAGCAGTGTAGCCACACAATGCTAAATAAGTGAATTGAGAACCTAAAGTGAAGTTTTTCTGTTGTTAGCTCTCCTTGTAGCTTTTTCTCTTTCAATAGTGAAACAAATACTCTCAGATTAAGGTGTACATCAGGCCACAAGACTGTGGGAAGCACTAGGAGTATCCAGAAGGGTATCTAACAAATTAATACTGACTAAGTTTTCTGTCCACAGCAAGAGCAATATCAGCACTGGCATAAAGTAACTAAGGTAAAATCACACCCTAACTCGCAGCTCCATCTGAATCCAAGAGATGGCTGACTGAATCCGGGAGATGACAGCGATATATTCTGTTATAGCCCTAAGCAGCTCGCCCAGCAGATAACAGTCCACACAATGATGAGCACTTGATGCAAACAAAAAGTGTTATTTACCAAAAAAAAAAAAAAAAATCCACCTGTGGAAGTGATTGGACTGTGCTGCACTTTATAGAAAATAATCAACCTTGAAATCACCTACGTACATCCAGCCACGCTGAAAGCTCCCCTGATAAGGCTTTTTTGGCAATTTTTTTTTTCTAGAAAAGGCTCCTCCCATGTTATTACAGAGTCCTGACGAACCCCTATTTATACCTCTTCCCTAGGACTATGGTGACATTTACTGCAGGGTGGAAACGCTTTCAAAAACTATTAATCTCCCTGGGGTGGTGGGTAGGGAGGACTCGTGGAGAGAAAGGCTTCCACAATCTTCCTCATCCATGCCAACAAAGATCAGAGGCAGGAATGAGACAATGTATTGTTTGGCAACACAGAGCAATAAGATAAAAGCTGTTGCAGAACAGGGCTCTGTAAGGATGAAGGGCTGAGAAAGAGAAAATGGAAAAGCAATGCAGTTCAGTAAATATTGATAGATGTTCCCTGTACTCCCTCCATCCCCATTGCTGATCCCCTTCACTGCCACCTTTTACACTGTCACTCTGTAGGCTAGGATATTACTTCCCTTCACTTCCTGACTGTTTAATTTAAAGTAGCTTTCTGCATTTGCTCTGAAAAGTGAAGAGGTGAGAAAGATGGTAGGAAACTTTCCCCTCCAGACCTTCTGCTCAAGGACAACAGCACAAATGTGACTCCAGCTTATTGCATGAAATGAGGTGAAAGGTTTTGTCACTGTTGATCAGTGTTCATTTCACTAGTACTGATTGCCCATTTTGGTAGAAAGATCAAGGGCTGAATGCTGAATGGCAGGAAGACTAAACTAACCTTTCTTCCCAGGAGATGATCGTTGTGGGTCAGGCTTGAAGCATATTAGCTGGGTATATTAAGGGGAAGCAATGCTGAAACTCCTGCTGTGCCTGTTTGGCAGATAAATAAAGAATTTCAGGCTCTGGGGCAGACAGATCAGCTATAAATTCATATTAAGAAATGTCTGTGAGATTTGCTAACAAGACTTCAACTACCTCAGGGCAGGTACCATGGCTTTCATATGTTTATAAAGCAGGCAGCTCAATAGAGACCTGGTCCTGAGCACGGGACGCTGGCGTGTTAATGGGTACAAGAAAGAAAGGTTCAACAGCTCTGTGGGCATACAGGTGCAAGAGAAGAACGGGATGAGTTCAAGAGTACAGCCCTTAAACTGGCTCCAGCACTAAAGAGTCCTCTTGTCTTCCTTTCCCAGCTCCTACCAAGCAAGGCAGCCTGTCCCCTGCAAGAGCAGCCTGAGAAGAGTGTTCATTAATGTCACGAACTCCAGAGTGAGACCCTTTCCAGCTTTGTCCCTGGTTCGTCTCTTAACCACAGAGAAGCAACTCAAACTGGGTCTTTTTTCATAATATCTAGATGACACAAGAGCAAGAGAAGTGACCGGAGCCTGGTGCTTCTTAATTTTAGAGCAGTGTGTTTTCTCCCTCTGAACAACACCTATAAAACCAAACCGAAAATTTACCTTAGAAAGGTGTTGTGATGTTTGAAACTTATGACTTTTGAAAGCACTAGCATGGATGCTGAGATTCAGTGTGCAGAAGCAAGAGAGAAGGGGAGAACTGCATGAGATGGAGGAGCCAGGTTCCCTCACAAGACTACTCTAGGACAGCCACCTAGGCTTTATATCCCCTGCTCCTTATCATAGCAGCATCCTGGCCTCTCTCATCCTTCCGATTGCACAGTCAAGGAGGTCAAAAAGTGAAAACTTCCTTTGGACAGAACATTCATCCTGTTGCCTTGGATGGGAACTGTTTTGGTGCAGGGCAGGGTTTGGGTTTAGGGTGCTGCCACATACAAGAAAGGAAGCAGAGGGTCATGCTGCTCCTTAGTGTTTCTATAGACAGCAAATTCATCACGGCTTTGGGAGGTCTTGTTTTCTCTGCCCCCTCTCTATCATAATTAGGCACATCAAAGAGGTGATCTGTCATCTGAAATGGCAAGATGCCTAATATTCATATTAGAAGGAGTCAAGCCCCAAGCACACAAAGATCAAGAACATGTTGGCGAATGTGAGGAGGGAAAGTGAAAGTCTGTCTGTGGACCCCAAGGAAGCTAAAGTGATGGAAAGTCTACGGGCAAAGAAGAAAAGGCAATCACCCTTCCAATTAAAATCCCTGGGGAAGAGAGTTTTGTCTGTGTTCGTATTAATCAAGGATAAGAAGTTAGACAACTCAACTAGACGGGAGGAATTATAGTGAGCGGCAAAGGACAGGGAAAAGCTGGGGGTCACTGGGGGAAGGGCACATGCAGGAAGAAAGAAAACATTGACTAAAATTTTGACTACAAGGTACTTAGAGGAAATAAAACCTGCCCAGGTGCCGGGAGTGTTCTGAAGATGCCTGGTTTTACTCACCCCTCGACCTAACCAGCAGCCTCTCTTCAAAGTGGAGACCTCCTCAAATTTGCTCATACAAAGAGGTTTCAAAGCCTTTATTGACAGCATTTGGCAAGTACGGCTCTCTTGAACCTCAGCCTGCCCAAGGTGACCATTACATAGATTTAAATTCTCCCTCGGGTCAAAGGCTCTGCCCATGAGCTCAGGGACACGCTGGGCAAGGAATATGGTGCCGCACAAGGAAGGATTCCTGCTCGCTTCCTCGGCACCGAAACAGGAACCATGCAGCGATCCCTACCTCCTGCACACACGAGGAGCAGATCTCAGTCAAGCCCATGCTGATTAGCCCAAGGCAATAGATGGTGTGAGTGTCAGAGCCAGGATTAAAACTCCAGTGGTTTTTGGCTGCCAGTCTGATGCTCGAATAGCTAGACCACACCTCTCATTATAAAATAATTGTCTGATTTTCCCTTTGAAATCAAAGCTGTTTACAATTATATGGGAGAGAGGGAGAAAATGCAATCTGGGATGGTTTAAAAGCATTTACACCTTTTTATGTAAAAATTCGGCTTAAAGCAGCCCTGTGCATGCAGTTATTAGGGAACTTGATTTAATCCCTTTTTTTCCCTTCAGCTTGACAATAACATTTCTTGCCCCTTTTGGAGGAACTGTCTCCAGATTCAGATAAATTCAGATCTGTTTTTATCTTCCTGAGAACTGCTGATTGTGCTGAACATAGAATGTTAAACTTTGAACATAACATAAATGTCTACCAGTAAATGAGCAGCTGAAGACTTTGGCTATGAGTATCTTACAGACTTGTGTTACAGAGTGTTGCATAGGAACAAGGTTATTCTGAAATCATTTGAGATGAGCTTATATCACCATAAAAATGTTGAACATATGTTTCTTTATGAATTAGTCAATTTTCTGTTGCAAACTAGTACTAATGAAGCAGCAAAATTTTGAAAAATTAACCACGCATCAGTAACAGACTTCTGAGTGCCTTCAATTTCCATAAAAATCCACAGAGCAACTCTGGGATTTCAAGCAATGCAAGAGTCTAAATGCTGGATGAATAAGGCCTTATTTAGAAGCAGAATGGGACCCCACATTGATGGGATTTGACAGAGTTGCATTAAAATTTACTAATACTGAATGTATCTCTGCTGTCTTTCATGGAGTTTCAGGAGGGTTTTTTGACACTTTAGGCCTAAATTAAATAGGACTAACATCAATAGGAGTCTTTCCCTTGAGTTTAAGGGGCTTTGGATTGAATCCTGGATACTTAAAGAGCTGTAGACAAGCCTGTATTATAGTCAGCCTTCATATTTAGATGGTAATGTATATTGCTCATGGTTATTATGAAAATGATCCCGGTTAGAGATATCAGATGCCATGATATGAGGTAAGCTAAGGAAGCTGTCTTTAGCTAAGGAATCACATCCAGACCTATCATTAACAAAAACGGCTGAAGCTGATGATATTTAAGAGTGCACATATGTATTAGTCACTAAAAGCTGTGCAATATATTTTCTCTAATAATTTATAATTAAAACAATTGAGAATCAAAAGGTGCAAACTAGTATCTTCCCCAGCATCCTTAATTCAACTAAATTGCACTTCTTATATATTTTGTGGCATCTACTTTTTTAAAATACCATTAATTCATTAAGCCACCTACTTAAGCAGAAAATCAAGTATAATTTTTTTTTTTTTTTTTTTTTTTTGTAATGCAATTGAGTAAACTCTGTTCTTGGAACTTCAAAGTTTACTTCCCTATGGAAATAGACTGTAGACATACATAGGCAGATTATATTTCTATTATCTTTCAGTGACTCCATAACCATAACAACGGATAAGTAGAAGACTGGCAAGAAGAAGGAGACTGAAAAGGTAAGGTAAATTTAACATGAAGTAATGTACGTCCTGCGTATTTTTTTTTGTTTTTATGCCATATCTGCAGAAACAAATGCTTTTCCAGGTTCAAATGGGGCTTGGGTGACACGTATATAGCCTCATCATCCTGGGTGGCATATCACAAATGTGTTGACACCAATCATGATAAGGACGTTTTGTTTTAGTGTTAAGCATAATGATAATGATGTAACCTTAGATAGTGCTGTATTGTAATTACACAGTCGTGCCAGTTATTACATAGTTATAACATAGATCAGCTCCTTGATCAGATATGCCCAGAAGCTTCTTTTGCTTTACTCCTAATCTAGGAATAGAAAGCTAGATCCCTAATTAACTTTGATTGAACCTTGATTAGATAAGGGAGTGGGGCCAGTAGGCACCAAGCGGGCGGGTAAGTCAGCCCATATGTAGATATGTTAAGTGTGTAGGCACCATCCTGACTAGTCATAGGAAAGAGAAAGGAAACTCCCTTTTCAGGAATTGATACCTCCCGACAAGCACAAAGGAATTAGCCCAGACTAGCCCTCAGAAATTCAAGAACTTCTTACCTTCTCCATCTAGCAATGCTCCCACCCTATTAAGATGAGATTCTCAGGCATTCACCTTGGGAACAGATAGATTTCTATCATGGTCTCCTGCCATCCCAGGAGGGAAGTACAGTGAGAACATAGTACAAAACACAATTATTCCTCATGAGTACTCATTTCTTACTCCTTTTATTCTGCTAGAAGTTCTGAATTGTTAGTGCTATACAAACAAAGTTCATTTGGTCTCATGGAACAATCTCATTGAATACATGACTTAATAAATGAGTGAATGAAGCCAGACTTGGTTAACTGTCTAGTAGGCTACTGAAACCTAAAAGGAACAGATGTGTCTGTGTAGAACACAGTAATGACTTTGCTCCTTAGACAGGAGTTGTGTAGATGCAGTCTTACTTTCCCAGAGCTGCATTGGCTCTACACAACTAATTTTTGCTTCTGAATTTTGGTGTGTTTAGTAATGATGCTATCAAAATCCAAAACATCAGTATAAGAGAATGTGTGTTGTCTCATATTCAGAGTAGAACTGCACATTAAATTTTTTTTTTAACTTTTTTTGTAACTAAACACATTTTCTAGGAATTACTAATGATATAAACATATAAACTCAACAGGAGATGGTTAGTATCTTTGAAGATATACCTGCATAACTTTGTGAAAATAAAACTTGGGATGCACTCAAAAACCCTTCTTAATCAGCTGAGGCTGGTTTTTACTTCAGGTGGTAAACTGTTGTATTGCTTCTTAAACTGTTTTACAGAGGATTTGCTTCTCCTTATTCCTTTTTTTTTTTTTTGTCTTTCTTTTTTTGCCTAAACTCATTAATGCTTATTAGAATCCTTGACTACAGTGCTCTAGAAAAGTGAAGTATTATCTAACAGTGCTCTCAGCTGACATAGCATTTTCTACCACCCTGAAGACAGAAGGGAACCTAAACTAGTGTTTTACAGAAGCATGAATACTTGGACCCTATTTCAGCACAGTACATAATTAGTATTAAGTGTATCATAGTGGATCATATTGACTTCAGTGGCATCTGTAAGCACGTATTTAGGCCACTACCATACAAATATGTATGTACAGTTTTGAGAGATTTTAAGTAATTTGATGTCCTTTTGGATCACATTGTGCTACTGAGCTTAAACAGAAAAAAAAAAAAAGAAAAAAGAAATCTCAATTGAAAGAGAAATTGTAAAAACTACCTCACGAACTGACAGTACCCCACTCTCTAAAAATTGTCACATAGATTTTTTTTTAAATTACTGAAATACTCTCGCATGTAGTAGCCAATTTTCAGTAATTCAGAGTTCAGTATTATCCAAGCAAGATGTTTTTTTCCTACAGAAGCTATGGACAGATCCCTCAATGAGAACAAGTTATCTGCTAAGTATCAAGTTTCAAAGTTCTTACAGAGATGAGTTACGTATGTGGTGGAGAAAAGCATATTGATCATTTTCTTTTAAAACAGCGAAAATGTATTTATTTCACTCTTGCAGAACTCAGCAATGGCTGAAGTTTATTTCGCACACACAGACATAAAAAAATAAAATGGATATAAACCAAACCTGGACAGCTTCCCTGCAAGAGGGACTTTTCAGAAGGGAATGAATGTGGAGCGCGTCTGCAGGTACAGCTGCAGTCAGGCCTACAAGCTTGTTATGGTCTACAGGAGCGAGTCTCAACATTTCCTAACCCTGACACCTTTGTTGCTTCCCAGCAGAATGTCTCCCTTCAACATCTTCCCAAAGCACAGGACAGGTCACCCAAACCCAAAACTTTATCTATTCAAATTTCGAAGGGAACTAAATCAGCAGTTTTGCTGACTGAGCAAAGAACCAAGTGCGCACTTAACTTTGAGCTGATAAGCAATCTTCCTGAAGCTGATGGAAATGCTTGGAAATTTAACTTCAGGATACGCTTCCCTGTTTTGCTGGATCAGAGGCAGTGTCATTAGAAATGAGCCTCTTTTAATTTATGATTTCCTGGTTTCAGAGCAAGGGAGCTAATAGTGAAGTAGTAGGAAAAGCATCGTGTAGAGCACTTAGGACTCTGTAATAGCCAAGGAGACTGCAGTACAAACAAACTATCTGCTGATAATGATTTGATTTCTGCCGGGTAGGACCTGAAGTGTGTGAGCTGAGACTACCAGTTCAGCCCCAATGGAGACCTTGTTGCCACTCCAGTCATATTCATTTCAGAGAGAAAAAACAGCCTAGTACTTTTGTCTGCTTTACAGCCAGCAACACCATGACAGCATGCTGTAATAAATGGGGGAGAGAACGTGGCTGATCTGTGTTTCCAGCGTCTGAACTCTGAAAAAAAAGTTATGTTGCATTTAGAGCTTGCGGGAAGCACTGTGTGTGCAAGCACAATACGGGCTTTTTCTCTTTGCCATGGTCTGGAATTCATTTGCCAGCATTGGGTCCTCTTTCTGCCTTAACAAATCATTGCAATTTTGGTGAGCACTTCATGGACTGCTAATGCTGCACTCCAATAATTTACCAGAAATGAGAAACTTTTATGCTTTCATTCTGCACTGTGAAATTATCTCTTGCAAGCCTAGATTTGTTCAGTTTTGGATTACATACTGGAGGCTCAATCCTACCCTGATACTGGGCACTGTCTATAAACACTTAAAGAATATAAGCCGTCCCAAGGTTTTCAGTGTTAAGATAGTGGGTGAATACTTTCGTGCTACTGGGGACGGTCTGCTGTGCATCTTGGAACAGAATTACAGACGTGCACAAACACTATGAATTAGAAAACAAAAGAGCTTGCTCATAGTTTATCATATTTTTAAGGTCTGTGTGACATTTTGTGATTTCTGGAGTATCAACACCAAAAGGCATCTCCTGCAGGATGTTTCATCAACACAGATTACGAATGGCCTCTGTTATTTAAACAGTTGCAAAATTGGTTTAAAACCAAATGTGACGGATATAGGAGGAAGACACATGAGCATGAGATGGAAATAAGAAAGCAGCTGACATATGCAAGACTGCAGTGCCACCTCACTGTGGGACTCTTTTGGGGGTGAATTTTGTATACAACAAGAAGGCATGGCATAAAGCTGAAATGTAATTTCACATAGTAGCCTTAGTGCTCAGATTCAAACTTGTATTAAGCTGGGAAATAATATAAATGCCAGTAAAAGGCCTCCTCTTGTAACATTTCTGACCCACTTCAGACTCCTTTTGGTAATCTGGGAAGGGACCTTTGTTCCCATGGCAGCCCATAATTTCCTGCCTGAAACAGCTCAGCTGAGCTCTGAATGACACAGTCAGGCATTTGGATGCTTATCTTGCTTCCAAGTGTTCTGAGGTTCCTCATTTCTCACTTATTGCACAATGCCCCGATCTCACTGGGAAGGTGAGAACTGGATCAGAAAGCAATATAATTGCTTTTTTTTTTTTTTATTAGCTTATGATATGGTTCCACCCTTCTATGTTGTCAGCTTACCCAGTTATTCACAAATGATGATATACGTACAGTGAATTATATAATTATCAGCCTATAATTACAGGTATATAGATATATACATACCCCTGGAGGAGAGCTGGGCTTGGCGCATACCTGCTTGCACCTCTGGGTCTGTAGGGAATTCATGCCCATTTTCAGTAGAAGATTATTTATTTATCAAATGCTGGAGACATTTTATGAAAAATGAACCCAAAAGAATCCTTTGATTCTTTTTAATAATGTTCACAAAGTATGAAACTGAACAAATCCAGGCATGTAGGAGCAAACTCACTTGTGCAGAACGAAAGCAAGGAAGTTTCTCAATAGCAGTGAATTATCGGTAGCTCAGCATTGGCAGTCAATGAGGAGCTTGCAGAAGCCCTGCTGATTTGTTAGGGGAAGTGAAGATGCCATTCCTGGCACAGTGATCAGAAGACAGCACTGAGAGAGAGAAGTCAGTACTGCATTCCCATAGGCACACTCATTTTAATTCTTTTTTTTTTTTTTTTTTTGAAAGTTTTGAGGCCAGAATTAGTTTATCTTATGATGCTGCTTTAATGCTGTAACCATAGATAAACCCTCTTGCCTTCCCACTACGTTTCAATGCCTTATTTTGTCATTGGGGCAGATAGTGATTCTCAGCTGATATAAATCAGCAAAGCTCCACTGATTTTTAACAAAGCTGCACCAGCCTCTGCTAGCTGAGGGTCTGCCTAAATGTTTCTCTGGTTGTAAAGCAGAGACTCCAGCAGGCAAAGCTGATGTAAGTGGAATTTTTTTTTTTGGCTTGTTTTTCTTTGTTATATCTTTCAAATGCTGCTCTCATTCATAACTGCCTGGATGCTTTCAAGCCTGGGTATTAGAGTTACAGGGCCTAATTTGGCTCTTACAATGGTGCAAGTCTAGGGTAGCTCTATTTAAATCAAAAGCATTACTCAGAGGTATTGCACTGGTACAAGTAGAAGCCATATACTTGAGTGTAGCAGCTGATCTGCAAATCTCTTAATGTGCCCGATGTCTTTCCAAGACTTTATTTGCAAACAAACAAACAAGCAAAAAGCATAATTGTGACTGAGCAGTTTGATTCCAGCCTTTGGAAAATGGACCAAGCCTCTGCCAGAAATAAACTGGAGACACTTGCTAATTACAATCTTAGGCCAGCCAACAAAGTTCACTAAAGGAGAAAACTCTCCCATTCAGCTCCTCTCGCCCAGTTTGATGACATCATTTGCATTATTATGTTGTGATATGCCAGATGGGAAAATTTGAGGTGGGGATGAAGTGAAAATCCTGGCTACACCTTTTCTCCAGGCTATCTGCCTCTCCATCATTTTACAACATCACAGGGAGTCTCAGACAGTTTGACTCTGCCATCCCCAGCTGGTTTGGACCAAACAGATAAATGCTGAACTATTAAGAATCAATATATATCTCTACTGATGTGACAGGCTATGTTGCACATAGCTAACCTTAATTTAATGAGTTTATTTAAGCTCAATAGAATATTTAAATAGAAAGTGAACATAATAGTATGAACTCTCTAATTTCTACTCCTTGGGGAAAAAAAAGAGGAGAAAAAAAAAAAAAAAATCAGCCCTGCATTGAATGCTTATTGAAACTGAAACATATGTATTAACATATGGCAGAATTTCACTTACTGTATGTTTTAGTGCAGAGCTGATGAGGAAGGCATCTGTGCTGAGAGCATCTGAATAGAGGCTCAGATAATGAGCAGAGCTGAAAAAATACACTCTGAAAGGTTGGGATGTGTCAAAGTCCCTGCAGTTGATTTGTGTTAGAGCCAAAAGAATCTGCTTAAGCCTCTACGCAGGTACGTTGCTGCGCTTTGCTTTCTGCACTGAGGCACATCTTGGTTTTCATGGGCTACTTTGGGCACCAGCTTTGGAAGTCCTGGCCAAATTCCCAACCCTGGAGAAAAACGGATTCAAACTGGAAATGCTGATACATCATCTCCTTGGAGCTTAAGCAAGCGCAGTGATGGTATCATCACTTAACAAAGACAAGATTGCTAGGGAAGACCTTAAGCACCATGCTCAAGTCTGGATCCAGATTTGAACTTCCTTTGAGGACAGTAGCATTCTGAAGCTGGGATTTTTGGTTTTACAGACATATAGCCTGGTATGTCTGTAAACAAAAACTCTTATCCTCAGGTAAGAGACACTAAGAAACAACAGTGCAAGCCTTCCCTGGCGAGACTTCCATCCCAGTCATACGAACTGCTAAGGTTTCTAGAAAGGTAAGTCTTTCACTTTTGAGATGAACCTTTCAATAGCATTAGCCATTCCTCTGGCTCGTAGTGATGTGGTGTTGCAGTAAACTATACCTATAAAGACTCGCTCACAGAAGAAGTTCTTGCTGCCAAGTACTAATATTACTAATGGGCACTACAAAGCCACATTGTTCTGAACCTATTTACTGGAAGTAAGATATGAGGATACCAAGTGTAATTACCCTACTGCCTTAAGGATAGAAGTCTTTCTTTCTGATTTGACCACAGTAGAACATCTGCATCACTCAACCGCAGATTACCTGGCTCCTGGGAGATGTTTCAAAGCATCCAGTTGCTACTTGGTGACCCAGAAGAAAGTTTACCACCTACTCACAAAGCCTCATTTTGAAGTACTGCACCTCTCATAAAAAGAAAGGAATCTCTAACTTCTTCAGAGCTTCACATTTATATGTGTGCACCATTGTACAGATCACAGATTTTTGGTGTGAAATCATACTCCAAAGAACTTTAATAATCACTTTTTTTTTTTTTTAAGTGCTAAGGAAAACCATTTGATGCATATTCATTGCTCTTCACAGAGGTTAGCACTGAAATAAAGAACCTGAGACAACTCAAGTTGTCCATGATCCAGAAGCACCAAAAAGTGATGCAACAAGTCACTGCCATGTAAGAAACAAAATTCTGTTTACTAAGTAGATCTGAATCTGTTCTGTTGCAGTTATTAGATGTATTGCAGAAACTTTGGAAAGTCTCAGTCCAGACCCTGAGCCCTGCACGGGGCTGCACCCACGGAACCAGGTGGGTCCTGCTGTAGAGAGATTTCCATTCGTGGCTCTGGAGCACAATATGCTTCCCATACGTACTGAACCCCGCCCAGGTGTGAGTTTCTCTTTCACAGAAAGGAAAGGTCGGAGCATTAGGGCCAAAATAAACTAAAAGCACAGCGGGTGGCATTATTGACTCTGCAAGGTAAAAACTGAGGCGCAAAGGCCCTTGCTGAAATTGTGAGCGTGCTGAGCTTTTCTTCTGTTGCTGGGGATGGCATCACAGCTAGTTCTCTGCTCAGGCTCTGCGCTGCAGGTTACCTCCCACGGAAGAATAACAAGGCAGGAGAAACCTGCCTGTACTGCCACTGCTTAAGGACAAAATCCAGGCAGGTAGTTTCAGCTGCTAAGGTTTGTGCTAAGAACCCAAATGTTATGCTGAAGTGACTGACACTGATATTATTTGGGGGATAAGGGGTAGCCCCTGGCAGCAGACGGCTGAAAGTAGCATCGTCTTCAGGCGACATAGGAAGACTTTTCCAGAGCTCGTCTGTTAGCACTTTGAATAAGCTCCCTACTTAAATCCACCTTGACTGAAAAAAGAGAAAAACAGATTAAAATCTACTTATGTACAAGAACTATTAAAATATCTGCTCAGGTATCTAAATAACGTTGTGTCTAGAATTGTGGAGTTCTGCTCTAAGTGAGGCAGGAATGTCTGGAGCAGCCTAGACTCTGGACCTGGATCTCCTGAGTCCCTGCCCACCATTTCACTCACCAGATTATAGTCTTTGTGAGTATGGATTTGTCTATCCCCTATGTCTTTTCCATCATCTCTAAACTTGAGTGACTCCTATGACTAATGTGATTGTAAGTCATAAAACATTAAGTTATGACACAATCAAATCAAAGCCAAGAAATTCATAGTTAGGGTGTAGGCTACATTCTTAACTCAAAACCAGAAAAGCTGCATTACAGGGTAAACAAAAGGATGAAGTGTCAGCCTGCATTTTTCATTTTGGGGCTCTTATCAGTTTGTATCAATTTAAGCCTTTTTTAAATATGTAATTTCTTTGACTTTATTTTTTCCCTCTAGGAAAAGAAAATTATTCTGCTTTGAGATCTGGAACCTGCCATACAATAAACACTACTTAATTGGGACATGCTTAATAGGGATGGCCACTTTAATGGGACATCTCCTAGGGAACCTATTTATGTTAATGAGACTGAATGACAATGAATGTTTCTTAAGTGGGGCAACAAAAGGAAAAACCTCCACTTAACATGGATGCACTCAGCTGTTACTAGTGTGTTAAGTGTTTAACCAGGTGTTAAATAGGTTTAAAATTCTGAGCTTCCATCTTTTAATTCAAAAAGGGGGAGTTAAAACATTTATATCATGATTGAAATGCAGTGTTGCTATTTGTATAGTGGCATTTAGGACAAAGAAAGGGCCAGGCTGTTTTCAACCACGCCATGGAGAGGGTTGAGTTTATATTCCTTGAAGAGCTTAAAATACTCCAAGTATCATGGAACTACCTGTAGATGGTATTTGTTCAGAGCTTTATTGCAAAAGCTATAAATAAAATCCATATATCCTAGTTCTTGATTCTATATCCTGTCTTCTCACACACATTTTTTTTTTTTTCTGCTTCTGCACTTAGAATAAGAAAGATTCAAGCAATAAAGTAAAAATAGGAGAGCATGTTAAATCTGAGCAATCGTTCCATATCTTCAAAGTCCCCAAGAACGAATGTGTGAAGACTTCCAGGAGCCTCCAAAAGCCCGTAAGCCTTTTCTTCTTGAAGGTCTGTAGTGTTTTCTGGCTTTCTCTGAACATAGATAAATATGTTTCAAGGGTGAACTCGAAACTGTTAAGAAGTTGTCTTAAAAACAAAAATTGAGTCTTAGACAACAACTATATGAATTTGGGGGCTCTCCCAGGCAAACCAAGACATCTGATTATGCCATTGTATCCCGCTTGGCAAAGAAGCGAGCGAAGGAAAGTGATAGACGTGAGGGGCAGATGGAGTTTGCCTAATGTGTCTGTTCTTTTCTTCGCTGCCTTTTCAATTTAAGAATGTAGCAAAATAGCAGCTGCTCATAATTTCATGAATCAAGAAGTATGTAAATTTCAGCTACAAAATTTGTTGCATAGTTAGACACACGCAAGGGGGAAAAAAAAAAAAGAAGAAAGAACTTGCTTGCATCTACAACTTTGTTCATCTCGCATGTAAATTTGGCTTTTAGGCCTGGTTCTCCTCTTGTTTCAGGGTGAACTAGGAACAGCACAGTCGATTTCCCTGTGGTCACGTAGGGCGAAGTGCGTGAGAACAGTGCTTGAGGGTTCAGCTCATCCCTGTCTGTTGCCTGAACACGGGCATGGAAGGAGCAGCTTGGCTTGAAAGGATCCGCTCATGATGTCGAGGCACCGCAGGGGCTTCCTGCTGGATTCTGTTTCGGATGGAGCCTGGTGAAGGGGAAGGAGCTCTGGTAGGAATATCCCCATGTACAGAGGGCTGCAGGTACCACCCAAGGATGCTGACGACGGCGACAGAGCGCAATGGAAATCCCGCTCCTCGTATTTCAACCCATAGCAGCCACCAGGTCAAAAATGGAAAAAGTGACTTAAAACGCGTTATCCCAATATATGAAGCACTGCTCAGAAGGAGCTGGAGACCAGGGCCTCCATATACTATACAGCTGGTTTTAGTTTTGAGACAAGATTTACTAAACACATATAAACCGTGCATATCTGTTTGAATACTTTTTGTGCAAATAACTTCCTCTGTGGTCAAGCTGTTCCTTGCAGATCCGTGCTGCAGCTCTGTGCTTTGTACTCGCCACTCTTTTACCCTTGGATTGCCACCAGTATCAGTTCACACGCTGAGGATGAAACTGTGAATCAGGGAGCTGAGCTTGGCAGCAGCAGTCAGGAGAATTTACAATGCAAAACACTGAGCAAACTCATGATAAAGGGCAGAAATCATCCTCAGGCCAGCTCCATCCAAGTTTGAGGGCCAGATCCTGAGCTGCTATAAACAGAGGCGATACCACATGCTTCACAGGAGCAGCAGCCTCTCAGATGATTTGGCCCAGCAGCCTCAGACTTTGCTGCAGCCTCAGACAGCTGCAACATTTCTTTGATTCTGCCAGGCTTTTTCCTGATTTCTCTCTCCTGAGTAAGCAGAGCATTGGTCTTTCTTCACCAATTAAAACTGCCCCATAATTATACTTACCAAGCATTATGAAGGCAAATTTTAAGTACAAAGCATCAGCTGAAAGTGAATATAAAGGAGCAGGAGAGCAGAATTTTATGATCGATATTTTATTGGCATCATATAAAAAAGAAAAGCATTTCACATATTTCATGGAGACATTTTATGTGCAAATTTAATATGAATCCTTTTCTTGTTAAACTCTTATGTGATCTATGTGCTCCAGTATATAAAACATGGTATAGGACAACTATGAACAAGTTTATTAAAACAGCCTGGGCTTCTGTTGACATCACCAACCGCACAAGTGCTTGCTCAGGGTTGGTGTGATCTTATCAGCCTCTCCTTATATTTCAGGTTACCTTCTTGTTCATTTTCCCAATATATCTTTCATTGTTACAAGAATTCAACTCATGGGCAGATCTCTAAGATAAATCTGCTTGTCTGTTTTGGGAATATGGCTCTAGTTCTAATTTTGCAGACTGCGTTCAGGCAATACTCCCTTTGACTTCAGGGATTTTTGCCTGAGTAATCCTTTCAGAATTGGACTCTCCGTGAATTTCATTTACTTAACAACTTGGCGTTACATCTGTAAATTATTAGCCCAGTAATGTAAAATATCAAATTAGATTTATGCATTAATCTGATCTATATATGAAGCCTGATAGTCCGTTCTGTTGCGCTACATTATTGCAATTCCAGTCATTCTGAGTCACTTCACATTTATATCGGTGATACAAGGGAAATAAAAAGCAAAGCTAATGGGTCTGATTCAGTAATATTAGGTCCAAAATTTTAAACAAAGTCTGAAGTAAATTTCCACTTTCAACTAAACCAGGTAAGTGTTTTTCTATCAATCACAAATGAAGGAGCGCACAGAAAAAAATGCCAATCAGAAATAATCAACAAAACACTGAGATGTTAAATAGGACTAAAAGGTCAAAATGAATATCTGAACTGCAAAGTATTCTTAAAAGGCCTTGAAAAGGATAGATAAGCAATTGCTTCTTTTCTGTGTGACAATTACATTCTGAAAAGTAACGAATTACTGGCTTTCATACATGTTCATAAACTGCATTTATAAACACTTCACATAATTAAATTATATTCGTTTCCTCCAGGTTGGCTGCCCTTGAACATTTCTCTCCTCCTTGCATTTACTTTTTTGTATACACACACACACACAC
>VZSV01000144.1:384481-442510 GCA_013398735.1 Nothocercus julius
GCAGGAGCCGCCGCGCGCTCAAGTAGCGTTTTCTGCCGTGGGCTCCCCCCGCCTCCCCTGTCCTCCTTCCTTGAGCGTTTTATTGTTTCTTTTAAAGCTTTTGGATTAAGGTAGACTTGGCTGAACTTTCCGAACTTGAAAGGATTCTTAATAGTGACCCGGAATACCGACAGGAATACGGGGGAATGAGATCCAGATGTAGGGTTGTATAAAATAAAACGGATTAAATTAAGATGTGTTTAAGCAGGGTCTGACATCTCTAATTGTGAGTTTGGGGGTTGCTTTTTTTATTTTTGCCTCCGTGTGCGTGTTTTTGTGCTTAGTGTGCGTAGGAAAATAAACACTCTTAACGTCACTTCCACGGCATTACACTCAGTGTGGAGAAAGTCTAAATATTCCCTATAAAAATAAAGCCCTTAGAAATGCTTATTGATTAAAACATATTACTCTAAAGTATCTGTCTTGTAAATTAAATTCTAAAATGTAATGAACGCAGCCAAATGGCATTTTGATAGATTGTTCCATTCTGTTTTTAGTAAAAAATAGCTCACTTTTATCATAATTTAATTTCCGTGCATACTGTAAAACCTGTTGTGGAGTATCACCGTGCAAATCTTCACCTCGGTGTTGACTGAGCCCGTGTGACAGTGCGGCAGCCGATAGGTTCGTCTTTGCAGCGCTTGGTCCCCGCACAGCGCTCGTGACCTGGGCTTGAGGACCTGTGGTTATCTCCACGCGTCGCGGCCAGTCGCCGTTTGGCCGATGCAGCCACCGCATCCACGTGCAAGGAACTTTGTGCGCGGTCTGTCCTCGGGGAGGTGCAGAGATCACCTTCCGTCTCTGTGCAGAGTAGTTAATTTGTTTCAAACTGGCTTTTTATTTATTTTTTTAATACACCCATCTGCATGAAGAGGTAGTGTAATATTTACTCCCACTTGCAGATGAAGCAATATGCTATAAAAACTGTCACTGCCGAGTATGAAGTTCAGCCTTGCAGGATTGTCCGTGGCATCCCTGTCCTCGCATCATTCGTTTGTGCTAATCCAGTTAGAGGCTTGCATTGCACACGCACAGAAAGTTGTTTTTGCGTGCGCTTTTGTTACCGTTTTCCAGGGAAAAAGCTCAGGGATTTATGTTTAACATAGTTCCACCTGTGCTCTGTCAAGCAGAACTCCTGTAACTCTGCATCTAGCTGTTTTTCATAGCTCTTGTTGTTGTGCTTAAAAGTTGTAAGAAGCTGAGAATGAGACTGTTTAGTCCCATATTTCTGTCAGCAGAATGACACGCACGCTGTCTGCTCTGACTTCCTCTTCTAGGGTCTGTTAGAAGAAGACATTTAGCCGTTGATGAGCTTTGACCTGCCTCGTAATGTTAAGCAGCAGGTTTCTCAAGGTCGTATCGATATTAATTAAAAACAGAGCCAAGGACACTTTAGGGTCTGAGGCTTTTAATTATTTATTTTCTTTCACTAAATAACTTATTGTTTATAGGGGGAAGAATTTCAAGAGTTGAGGGCAGGAATTAAATAACTCAAAACTTGGATTAAAGAACTGAAAGCTCTGCTCACGCATGGGCTATGAGACGCAATAATTGCAGTTTCCTACAGGTAGCAAACGCAGCTCTTCATTTGAGCCTGCACCTAAAACACAGGCAGCTGAATCTTTAGCCCATTTTTCTAGGTAGCTTTCTTATAGCTTTATTTCCTGAAAAATGCTGAAAATCGCATGACATCACTTCTGCACCCGCTTGCCACATGGTTGAGGGAGGACCTGTGTTTGATAACTGCTGGCAAGTGAGTCATAGAGAGGACGGACCCTTGGAAGCCCTGGCTGTCGTGACAGGACGTGTGGTTTAAATTGCCGCAGAAACGCGGTTGTCCCGTAGAGAAATAACTGCCTCTCTCCTTTGGAGGTGGTCGTGGGATCAGACTCGGCTTGATGTAACACCGCAGGAAGGTAACCTGGAGTTGCGTGGTCCTGTTTCAAGGCTGTAGTTTTTGGTGTTGCTCGTTCCCTGTCATCTTCTCCATAAAAACCCTCTGCTGGTGAATGGGACAACACATTCCCGTGGGTGCAGCCCACACTCCTGCTCAAGGTGCTACTGGTATTTATGAATATATGTACTACACAGGACACAGCCGGTCCTGCTGTACCTTTCTGACTAATGTTGTATGTCTAGGTCTAGTTTGGATCTCAGCTCTCTGTTGAGTCTACAGGATGAATGGAAAAAGTTAATGCTCTTTGAAAACTAAATGAACTATGTGTTGAAGCGTTGTGACAATAAATGCGAATCTCAAAATGTCACCGTAGCTTTTTAGGACAGGCACGCATACATAAAAACAAATGCAGTTACTAACTGCTGTAGAACTGCGCTATGGAACTAGGTACAGTCAAACTAGGGAGTTAAAATCTAAAGCTAAATCTTGTTTGTGCTCTTTTTCTTTCTCTCTCTTCTATTTTTTTTAAAGTCTCATCCCAGTATTGCATCCTATATAATTAAAGTAAGGATGGAGTGCATTAGTTCTTTGTATGCTGCAACTAATTGTTTAAGGTAAATCACTGATCTTATAACATTACAAAATTTGTAACGAAGTCTGGAAAAAACTAAGTAGTAATGAGTAGCATTTAAATACTGAAGCTATTCTACTATTTAATTAGAAACAGGTGGAATTCTTGGCATCCTTTTAGCTGGATCTGATTGTACCAGAACACAGGCTGACTTGCTTTTAGCGAAGGAGTTAACGTGCTTCATCAAAAATGGAATTAAGAGATCCCAATCTTAGTGTTACTTTCGTTTATCCATACAAGTCGCTGTAGAGCTTGAAGCGTTGTGTACTCGGAGGACAGAAACGGTATCGTTAATTGTGGTACTCATCTGTACATCAAGAAAAAAGTCTTCAGCTACCGCAAATATATTTCTGCTCCCCTCCATGCCTGATCGGGGATGCAGAGTGAAGGCAGCACAGCAGTTCTGCAGGAGATACAGTACAGGGAACTTCAAGGGGTGTACATACCTGAAAGATGAGATGCTGCTGCCTGTCTGCTCTGATGGCCGTCATGGTGTCCCCAAAAAGCCAAAGCCTTCCTGCTTCTGGAGGTCAGAAGGGTGCTCCTGGGCATGCCATGGACCCGGCACGCTGGAAGGCTGGCCCCTGACTGCGCTTCCATCCGCACAGCTTGGCCTTCAGAGGCTGCCTTGAATCCTGTTCCATGGAAAGGATTTTGTAAAACCCCTTTTTTCTCCTCTTCCCTTGCTCCTCAGATGAAATACTGTCCATGTGAAACATGGCAGAAGTGGTGTATGTTTTCATTAGTCTGCTCTTAGGCCAAGTTTGTGGTTAATCTATTGAAAAATGCAGTAATGAGGACTCAGAATATGGTAACAGTTGGGATTTTTCTGAGCTAGATTGCACTACTTGTCTGTATATAACAATACCAAATAAGTAATGGATGAAGCATTTGTTATAGAAACAAATTATATGCAATCTGAAATTCCAGTGAACAATTATGCTTTATTTGCTAGCTGATTTGTAATGCAAAAAGTGGATGTAGAAAAATACTTAATCCCAAGTTTCAGTATGATCTCAGTAAAGCTGAAAATGAAGGTAGTTTATTTGCAGGATAAAGAACAGTTACATATATGCATGTTTCTCACTTTTTTTTTTCTTTTTATACAAGCAGGATAGGATATCCTGTCCAGGGTATTCAGGATTCTCCTGTATGTGTTCTTTTTATCTTGCTGCTTGCTTATCTAGTGCAGGGCTGTTTCCCACATGCTTCAGATTGAAAATACAGGATTTTCTGGGTTCAGGCTGTAGTGTAACTGTTCCTGTCCAGCTGCAGGAGTATGGGAAGAAGACCTGGAGCTGTGTGGGAGAAAGCTGGAAGGGAACTGTTTGCAGAACACAGGAAGTCTAGGACACAAGAGATGTGTGCAGGATGCTCATGCGTTGGCTTTTAGGTGTAGTGCTGAACTTACCAGCAAAGATGAGAGAAAATGAGACCTCTCAGATTTAATTTATGGGATTTGTTAATTGGGAAGGATGAGATAAATCTTACTCATTTTGTGAAATACATGTTCTTCACTAGCTTCTGTTTTCTCTGGTTTGACAACGCAAATACATCAGTTGTTTCTGCAATCAATTATAATTAGAAAAAAATATATTGCAGTGTTTGGGTTGTAAAGCACAGAGAAATCCAAGAAATAAGTGAATGTTAACAGAGTTATTCTTTATAAAAGACTAAACACAAGGGGTACAAATATTGGATGTAGACTGCTGCATGCAACAGAGGTCTTCCCTGTTGTCAGCTAATACTTGCATTGCTTAGCAAGGAGTAGGCAGCAAAGAATTTGTACTGAATCCCCGACTGTTCTCTGAGTCATGTTTGACTGTAGCAAACTCCAACAGTTCGTACTGTGCTTTTGCTTGGTCAATTCTCTGATTTATTGGAGTAAATATTTCAGCATGAATAGATTTATTTCTCTGTATGAAGGTGTTAAAACGAGGAGAGAACCTGATGTCTCTGTGCTGATGTGTTACAGCAGACATAGTTTTGAAGCTTGAGTCTTTTGGAGTAATGTCTTCTAATAGCTATTTGCCTTCCTGACAATTTATTTGCTTCCTTGCCTTGGAATAATTTAGTGTATGTATAGAGTAATAAGGAAGTTTCTTGTGAGAGCTGAGTTGCACTTTCATTTTAAGAGGTGGAGGGAGGAGAGTTGGCTTGAGACTTGTCTGCTTCCTGATCAGGTTTATGGATCCAGAGCGATATGCGCTGGAAAAACAGAGATAAAGACTGCCCTTACTTAAAAAAACTCAGCAGCAGATTCACACAGATATTTCAGCTCCTTTATTTAGATGCTTTAAATTCCCACGTATCTTTGTGGATCTGGCTCTGAGCTTTTTAAGGCATGTAGTGGTACAGGCCATAGCTGCTGTGGAGGCTTTTCCAGATGAGATTATGGACCAGAGCAGATCCTCCTCCTTATGTCTTAGCTTTGTGAAAACCTCCCTTAAAGAGTAAAGCAAGTGTGGACTCAATAGCATCTAGAAGTGCCAGCACAAGGTTCCTGTTTGTGAACGATGCAAGTCCCGTTTGTGATCCCGAAGTCCCGCTAAATGGCTGGACTAATGTTGCAGTGGAGACTTACCCTTCACTTGCCTGAATTCAGTGGTTCTACATTTGGTGTGCCCTGACCTGGAGTGTGAGCAGCTATGCAGGTGAGACCAGTTGTGTTTTAATTCCTGCTAAAATGGGAAAACCTCCCTTGAGCTAGGGAGGCTGGAGGCTCCTTTGCTGGTTTGATGCCACTTTATGGTGAGATTTCTTTATGTGTGCGGGGAACCTCAGTCACTGCTGCTGCCAATGTGCTTATGTTACAGAGCTCTTTCCTTGCTGAGAAGTGTTGGCCTCAGTCTGGGGCTCATCTGTGACAGACTGAGGAACACAACATTGCAGGGAACCAGAAATAAACCAAGATGGGGCATGGGAGGGGGAACGTCACTGCGCGAGAGCTCGATGGATTAGAGGGAAGTGGTGAAGAGAGGAAGGAGTTAAGGAGCAAGTGTAAGCCCTAGGGCTTGGAAATGAAACTTTTTCTTATAGCGCTGTTGGGAGGAGAGGAGAGCTCATTTCAGACATTATATTAATATTGGGCAGTGCAGCTGGGGAGCATGGAGGGTCTCCCTAGAAACGCACGGTTGCAGCGTTGCAATCAGCTTCAGCTCACCTGCGCTCCTGGCTGTTATAAAAGGATAGCCTGAGGTTCGCCACGGAGCCGTTCCTGTGGGAACTTCCTGGGAAGATTCCTGCGCCTGATACCGGGGTGATGGCCTGGCTTTCCAGAGCGTGCTGACAGCTCTAGTGCTGTCCCGGGACAAGTAGGTTTCACGCTCGTGTTCAAGTTAAATAATCTTTTAATCGCAGGGTTGTCTTTTCAGGCACTGTGCATAGTAGAAATGTTCTCATTGCCCTTACTTAGAAAGAAATCAAAAAGGGCTTTAAAATTTTTTTTGCTTCTTTCTCAATAAATGGAGACTTGTACTAACTGTATCTTAGGTGCAGAAAGGCCTTTTCTTTTGCATGAGAATGTCCTGGCTTATTTTTATGGAAACTACACTGCAAAGCTAAAATGTAGTGCTGCATATACTGAAAAGCAATAGAACATTAAGGGGTTGAGACTGATTCCTTCTGCCCTCTTTGATGCTTCTGTTACATGCTTGATACTTCATGGTGTTACTGTTATGTTATTTTAAAGAAAACAAAAAGATTTGTCTTACCAAAGTGTGCTTGAATGGTATGCATCAAGTCATCCAAAATCTATACCCTTACTTTGAGAGTGATGCTTGACAGGGGCTGCTCCTAACAGACCAAACCTGTAGTTGGTTCAGATTGGGGCTGGTGGATAGTTGCTGGGTAAGAGCGCCTGAGGAACACACCGGGAGTCTCGGTGTTGTTGCCTATTGCCGTGTTTCTGTCCTGGGCTGCGTCACGGGTGTGTGTGGGGCCTGCAAGCCATGTCACCGGCTCAGCTCACTTAGTTCTCTGCCTGGAGAATGTGATAATGCTCCTGCCCCTTCTTTGTGAAGCCCTTTGAGATACAAGATTAGGACTTGCTATTCTTTATTGCTACTACTTAATTCCATGTTGCGGATTTAAAAAAAAAAAAAAAGAATTGGTTATTGTTGCATCTTTCTCTGCCTTTGTTGGTTTTCTTTTTCAGTGAGGACGACTGGATGTACTACTGCTCCCTGTATTTTTCAGGCTTGTTGAAAGCAGTAGAAGTGAATTTGGGGGGGCAAAAAAACACTGAGCAGTTGCGTGTCCTTAGAGTATTGTTGCTGATTGACACCAAATGACTGGGAGAAAATGTTTCCCACAAATAGTTCTAGTGGTGGTTCTTTTAAAACATCCCTATGTGCTTTTTGGAGGAGTATCAGAAGGCAAGATATACAATTGATCAAATGTCCCTTCTGTTTTTTTTTTTTTTTTTTTTTTTTTAATATATTAAAGGCTGCTTAAATTTTACATTATAAGCATGCAATGATATAAATGTTGAATTTAACATTCAGCAGTTTGTGGTTGCATCACGTAAAACTGCAGTCCTTGGCTAACTGCAGCCAGCAATCGGAAACAGATCCGCATTTCGCAAACGCCGCCAGGCCGCCGTCGCTCTTGTTGCGTGAGGATCTCCGGGAGTTGGGAGGATTTTAGCCCAGCTGCTCTCTGGTGGCTGCAATGACCGCGAGTCACAATGTGTGACCCTCTGGCCGGCAAGAGGGATGCACACAGACTCCCGCTGCAGCCCAGAGTGACCTGGTCCCGGAGTGCACGTGATGCGGTGGGTTGAGTCTTTCCCTTATGGCCCCTTTCGTTCTTTATCCAAACCATGCGGCTCTTTCAGTCAGAGTATTGATACCGCCAGCTTCGGGCAGTCTGCAGGGACACGGGTTATGATTTAGATGTCTGCTTGTACCATCAGAAGTATTGATCGCATGCTCCCTCCCCAGGCAGCTCTGGGCTGGGGAAGGTCCGTGCTCGGCTCTCCGCTTCCAGCAGGGCTCACAGGATGCCCAGCAGCAAATAAACTTCATCCCTTTTCAGTGCCGCGCAGAAGCCCCGCTCCAGGGAAGCGTTGGCCCAGGTGCTTAATTTTTAGTACATCCAAAGTCTTAGTCCTCTATCTGATGGGAATCAGTTGCCTTTTAGCGTGGATCAGTAGTGGAGTTGGGAATAGGGACAAATTTCCGGACCCTTTCCCTGTGATACGCAACCGTATACGTAGACTACTCACCCTTTACCTCATATTTGCCAGTGACTTCATGCTGCCTCTTACTTAGTTGATGGAAAATATGTGAAATGTCATTGGAGTAGCTCAATAAAATTCAAACTTGTAATGTGTTTTGTCTGTAATTATTTTTCACTTTATTTTTATTGGGTATTTATGCATTTTATTACATGTGCACGGCAAAGTAAATTTGGTATCATATTAGCAGAGATGTTTGTTTCATTTTCAGATATAAATAAAATGTACCCTTTGTGATCTGAAATATGATAATGTTAATTTTGTCAGCAAACTGCACATCTATTTTTATATTGCAACTTTTTGTGTGTGTTAATGTTGATAGCACTCAAATAACTTTGGTATGTCTGGTATGAGCGTAGTTGCTTTTCTAATATTAATTGTGGAGATGGGATAATATTAAACATTTAAAAACAAGGAGCCAGTAGTCTTGCGATGGATTTTCTTTGGGGAGGCTTCTTTACAGAGTTATGTACACAATTGTAGCCTTAACTTCTTTTATGGGAGCACAAGAAGTTTGATTTTTTTTTTTTTTTTCTTTGTTAAAGTGTTCTGAGTGCTCTGATTTCTCCTCTCTTCCTCTGCTCCCAGCTCTGTCCTGTCCCTTTTGGGAGAGCTGCCTTTCTTTTACTTGTAGGTTTCTGCACGTTTTCTTTGGCAAGAAGTCTTGCTATCAAAATTCTTAGGATGTTGGGAAAGGGCAGCTTGCTAATATTGTGTCTTCAGCTCATCTACCCATTGCTGTTCACAACACTCTACTCCTTTTCTCAAGCAAATACACTGTATACTCCAATTTACTGCTCTTATACTCAGCAAAACATAAACTAGAACTTACTTTTTTGTGCTATATTCAATACAGCATGAATGATTACAGCTTCACACACACTCTGCTGTGATCAGTGGGTTTCAGATAAGAAATTAGACTCCGTTAGCATCTGAGATGGTCTGGCATATCCTGAGAGGAGTTAGTTCTTTAATGTGCTGTGTCTTACACCATGCTAAGTAGAAGTTGATTAATGTCACTATCTGGGATTTTCCATCCTGTAAATAGGCCTTAACGTCTAAAATTGGAACTGTGGAAACCTGCTTTGGATGGGATTAAAAAAAAGAACTTGGTAGTTGAGATTGCGCTCAGAATCTGAGAAACTGAGGCCCCGGAGCTATTGCAGGACCCGTTTTTTAAAGATAACCTCCCTACAGAGGCTTAAAAGTCAGTCTGGAGCCTGGAGCTGCTCTGCCCTGTCATTTGGTGCTGCTGTACCAGGTGATTTCTGTATTTGGCTACTGTGCCAAAGGTTATTGCGTCTTAAGTCTTGTGGGTTTGCAACTTCTGATGCCCTCCAGGACCTTTCCTGGTGAAAGGGGATGGCAGGGAGACGTTGGGCACCACAGATTTAGGCCAGTAGGCAAATATGGAAGCTCCTAATAGCCGAAGGTGATCGATATTAAGCTTGTTTTTCATCTTTTAAGTGAGCTTAGTTTCTGTACAGATAGATTAAATGGCAGTGGGTAGCATAGCAGGCATGGCTGGTTCAGAAAAAAACACCTACTGCTATTGTTTTAGGGCATTCATTGCTGTTTATGTTATTTGCCTCGATACGTCGTGGCAAAAGGCAGCCATATATCACTGTGTTTTTACGCCCTATTTATTTGCTATAATAATTTCAGCAAGCGATTGTGAAGGTAATTTCAGTGGTAGGAAACGCTGCTTCTCGTGCGGGTTTTGAGCGCGCTGCCGCTTGGCAGCAGCCCCTGCGCAAGGCTGCTTGATTGTCAGCTCTTCATTATAAATTTACTTTCTAAATGCTGACTTAAGGGCTGACGCTTTGTTTGTTTAACTGTCAGTTACACCAGCATGGAGGCCTAATAAAAACCTCTCAGATCTTTCTCTTGAATTAGGCCATCCTTTCCCAGCCCGGTGACTGCAACGAGATCATTTTCTTTTGCACAGAACCCCCCACATACAGCGTTTTCTGATGCTTTCTCCTCAGTGTGGCAGTGCTTAGTACTCAGCTAAAAGGTCACTGTAATTTTTTAATTGGATTTTTCGGCTGCAAGGAATCTAAAAATATAAGATTATTGACAGAGTGGCTCTGCTCTTGAAGGAGCCCCAAACACTTGCTTTATTGTACATGCAGCAGTGGTTCGGTTTTCCTGTTTGATCAGGGATAATCGATTCCACTCTGGAAATCAGCAGCTGGATATTAACTACGGGCCAGGTCACCAGGAAGAGAGAGGAGCAGATCCCTGTGATGCTGAGAACCATCTGTGAAGGCAGAACTTTGTCTCCCAAACAGAAGTTTTCCCAGGATACAAACTAAACTGTAGAAGGTGCCAAGGGATCTGTCACAAGTTGATGTGGTTTTATTTTTCCTCTGAAGCCTTTGAAAAAGGTCGTGGGCAAGAGACAATTAAAGAAACACTTAACTGACCTTGTTAGTGTATTTTTATGAAATTATTGTGCTCTGCAGTTATTGCTGTTTTACACAGATGGTTATTGCTGGTTTCCATCTGTTCGTTAAGCAGAAGTAGAGGCAGAAAACGGCAGCCTTAACTTGGTTTTTAACCAGAACTTTCAGGTTTTATTTCTTCTCTGACCGCATCAGGTTAATTGTTTGGGTACAGTACGTTGTGGTTTCAAGGAAAGGAGATCAAAGTGGGAACACGTCTGCACAATGTGGGTCACGATAGCAGTTTCCTGTGTTTCAGGCACTCTTTTCTTTGAACAGTCCTCAGGTAGCACGATACGATACCACCCTGGCGGGGCACCAGGCCCGGCAGCGACTCCAACCAGGACCGACATTATGGAAACCATTTTAGCAAAGTGCTTTTTGTCCAGAAGAGATCCTTCAGCTCATGTGTCTGGTTATTTCCAGCTTAACCTTAGCGCTGTCAATATGAATAACTTCACAGCGCCCCGATGGAGTTACCACTGTTTTTTGCTAAAATCTGCTCCCTTCAGCTCCCATGATGGTTAGAAACGTTTGCAGCCTGCAAGGGCCGGCTGCCGTTGGAGCCTCCTGACAGTGCGGCATGCTCAGGTTGTCACCACGTTCAGTGATGATCTTCAGTTTCCCAGAATCGTAAGAATCACAGGAGAAGGAGCCCTGTAAAAAGAAGCATTTGGGTTTTTACCTGATGCAACTCAAAGCAAAACAAAAAACTTCTTCAGAGTCCTCTCACTGTACCTGTGATAGGGGGAGAATTTTTCTTTCCCTGCCAAGTCCATCTGAGCCAGTGGATGATTTGTTCTTGCGGGGCTGTTTTCAGTAGGCAGCAATTTCAGGTGGGATGGAAAATGAGTCTGGCTGCGGTGGGAGAGCTGTTTCCAAGGGGCCTGGACAGGGCACAGAGCAGGCATTTTATTTCTCTGCCTCCTTTGCCAGTTGCCCAACCAGATGTCCTCAGTAGTTTGTGCTCTAAGATGTTAAGTAATTAGATCATTCAGATTCTAGTTAAACATAATTAGAGCCCTGTGTAAACTGAGTGAGGCTGACAGGTTTTATAGGTTGGTCATAGCAAGAATATCAGATGATATAGTTCTGCATTAATACAAAAAAGATTTAAGCCTCCCTGCCCTCGAATAAAGAGGTGTTTAGTCTCCAAATTTAAGTCTTAATTGGAAGTACAATTTATGGAAGTTACTAAAAATGTGTGCAGAGTCTTGCATGTCTCACCCCAAAATATATCCCTATAGTGTGTGCGAGATGAAGTTGCTTTCTGTGCTCCTGAATTTGTAATTTGAAAATCTACCAGCAGTTGCTGTGGAAAGTTAAACAGAAAGATAACTGAATTTTGCTTCAGATTTTCTTTTCAACCAGCTTGTACTTAAAAGTAGCAGCTGAGTTGCCTTTAGTGGTGCTTTTTTGGCCCCTGAGATGGTTTCCAAGCAGGTAGCTGTCTGCACTCCACTTTCTCAGCTTTCTTTCCCAGCTTGTGTCCAACTTGCCTTTCCAGCCTACAACGCTTTGGAGCTGTGAGGACACCTGTAGCCTGCCTGCTGTAACCCATCGTGTTTGCCACCAGGTTTCCCACTGCAAGCTAAGCTGCAGACATTTGGATTTCCTTGGTTATCATTGAAGAGCAGAATGGGAGAGAGCTTCCCTTTAATGCAGGCATCTAGGTAGGTCTTGAGAAGGAACAGAAGGATGTGAAAGGCTGTGGGCACAGGGCTGAAACACGAGCTCTGCGTTGTGGGCGATCCCAGGCATCGGATTAGGGTGATTTAAAGCTAATTCCTTATAATTTCTCTGCCTCGCTTTGCAGATATGACACATTATTTTGTTGTTTTGTTTGCTGGCAGGCGAAACATATTTTCTGAAGGAAAGTGTTAACAGCTATGCTGATGTCTGTCTTCTAAACACTGTCTGAAGGGAAACTGTGTATTTGTCTACATGTATTCACACTGTGTTGTGCTAGCTACTGAACAAATTAACAAGATGATTCTTGTGTTTCATAGCATGTAAACTTTTTAGATGTTGCAAGAGCCCTAAGTTGAGAGCTAGATGCAGGGTGATCGTTGCTCCATTGAACTCTCTGCAAACTGGTGCTGGTGGCATTTGACAGGACCTAGTTTTTCTTCTTTAGGTCTAGAACATATGGAAGAAAGAGAAAATGCACTGGAAAATTCAGCTTCTCCTAATTAGGGGGATTTTACAGTTAGACTTGGTGAAGAATGAAAAATCTGAAAGCAAAAAACTACGGTTATTTCTTGGTAATTCTAAATGATTAAGTTGTCTTGCCTGGTACTGAGAGCAGCTCCTTTGCGTGCCCTCCAGAGCTGTTTGGTGCAATAACTTCCCTTGTCCCCTGCAGCCTCTCCCACCACGCGTAGTTATGTCACTTGTGCGATGCTTCGAGCCTTGCTGTCCTGGCTGGAATTTCGAGACTGTTTCCAAGCTTGTATTTCTCACTTGGCAGCACATGATGCGGCTGGTGGGCAATCTGCCGTATCCCTTTTTTGTCAAACATCAGAGTTGCTGTCTGACACCGAATCCGGGAATAAGAGCAGGGAGTGGAATAGAAATGGAAATGAAGATATATGCTGAGTGGTTTTGTGTTTTTCTCTGTGGTCATTGCTTGTGATTGATACTCTGTTCTTGTGGTGATAGACTGCAAAAGATTTTAAAGTCTGTTGTGTTTTCTCCCTTCATATTCTGAGTGATTAGGATGATGTGGTAAGTGGAAAAATTTCAACTGCCTTTTTATATCAAGTATCATATGCTTACAAGTGAAAAAATGATCAGTTTGAGGAAAATCCCCTTGAGTTCTATGGAGACAAAGCAATTTTATAAAGCTTGGTGTGTGTGTATGTGTGTATGCATGTGTGTTTGTGTAAACACACAAGCTCACACAGGCACAATCTCTTTCCTGGATCAGCTCCCACCATGCAAAATACAACCCTGAAAGTGCCATAATTGATTATGTGCAATAGGAGGCAAACAACCAAGATTTTGGGAGAGGGCAGGGTGTGGCCCAGATCTGGCAAAACATATAAGGGAAGAACATTACTTTTTCAAAGGTAGGAAAACTTTAAAACCTTGGTCCAAGAGTTAAAGCTGGTTGGGAGAAGGAAAAGAGCGCAGTAAGGCGAGACGTGCCCTTTGTAGGGGGGAGGCGTTGGGGGAGGAATTGGGAGGAAAGAACACGCAAGTTTAGGTTAGTACATGTTCGTGTTCTTCTGGTTTTTTAACTTCATTTGTTTCCCTGGCAGATGTCCCATGGCTTTGAGGCCTTTGTCTGTGTGAGAGAGAACACGAAGGAGGGCTTGGCAGGAGGCGCCCGGCCTGTGTGGAATTGCTGGTAGTCATATTTATAGTTGGTGTTGTCTCTTGGCATGGGCCGTTTCGATAACTGGCGATGATTCTGCAGAGATCTGTGTTACGCGGGCAAGCGACTGCAGCCTTAGTTTCCAGCACCGAGTCCGTGCTCTGGGAAGGTCTCACGTGCAAATGCTCACAGCTCCCGAGCGGGGCTCGTCAGACCTGGCACAACTGCTCCCTCCTCAATATTACGGACGTGTCTTTCAAATATCTTTATGTAATCTGAGGACCCTATTCAAAATGAAAAGAAACAGCAGTTTAATGCACCTCTAGCCCTGGTAAAATTTTTGTAGCATGTGCATGTATGCTGTATCCTCCTTTGAAGGTTCTTCATTCATTTTTAATGATCATGGTACCTCACTGCTTAATATTATATTCTTTTGACTGACTAAAATTCATTGTGGGGTTTGTCCTGCAGCTGATTTGGTCTGTAGGGAAAGAGGAACAGTCTGTTCTGCTGCTGTGGGGGTTGGACTCTTTTGGTGGCCTTTTACTTTTTCATCTCTAAATGGATGTATAACTCTTTAGCTTTATGTCTTTAAAACACCTGCTATAATTGCTTAGAAATATACTCCATGTCAGCCTTTATTGGTAGCTGTGATTATGCTTCTGGTAACCATCCTTTTTGGTAGACTCATAAAATATAAGTTTGTCATAATAGGATTCCTAAGAGAGTTAACAATGCACACAGTTTAAAGTGCTAATATTGCTTTTTTGGGGAGAGGAGATTATTCTGCTGTTCTTTGGTAACTTTAGTTTGAGATTTCAGAAGTTGCTCTTGCTCTGCGTTAAGTATATTTGTAAGTTAAAAATAACTTATATTCTGCCTACTTCTTTGATAGGAGATACGTTGGGGCCCATTCCTTTGCATGGTAGGCTAATAGCGCAGTTGAGAATAGGATGCTCAGACAAGTTCTTGAATTTCTCGTCAGCATTTCTTTTTATCAGTTAGCACTGTTTATGTATAAACTGTACAAAAGGTGAAAAAATGCTGTTTAAGGTTGCTGATTTAACAGCTAAGTGTTGTGTGAATATTGAAAAAAAATGGCGTTGTAGGTTTGTGTCTTCAATTTAGGGCTGATCTTGCACTTCCTACTGAAGCGGAGAGTCCTGTGAAACTCTGTAGGATGGGATGGGTGGGTTATTGATACATTTGATCTTGGTAAGAAGTAACATTGGATAGTTCTGCATGCAGGAACCATACCAGAGTTGCTTACTCTCATGGTAGTGCAGAAAAAAGCAGTTAACCAAAGACTGTTGAATTTTGTGTACTACCTGGGCCTTGAATTCTTTCAGGCAGCTTCTATCTGCTATTTACATGTTAGCAAAACATGCAAGATTTTGAGAGGGTTGGGAAATTCTAGTTTAACATTGCAAATCACATTAGTGTATTAATTCGTGTATACTGTTTCTCGAGATTGCAGGACTGAGGAGGTGTTATTTATTGTCACTTTTTGCTGCAGAGTTCCACCCATGCAAAACTTAGTGCTAAGAGAATTAGACATTTTGGTAGGCGTGGTGTTCTCAAAATCTCAAGTAGAGGAAAAGGTGGTGAATAGTTATTTTGGGGCCCTTTTAAAATATGAAAATAAAATTACTGGAGTTAGTCAATGTTCTTTACATCAGCACCTTTATCCTCAAGGATATTTTGGTATTTCTGCCTTTGAAATTTAGGCTAGACTTCAAAGGGTCGATGGAATTTCCCAGGAGAAACAGGGTCCTGGAGAATGGTAGAGTCTGGGGAAGGCAGAGTAGATGGGTGCGGGTTGTTGGTGCTGTTGGCCTGTTAAGTGCCTTGGAAGGAGGAAGCCAGGTCTTATCTCACGCTATGGTGGCGGACCTTCAAAGAGCCTTCTTGTGCCTCGGAAAATGTTCCTGGGACTCAATTTGTGATGCCATTTGCTCATGCCACCTCTCGCTGCAGAATTTGGATGTGCTGCAATATGGCTGCAAACACCTGAATTTACTAATAATTTTTATTATTATTATTTCTTTTTAATTTTTAAGCGCAGAGACGCTCATACAAGTACAAAGTCAAATGCTGTGGGATGGCAAATACTCTTTTTTTTTTTTTTTTTTTTTTAAACTAGTTGGCTTGTTGTAGCTGTGATAGTCTGTGTTGATCAACCCTTTTGGTGTTTGCTGCAAAATTTATTCTAAAAGGCATGGTGGCTCATTCCCGTTGGTGGCAGGCCAAACAGTCTCTGCTGCCAGACTTGGCTCTGGTGCCAGTGCCTTGCTATAGCTGATCTAAGAATATAAGAAGCAAGGCTTTTATATACAGATGGTTTGAAACTTTTTAATTTATTTATTTCATTCCATTGTTCCTTCATGGTATAGCAAATATTTCTTAGTATATAGTTATTCTTAAGTCATTCTGAACCATATTTGGTTCAACTTCAATGTTGCCATAAGAATTTGTGAGTAAAATGCTACTGTTTTGTACAAGTTGTATGCTGTATGTTGGTGTTAGATATGCTTTTTTAAAATGCACAACAATATTTATGTCAAGCTCTTTGACCCCCACACCTGTATATATTCTTCACTTAAATAGTATGTAGAAAGCAGACACCGTAAAATAAGTTTGTAGGTCTAAAAATCAGAAAATGGTGGTCACTGACTTTGCTTGAAATTATTGCTGAAACTGTTAATGACATATTTGCAGCTGAAGCAGTGTTTTAACCTAGTTTAATAGACCAAGGAGCCATATTAGTGGGGTCTGGCTGAAGGCTGGCTAGTTTGTTTTCGGTACTCATTACAGCCTGTTGATCTTTTGCCAGGAGAAATTTCTAGGTTGTGAATTTGTTTCTGTTGTACACAGACATCTGACATCAGTTGCCTGCTAGCAGGACAGGGCGTAAATAGAATCACGGCAGCATAACTTCAGTGCTCTCCACTTTTCTCTGTGCTGCAGTATATTGACATTGCAGTAGCTGATGTTGGCATGGTTCCTTGCCTGGGATAATGGTAAAAGTAGCCTCTGCTTTAGTTCGTGCATGATCCGATCACATATGAGAGATCTTCATTCTGCATTTTGGCAGTATCAGCCTTTCCGTTCTGTGCATGGGGTTTTGGAGGTCGTCGTACAGATTTAGGTTTGAGCAGTGATTTACTTAGCTTCCTCCGTAAGGTTGTAAAGTGCTTAACAATGCAATTGGTGTTAATTTAAGAAAAGCTAAAAGCACTAGTGGTTCTTTTCAATTTAATTTTAAGTGCTGGGACAGATTAAGCAGTTTGAACAATAGCAAGGGATTATGTTCCAGAGCTGTTGAATGTGTAAATAAAATATGTCCTAATACTTGGTGTTTTTGAACCCAAAAGTTATGGACCGTTGAAATGTCTGATAATGAATATACTGCCTTG
The DNA here is from genome assembly GCA_013398735.1 of Nothocercus julius. Classification (NCBI taxonomy): domain Eukaryota; kingdom Metazoa; phylum Chordata; class Aves; order Tinamiformes; family Tinamidae; genus Nothocercus; species Nothocercus julius. The sequence continues at coordinate 401,470 of VZSV01000144.1, forward strand.
TTCTGGGCTCATCAGACCCTTGACAAATTAAGCATGATCAGTGCAAGTCAGTATTCAGATGTCCAACCTGTAATGAGTATTTCACTGTTTTAGGAGTGCTGGTGACTTCCATACGCTGCAAGTCTCTGGAATTCATTTCTCTGCTACTGCAGATACTGGAAGAATAGTGATCCCTATTCTGATCCCTATGCTGAGACGAGCATAAAGTAGTGTCGGCTTTCTCGGAATCCTTTCCCTTCCATTTGCACGGAGGCTGCAGCATTTTATTCAAACATTCACTTAGTTTCTGTGTGTGTAAATGGTTGATGTTTTACAAAATAATGCTTCAGTTAATGGCATGTGTGGACACTCCCTGTATTTCTTTCTTTTTTTCTTTCTATAAAGAAGTTTGGATTTTACCAAAACATTCACTCAGAAGATGGGAAAGCTGCAAGGAATACCCTAAAGACAGTCCTGACAGCCAAATCCATCACTGCCAACCCTCATTCTGGCCCTAGAAGAAGGAAGCAGAAGTCTCTTTTGTTGGGCACTGGTCCAATCTAATGGTTTCTTTAGAGTATTGGATCTGGCAGGATGAGTTACTCCTTTCTAAGGAGAAGAAAAATGTTGACTACCTCTGTTTGTAGAAGTAGCTAGAGTAAATTTGTACGTAACTGTTCCTTGTTAGACAAATAAAAGCATTACGGATAGGTGAGGTGTTGTGGAAAACTGCTCTACAGTGAGTGCACTTAGACATTCACAACTTGAAAATGAGCTCACTGGAGCTGTGGAGCATGAAGACAAATGTGAATTAAAATTGAGCCTATATTTTTAAAAAGCCTTAGTCAAAGGATCATTTCTCCCTTAAAAATGAAATCACCCATATCCTAAGTGGATGCACTTACACAAAACGGCTTTGGAGACCAGTCCAAGTCAATGTTAATGTTGGTCCTGATGGAATCAGCTGAGGTGGTTTGAGATTGAAAGTAGACCTGTCTCTTAACAAATAGGTCAGGATCAATTTGCTTGATAAAACTAGTGTTAGTTTATGGGTTTTTAAATGTTCAAGCTAGTTTTGTAAAAGATAGGTTGCCTTTTGGAGGCGAAAAAAACCCACTACTCATATACAATGTTTACCTGAACAGCCTTTTTTATCATAAGTTCAATTGTATTTTAACCTGATTGAAGAAAAGCTAACTCTTAAAATGTAGCTTCATCCTTCCCTAGTAAGGATAGAGCTTAATTGGGGTGTTTCCCAGAGAGCTGGTTTGGGAGTAACTGAGAGGGAATGATGAGTGACAGGCCTAGCATAAATTCAGATTCATGGAGATACGGTTGGCTAGTGCCAACGGGCTAAATGAGTATAAAATAGGTTCTCGGTAGCGATGACAGAGGCTGATTTTTATCCACCCCTGCCTCCCCCTGCCTTCCCAACCAGTGTGCTGAGTATCCACCTGAGGGTGAATACCTGAAAATCAACCTCCTTAGCAGCGTGAATGCGGCTCTAGGGACAGATTGGCTGAGCTCACTTGGGATGATTTCTGTAGCTGGGCATCTCAGCAGAGCCTGCCGCAGAGCAGCTGGTCATTCCCAAGCCCTTGCAGGCATGTTGGCGGTGCCTGGCTGTCCTCGGGCCGACCTGCATGGACTCCCGAGCTGGTGGCCGGGGCTCTCCTGGGTGTCTTCAGGCGCTGGACCATGCGGCTGTCGGGGAGAGGTGCTGCTGCTGGCGCCCTGCCAGCTCGCCGCCTCGAAAGCCTTCCTAGACTTCTCCAAACACTGTGAGTCTGTCTTGATCTGCCCAGTAGCCTCAGTTCCACAAGCCCCACACGTAGAGCAGGACTTGTGAGTGGTCAGATGTTGCCCACATTTGACCAGCCCTTAGTGGCTTGTCCCTAGTTAGGGTGGATCTCCTGCTTGCCATGTGCTGGCAGTGCCAAAGGCCCAGGGAGTGCTGGAGGAGTGACCGCCCAGGGCGGTCCAGGAGAGCCAGGGAGAACAGATCAGCATCACGGCTGAGAAATACATTCTTTTCTTTCTACTGTTCGGAGTGCTGCCTGCAAAATCTGCTTTGCGCCTTTTTAAAAAATGAAATTGTGAAAAGACCAGGTTCAATGCCTCATCTATGCAATACGTCACCAAAAGAGGGATGTCTCTGTTTAACAAAAAACATTCTTTATGTTGCTGTCTCGTTACTTGGTTTTCAACACACTGGAGTCCTACCCCATGGTGCTCTGCGTAGAGTGAAGTTGTGAGGGCAGAAAGTGGTCACTGTTCTGCTCACCTCAGCTGGGAATTGTCTGCATCGGGGCAGCGGAGGGGAGCGTGCTGGAAAGCATCTCTGTGAAACGCCCATCTTCACCTAGAGCACTGCTCTCTGCCTTCACCCCAGTATGTGCTGAATCCACAAGGTAAATACAGGGGCTGCTAAAAAGCTCCTGCAAAAGTCCAGTCCCTGCATGCTGATTATGCTCTTGCTTTTTTTAAAAAAACCTTAGTTTTTAAAAAATTCTAAAAGGAAGATATTTTCCCCAGTTATTTTCCTTTAAAATCCACTCTTTACATTTTTACTGGTGCTGAAGAACATCTAATGCTTCCCCCTTGTTGCTGGGGCAAATGCAGTCCTGAAACTTTGTCAGCCTTGCCTGATATTTTCCCTTAATCGACATTATCTTTCTTTTCCTCTTTCTTAAAATGGCTCACTGCCGACCGGAATGACCACTTGAGCGAAGGAAAGACTTGGTAGTGCTCCTATTAAAACAGGCTTGAAAATCTGCTTAAAATGAGCATGTTGCTTATTTAGCGTTAATTGCACTGGGCTTTGCAGGTAGATTTATCGTGAAATTCCGTGGCTCTCATTTTGTTTGAGTTGCCTCTTGCTCCCACACTGGATCATGCAGTTTACTTGCTGTATGTTATTGCTTCAGTTGTTTGGGTGAGATAAAAACTTGTTGAACTACTAAAGTGGACAGAGTTTAAAATTACAGACACATTACTTTCCTTTGCAGCCATAATATGTTTGTTTTGGCAGTCTGTCCCTTCACTGTAACATGGAACGATTCCTTTTTTTTGGTGATTATTCACCGTTTTCAGTCATGCAGCATGAAGTATTATTCATGGCCCTGGAAAAAGTTACTCTTTCACAAAACAAAAGCATAGGAAGCGTTCTCAGCTACCTCATTTTGATGTTTGCCAGGTATTAATGATATGTGGGTATATGTTGTATATATTGCTGCAGTAACGTACTTTAAGCTGACAGCTGCAATGGATGCTTGTGGTTTGACGTCTCGAGACCCTTGGGCAGGTTGAGTGGTTTTGAGTAGGTTTTTTGAGCAGTTGGGCCTGCGAGGTGACACTTTGTGGATCTACCACCAGCGAAGGCAGCGTTCACCTGGGCTAGTGCTAAACTTCTCCCACATGGTGGAGCTTTTACCCTCGACTTGACCACAAAAAGACATTTATAAAATGCAGAGAAGCAGCTTAGCGCAGGCCTCCTGTGCTCGCCTCTTCTTTGATCCAGAAAAATTTGGTGTCTCGTATAATGATGTGTTTGTGCTGTGCGGACATGGACACTATCGCTGCATTAGTGCCTGTAAATCGATTAGCGTTAAGCAGGGGAGAGGCTTCTCAGGCACCTTTGCGATTACCTGTTGGCTACTCAATGTTACATAGCTGCAAATGCCACACGTTGCTATAGCTGCTGAAAAATGATCATCTGTTTTTGAGCCAAAACAGGCTAATTGGATTGGCATCAAGTTCAACAGGTATCTGGCCTGTTCTCCCACCCATTTTTTTTTCCATTCCAGCTGCTTTATTTTGAAGCATCTCGCTGTTCTGTGTTTCCATAATACTGAAATAGTGCTAGTTATTAAGATTAATGATTCTTTTGAAAGAAGTACTGAATAATCTGGTGCTTGTGTGATTTGAACCATACCGAGGAACTGAAGGAAGAATGTGCTGGTTGGAAGTACTACCTGTTTTGCAGAAATTAGCTGTTTCTTTTTCATTACTTGTTCCTCATGTTCATACTCTGCGCGGCCTTTTAAAGGTGTCCTCTGCTTATCCACTCAAACTGCAAGTCACTTTAGTGCTTATCTCATTTCTATTAATACTCAAGTAGAACAAGAGGTGGCCTTTCCTTTTTTCAGGAAAAAGGAGAAGAATAACTTCAGTGTCCTTTTATTTTATTTTTTTCTCCTCCTTGACTAAGGAAAATATTCTTTCCTCCAGTGGAAATGAGTAATGGTGTTGGGGTCAATTTGGATTTTTATACTAGCCATTTGTTCCCATAAAAGTCAACCATTCCTATCTGACACCTTCATGGGGACCACATACTGATTTTGAGCGCATTCTCTCTGGGGCACAGTCGCACAGTTTCACCCGTCACTTGTCCTGGGGGAATTCAGAATTGTTTTCTTTGCAGTCCCTTTATTTGCTAGAAAATAGTTTTCCCCCTTGAGGTCCTTTGCTGCTCCTATGTCTGCTTCTCGGTGTGTTCCACCACCTGGTCTCGTTACCCTGCCAAACTTTCTATTTTTTTTGGTCTCACACTTGGCTGTTCCTGAAGCAGCTCCCTGAAACAGTTTTGCTGTCTTCCTCTGCCTGCTATTTTTGTTTCCTTTAAAAAAAAAAAAAAAATTGTAGAACTGATCTAGTTGTTACGTGTTTACCCCAGCTGCTCATGAACCCTCCCGTACAAGTGGATGGACTTGCTGACCCTTCATGCCTGTTCTTACTGCTCATCTCGCTACATGCTCAGGTTTTGGTATAACAAATGTCTTCTACCAACTGATAAAGTTACATAAAATGTTTTATAAAAGGTAAGTTCTGTGTTTTGTAATACAGGAATAAGTGTCTTCATATGTTAACATCTTGCTACATGTTCTAACAATGACCTAGAATGATGTTTCCAACCAAGAGCTGGTTTGCTGTAGATGGCAAAAGGCTTGGTTTTGTTAGTTGATATTTGCTAGGTGATGGTAAATAATGGGTTCTTCCATAATCTCAGTCATCTTTGAATCCTGGTGATTCAGTCTTTAATGTAAACACAGTAAAATCATGGCCTCCATGCTCTTAAGCTCTTAATTTTTGAGGGGTTTAGTCATCTCTTGCATTCATCCAGGTTTCAGTGGAAGCATTTGTTACTAAAGAAAATACAGACTCAGAAATTAATTACTTGATTTTATTTTTAACAGAGAATTTAAAAACATTTGTGGGTCCTAATAAAGTTGGTGAGACTCAGAACCTCTAAAAGCTGCATAAATTTTGCAGTACTGTGGGAGGAGCGGCAGGATTAGGGTGGAGGGCAGGGTGCTGCAAAGATGCCTGGTGTGTATTTTGAGAGGAGTTACTGTATTCTTAGCTAGTGGTTAAGTTTAGAGTGTCATTTATTTTAGCGAGTAAGGTCGTCCATTTGGTGTAGACTGCTTGAATTTCTAGTTGGGGTGTGTGTGTGTGTGTAAAATGGGATGATTTAAAACTGGACGGATTCTCCTCCCTGAAAGAAATAACTTAAATTGATCCTCTTTGGCTTGAAGTTTTCCTTAAGACTTGCAAGACTCCTTAATTCTTTAAAATTCATTGGAGAAATCCCTTCGAACTACTGCACGGTGTCTAGCAGAAGGAGTGTGCATCCGCCCAAGCTCTCCTGCTCTCAGCTGCCCTGCAAATTCCTTTCCATAGTCAAGCAACTGGTTTTGAAAGCAGAAGTTTTCAAATTGGGGCAGTGCTTCTGTGTGTGTTTGTACGCTTGATACTGAAGCTGGTTAGCAAGGGCTGTGAGCAGGAAGATCTTTTCCTGACTTGATAATTAAATTTGCAGATGGAGATAATACGCAAATTCTCCTTCTTTCTGTCCTCTGTGAAGAGGAAGGAAAAATCCCCAAAATAATTTCGTTACTTTCTGAGGAGTTTACTCTTACTTTTTTTTTTTTTTTTTTTTTTTTTTCCCCTCTGTGAAACTATGCTTTAAAATCAGCAAAATTTCTGGAGTCCTCCTAGCACGTGCAGGGCTGCTTTAGAGTCAACCACAACAACCAGTTATTCTGTCTAGTTCTTCTTTTTAAAGCGCTATCTCCTTATAAAATATGTAACAAGTGGCAGCTTGCAATTTTGAGTTATTTATGCATATATTTATCAGTGCAGAATTATCAGAAGCTTTTGCCGATTTATGCAGGGGATTTTATATGCTGAAAGTCTTTAAGGCTCCATCAGAGAAGTTTCACGTTACGTTTGGCTCTGTCCAAATGTTCATAATGCCTTGAGAGAAACAGGTAAGCTCCGTTTCATATGGAGGATGCAGGCAATACCAGGTTGAAGATTTTTGCCTTCTAGTGTAGTTTTTTTTTTGTTGTTGCTCTTTGTGGTCTTGTAATTACATTTTCTTAAATGCAGTTCTCCTCACCGTTATGGTACGGAAGACTCGAGGAAGGGAGCTGTGCGTGTGCAATACTTCACGTATGGTTGGAGGCGGGGAGCGGAGAAGAGGAGGATGTCTCTTATCTTCTTCCGTTATCTCTGCTTACCTCACTTCAGTTTTTTTGGTCGTTTTCCACATTGTTGCAAAATGAATCTAATGAAAATCATAGAAATAATGCTTGGGGCTTTATAGAGATTGTTTCACTGGCAAGTGAAACAATTTAGTTGAACTCTAAGGTGCTCTTTGGTTCCAAATAAATCGGCACCAAATACCAGGTTGGCTTCTTTGTTCTTGGAAGAAGTGCTTTTTATTACAGGTATTCAGACTTGGATGAGAGTTTACAGATTTTGCAGAATTTTGTTAAAACTGGGGCTTATCTTTCATATGTTTAAAATAATCAAAATCAAGCACTAACTTCTGATACCGCTGAAGGTGGGAAAGCTGCTGGTTTTTCAGTATTTGGAGACACTGAGAGCAAGTCTGATAAACTGGTGCAAAAGCTGCTGATGGGACTTGTATTTTGCTCTTTTAAATAAGCAGCAAGGTGGCTGCCCTTGAGTCATCACCCCAGCACTGTAATATTATCTAAGTGGCTGTAGGTATTTTTTGCAGCATTTAAGACAGCAGTGCAAACTGATTTGACTGATGGTATTTTTGAATTATGTCAACATCAGTGGATTACCTGCAGGAGGAGGAGCAGGAGAATGAATAATATACCAAAAAATTAACTAAAAGTGTGGCAAATGAAAATGGAAGTAGTAGAATTATAGACTGTAGGATTTAGAGTATTTTTGTACTCAATATCCCTTTTGGAAATTTGTGCAAGGCAAGTTGGAAAATCGCATGGAAAGCGATTAAGTATTAGGTAATTTATTGAACAGGAAGAGTTGTCCTCAGCATGGAGTTCAAAATATTTGATGTGGTTGTTTGAATTAATAGAAGGTGAGTTGACTTTGTAATTAAAAAGAAGGAAAGAAAAAAAAAAGGAGAGGAGGAGAACAAAAAACAGCCAACCAATCAAAAAAATAAATGCAACTGCTGACATCTTGCAGACTGTTTCAGAGCAGTATGTCATTTGTTTTAGTAAGAGTATTTTACTGATAGCCAAAGGGAGTAACTAAAAAAAAAAAAAAAAAAAAAAGGAGCAATGGTGTGCCTGTTGTCAAAATGCACCACTGTATTAAAAGCAAGTCTGCTTAAAAGGTGGTAGTTCTGAGCAGTGTTTCAGTAAGTTCGAGGCTCTTGTTCCAAATAGATTGTGGCGGCTCTACAAGGCAGCCTCATCTGTGTGTTAAAGCACGTTTGGCTGCCAAGGATGGTATTTAATTGCTGGTAGCATGTTTTTATGTCATTTAACCCTGTTACAGAAAGCAGAAGAATCTGAGCCAAGAATTAGAAGTCATTCTGATGCGGAAATTACCTGTGGTAGCTGAATTGTTGCTTTGCTCTTTATAACTTTTAGTGTCCTTCGGTGCCTAGAAGTAAGAATCTGAATGACTCGAGTATTCTGAACACACATTTTTCCCTACTTTAGTAAGAGGTATGATTTGAAGAGTTTATTTCTCTTTAAGCAGGAACAAATTTAAATATTCTCTTAATTGTGTAACTTTGCAGTGTTTCTGGCTATATTTGTAGGCTTAAATTATTTAAACCGTAAAGCACTGTCTTGCAAGAAATTCTTATTCCTATGATCTGATTTAAGAAGAAAATCCGTATAAATATTTCAAGTCCATGCAAAGGACAAATATTGTATAAATGCTCTTGTCACCCATGGGTAATAAATGCTATAAAAGATAGGCCCAGAATGAGTAGCAAAACTGGGATGTCAGATTCCTTAGTATAGTCAGCTACTATGGGATGCTGAATCCAGATAAGACAGCTTCTGTTTCTTCTAATTTCTTAGACTTTTCTTAGGCCTATTTAATTACGCCTTGAATTTATCCAATTGAATGTTGATGGTGGTAGTTGCTCTGGGTAATGATCTGCTATTTCAGCAAGAGGATTCATTCAGATTTGTAATTGAAGAAGCAGAATGCTGGGTTTTGCTTTTTGTTATTTTTGGAGTGGGCTTGGACACCAAGGAGCAAACGAAGAAGATAGTAAGGTCTTGGATGTCTCTTGAGTAGTCTGGTTTCTCAGGAATCAGTTATAGTACCTAGAAATGTAAGTGGTTTGGTTTTTTTTTTTTTTTTTAAAAAAAAAAAGTCTGAGAAAGTACCTCTTCCTGCTTTTATCTTGCCATAATAGTTCAAAAACCTGCAAATAATCTCGCCAGAGCTAAGCCAAAAATGAGTAATTTCCTTTATTCTTTACAGTGCTAGTCTGTAAGATTCTCCCCCTGGAAGAGTGAGCCACACGGTACGTTGGAACCAGAGCCTACAAGAGAGCCAAATGCTAAATTTAAAGCATTTCTTTTTTTGCTCTACCATTTGCACATAGCAAGTAGAGGCCTACATGAAGTAGTTTTGTTATCCTTTACGTACCCAAGTGCCATTTTAATAAGCTTTTGGATGTATTAGAAATTGGGGGAAGTGTGCCATTAACTTCATCTCTTTCACTCTAGGGAACTCCCTTGATAGCTTCTGTCTTTTAAAGAAAAAATAGCCCGTTCCCTGTTTGAGGCAGTCCCCCATTAAACAGAGTGTTGATGGTAGGCAAAGTCATCTTATGATGCTCTTGTTTTCCTGCTGTGGCAGCAAGCAAACATCAAGAATCTTCCCAAAAAGAAAAGTCTTCAAGGATCCTTCATTAGATGTACTCCTGGGAATTGGTAATAGATACTTGAATATCATTCATTTTAGGAGCTAGGTTTTGATGCCTATTAAAATTAGTGTGCATGTTAAATATTTACTCTGTTTGTTTTGAAAAGTGTATTGCCTTTAAAATAGCTTCAGTAACATCTGCGTTGTAAATGCTGAGTTCATGGATCCACTAAAAACGAGAGGGTCGGAGGTTCCCAAGGATGCTGGTGTTTTCAGCAAATGGGACCTTCATTTCCCATCCCTGATAGATGCTGTGCAGGCCGTCGGCTGGCCTTGCGCGGGAGCAGCTGGTACAGCAAGAACAGTTTGCAAGTTCTGCAGGCCAAGGTTTATAGCAAGCAGAAAATAAGGAAATGTTAATATAGAAACTTGAAAAATCCCCTGATAAAGCAGAGGGAGAAATGCCAAAGGGAAGAAACAATAGTGTTATTCTAAATGCAATATTCTGATCCCAAATACAAAGCCTAAAAGCTCTCCTGATTTCTTTCATGCACAGCCTGTAAAGCCCAATTACTTTGATACCTGGAATTTAAATAACTTGAAATTTTGTGTCTAGTCTTGTCTTGCTTTTAGCTTTCTTTTCAGTGGGAAAAATTGTCTAAGTCAGTGATAAGGAACCATTTTATTTGGGGAGGAGTTTTAAACAACACCCAGGGATGATGTCATTCCTGACACTATTCATATCCTGATTCTAAATCTGTGATGGTGAAAGAAAGAAATATTTATTAGGAATGCCGTATCATTATCAGCTTATGAGGCATTGTTTTAGCTGTTTTAAAACAAGTCTTGGCATATAGACCAACTTGCAGGGTTTTTAGAAGACCAATCTACTCTTTAACTGCAAAAAAATTGTTATTACTTAGACAATATCTGATAATGAGATGGTGAATAGATTTTAGACTACGGTGCTTTTTTTTTTAAACGTAATAAAAATGGAAAATGCAGTAAAGATTTTTCTTTCTTGTAGGTAGAATGTTAGGATTACTTTTAAAATGTTGAAAAAATTAACTTGGAAATCTTCTGAAAAGGAAGTGGATTATTAAAGTTGCTTGAGAATTTCTTTTGCTGTCTGTTTAGGTAATCATAATTAAAAAATGCCTGAATGATTTTAATAACACATGATTCAACTGACAAGCACTAATTGCTCTCTATCAGGCCAAGAGAAGATGAATGTTGTCAAGAAAACCACAAGTCAGACAAGCTGATTCTCTTCTAGTCTGACACCATGTTCCCATGTACAAACCAGTTTTTACTGGAGCCTTTCCAACATCAAAAGAAAATCCTTGCCTTCCCATTAATTTTCGTTGCTGGCAGGCTTGAGCTGTTTGTGACGAGTTACTTTCGTTACTATTGCTGGCCTGCTAATGCACAAGATTGTGCAAAGGCAAAAATGTAAACAGGTTTCCCAACTTCTCTTTATCTTCTCTAGTTTGAATACATTCTTACACTGGAATATGAAGCATTAGGTATACACAAACTTTTTCAGTAGTCATAGCAATCTTTTTTTTTTTTTTTAGTTTTCTTCTCAGATTCTCTTTCTTTAAGACAATCTATGCAAATTATATTATTGCTGAGAAAAATCCCAATTTTAGACAGCAGACGCTATCTGGCAAGATTTCCTGCAAGATGATGTATATCTATTGACATGCTTTTTTCTTTGTTTTAAAGACAGCTTTTCTGCTTGTGATCGTTTATTCAAGCTGAAAACCAGTATGTTGCTGCTTGAATTTACTGTATTTGGTTCCAATAGCAATTTTAGGAAATGTGTTGTGTTCTTTTGTGCTTCTCATTTATGTTTAGGATCTACCAAGTCATTTGGGATAGGTATAGGTCACTTGGACAATAATACACAAAGATAAATCTAATGAAATCGTCCTATAAGCAGTTTAAAATCTAGGGCTTACTTTGCACTGAAATTTTTACCATAGCTATTCCAATGCTAATTGTGAAGGGAGACCGTGTTATGTTTTAATGTAGGCTGGGACTCTTCCACAAGTAAAAAGCAACAGGAAATACTGGGATATTCCGTAAACAAAATAACCTTTAACCTGTTAATTTAACTTGAATGTGTTAAACCTCTTCCCAGAGTTCAGTAGTGCCGGTTCATCTTCTAATTAGTTTTTCCAAGGAACAGGAATATTGACTGGGTTGGGAGCCCTTCCTGCACTCTGAAAGAGTTTTAAGGAGATCTAGTTTAGTGTATTACAGAGAAGACAGAGCAGTTTTTTATTAGAATCTTACAGTTCTTCTTAAATTTTACTTCTTTTTTCCTTCCCAGATTTGATTACTGTGTTAACTACTTGATGTCTAGTTTTAATGTGTGAGAAGTTATGACATGCTTCAAAGGACTTGAATTTTTGTGCAAAACGAAGCTTCTAATTCTCTTGCAGAATTGGCATCTAAATTTTTCTTGCCAGTTTCTCTTGCTGACAGCAAAAATATCTATGTGGATGATGTTGAGGTGCAGGGGGAGAAGATGGGTGGGAGAACATGTGACGAGAATATCCATAACCTCTTTTGCAAGAGAGATGCCTGTCTCTTCTACTTACTGTGTCCCTGGTATGGGTATTGTTCCCCAGATTTTGGCTCGCGTATAATAGAGATAAATAAATAAGAGTTGATAGGCAAGACCAGGAGCTGACAGTAGGTTGTTTTGTTATTTCAAATCCTCTGAAAACAAAAAAAAAAGTGTTCCTGTATTGGCTTTTTTCCTCAGAACTATTATCAAATCTATGTGAAATTATAATAATCTGTGATATTTTAATGGCATAACAGGCTATAAAGCATAGTGGCAAGTTTCTGCCCTCCATTTTTGCATTTGGAAGCGAATATTAAATTCCACCTATTTGCAAATGGTGCCCCGAGATGTTGTTTATCGCCCTGATGTTCCGTATCCAGAAATACAATGGGACTTGCTACAGTCGGAGGGCAGAGCACCGGCTGTCAGCTGGAGTCCAGTTCTTTTCAGGGCAGCAACAGGAGCATATTCGTTTGTTATGACTTCAGAGTTTTCTGTAGAAAATAATGAGAACCCTGGAGTCTGTCCTCAAACTGAGTACTTCACTTCTGCAGAAATGCTTGTAAGTGTATGCGTAGTGGCTTTTTTTTTTTTTTTTAAAAAAGACTAGACCATACTAACTGCAAAAGGCCAGGCAATCTTTGAGTATACTGAAAATAGCCATTATCTGGACTTGTTTAATTCTTTTTTTTTCCAGTAAATTCACTATGTAATTCTATGTTGTATTTGTGTAAAAAAAAACAAAACAAAAAACCCAACCCAGTACCTTCAGCTTTAGAGAGCTACTTTAATTAAAAGAGTAACTCAAAACTTTGCAACACCATCAGAACAAAGCGGTATTTCTGCTTTCGCTAATATCGTAGGTTTCTGGGGTATTTTTGGTTAGTGGCATTTTATTTGGCGCATTACTTAAGGATGTAGTTTGGGAGTTCATTCCCTGGCTTTGTAGAGCAAGGCATTTCCATAGAGTATGGATCGTTCTGCTGAAGTACAGTTGCCTTGGAGCACAATATATTCCAGACATAGTGGACTGAAGAGTGGTTAGACCCCTTCCTTAAAAAGATGAAGGCACATGGAGTTGTAAGAAGCACCAAGACGTATAAATGAGGCGGTGCCCATGGAAGGGGAACTGTAGCACAGCTCTTTTTCCCAGGAAAATGTAGAAATGCAAAGCAGCATTGTAGGGTTTTTTTTGCTCTCGTACAAAATAGTTGTGGTTTTAATGTTCACCTTTGAATGTATAATTTATGATATGTGGAGTGCATTCATCGGCATGGCTCCCTGCGTCCAAGAGAGGAACCCGAGAGCTGGATGCCAAGGAGTGATAAGCAGTGCCATCTAGGGTTGAGCCTGGCCTAGGATTTTAAGAGCATCGTCTAAGCACTCAGCAGCAGCCCAGGTTGGAAGATTACTGAAGGGCAGAGTACATTTTTAATCTTAGAAAAAGATGTTTTTCTTCAGAGGATGATATGAATTTGTAACGTACTAAACAGTAGGCCCTGAATCTTAACAAGAACTTTGCTGCTGTAGTATCAAAGTGTATAACCGTGCCAGGGAACAGGGTCCTCAGGAGGGAAGTTTTTGTGAGGTCTGTGATGCTACACAGATGCAGAAAGTTACCCATTTGTAAGCGCTAAAACATTTGGACGATTCTTCGGAATCAGAGGACATTCCTATGAGCGTCAGCTAGGAGGTAGAAACTTCAGCTTGAGGAAAACTTACTGCATGTTTTTTGCAGGCGGGATAACTTAGTTTGATCACATCATAGTCCAGCAAAAATCTAAGCAAGCCAGACAAGTTGCCCCAGACCAACGGGTATCCTAACTACATCCTGCTGTCCCTGCAGAACTTTTATTGAGGGGGATTTAAAAAAAAAAAAATTGCCTCCAGGAGGCAAAATGTTTGAAGTTATGAGTAGGAGCATCCTCTGTCAACACAGCATTAATGTATATGCCATATATCTCCATTTATTCTACTTTGTAGCTGAGGCATCCCTTAGAGGCAGAGTCTGAAAAAGTCAATTAACTCTAAAACTGACCTATACCCAGAAGCAAAAGATTTTGTTTTACAGATTTATCTGAGGTCTGTGTGTAGCTTTGGGGAGAACTCATTAAGCTTGACAGCAAAGTCTATGGTCTTGTTAGTACCATCCAGAAAGGCCTTGTGGTTTAGGCTTTGGATTATAGTTTTCCAGAAAGAACCACAGTATTTTAGGCAAAGTAACCAAAGAAGATGCCAATGTTAAAATGTCATCTCCTCCTATGCCCTTGTCACTTCGATGTAGCCTCGCACACCAGTTGTGGTACTTGTGGGGGTACTTAAAGGTAGGCTTGGAACAAACTTGTGGGCAGCTCCCAGCAACCCAACGTGACTGTCCCGTAGACTGGAGCTGTCTTTGCGCAAACTTAACTACTGGTTGGTGCCTGTGGGCAGACCTAGCTTTGCATTATTTTTTTGGTAAAAGTGAAGCTCAAGCGATTATATATTATAATAGTAAAACAATAATTTTAGTAAATGGTAGCAATATATTTCTCAAAGTGCTGAGCACTCTGCCCTCCTCTGTCCCCAAATTACAGGAGGCTGTACAATGCTCTGTGGACTTCTTTTTTCCCCTTGGGATTAGATGGTTTTCCTGGGCTGGTGTGCAACTTTTTAAAGAGTATGGTGTGGGTTTAGGTGAAAAAACAGGATGATGGAATGGAGTCAAGAGTGTCAAGTGCAGCATGTTGGCAGCAACCTCCCAACTCAGTGAGGCCGGAGAGCAGAGCTGTGGCGGGTGAAGTATTGGCAGCACCCTTGTGAACCATCCACAAGCCTTTCTTGATCTTTTCTTTCTTCTCTAAGAACTCATTTTGTATGCAATTTACTTATTTTTTGTCTGGGTGTGATAGGCAGCAGCCTTCTCGGTAAGGTCGTGCTGTGTGGAACGTCGTTGTTTTGAAAGTTGCCCTCACCCCAACGCCAGAAGTCCAGGTTGCTCAAGCATTGCATTTCCCTCCTCCTTCCGGACCAAATTTCTCTTTTTGAAGGTTTCATGGTTGCTGGATGTTTGGATTTCTTCTTTTTTTTCTTTACCCTTGCTTTTTCCTGAAAAGTACTCGCAAAAACTGCTCTGGTGAATTCGTAGCTCTCCTGATGGGATGACTAAAAGCTGGAGGGATGGCTGCCCTCGCAGCCTGCAATGTGCTCACAGACGAGTCTCGCAGAAAGCACGGAGCGGGGCTGCTTGGAAGGCACCAGCAACTCGCCCTGGACTTGCTGGGCAGCAGGCGCCGCTGGCGGGAGCGCGCGGCAGCCGCGGGTCTCGCTTGGGCGCGTGGCGCGTGCCCGAGCGCCGTGGCGCTGTGCCTGCGAGCCCGCCGAGGCGCTGCCCCGGCTCTCCGGAGCTTCGCCCCTGCGGGCTCGAGCGGCACTCCGCGTGATCGCCCAGCACAGAGCCTCGCGTCTCCCAGCTTTGGCGGGGTCCCGATCTAGATTCAAAGTATTCAAACCCCCGTCCGCTGCCTTGCACGCGGCTGCTGAAGCCTGTGGGAATGCCCAGCTTTCTGGAGGGAAGTTCGGTCCGTGGATGTGTTGTTTTTTTCTGTTTTGGAGGAAGTAAATACTATGGCAAAAGTTGCCCAGGGTTACTAGGGGGGAGGACAAGGACAGCTGAAGATGAGGAGTGCGAGGAGGCAGTGATATGGAGTCCCTGCTTAGTTGCTCTTTGGAGAGGAAAAAAAAATCATGTAGCAGAATAAATTACATACAGTCTCAAAAGCACTTGTTTTCTGTCTTGATCTTGTTAATTTCTTAATACAATGACTTTTTTTCTCAAGTATTAGCATTAATTACAGAAAATGTTAATAGTTTTTGCAGTTTGAATAAGTGGGAAGACCAGCAACAACGTGGAATTTCAAAAGAAAGTAATATTCTGCCCTTTAGATTCAAAGTTAATTCAAGAAAGTAACAAAAGCTTGTGAAATTGTATGGAAGAGAGCTTTTTGTCACTCTTTCATCAGATAGAAGGCAGAGGCTTTTTCTTTTCATTGGCCGAAAATCAGTGTCTTAGAAATGACCCTGTAACTGGCTCCTCTGTTAGTCACCGCGTTTCCTGTGTTCCCGGGTGCTCTTTTCTCCCCCACATTGAGCAGTAAGCTCAGAGCCTCCATACTTTGGCCATCAAGTTTGCTGCTTTGCATGTGCTTCTGCAGAGTCTCTGCGCAAGCGATGGCTCTTTAAATCCTGTAGTGCAAGGTTTCATTAAAAATTTGGGTTGCCATTTCATGAGTAGGTTGATGATCTCATTTTATCCATGCACGGTGGTACTTAAGTATCTTTGAAGCATAGTGAGATGGCTGGGAACCAGCTCATGTTCCTGCCTCTGTCATGTTACCTTAATTTGATTGGTAATGCAAAAGTCATGAAAATATTTTCCTTGTAAAAAAAACGTTGGAAGTAGTACAGTGCTCTATTCTAGTCTCTTTTTGCAAATCTCCTATGTTTCTTGGGACTTTTAAGTACTTTGTATTCACTCTCACTTCCCTTGAGGGAAGTGTTCTGTGAAGTGCTGAGCACCTTTCAGAATGACTCCAAGGCAACAGGAGGTTATCCAGGAGCTAATTTTGTCCTTTCTTATGAGAACTACTGTCAGCATTTTTCTCGTAGTGGAATGGAGAATAAACTGAGCTATTTCTGGTAAGATTGGTCCACCACACCTTTGCAATACCTGTCCTTTGAGGATACGTGTGCTTCAGAGACTCAGAAATTGGCAATCTTATGCATGTTTCTGCTTTGGTTATGAGGAAGTATTTATGCAGGCAGGCTAAGACAGAGGTTCTCAGAAGTGATCGCTTATTGTCTCACCATGGATAATACTCAGCCTCTGGCTTCTGCAGGAATGAACTGTTTGGTTGGAAGTCTGAGCCCTTAAAATATCTGTCTGCGAGTGCCTCCTCATTATGACCTGTCTCATTTGGAGATGTCCAGAACTAGACCCTGGAAATGGTAGTGTCAAAGACTTCTCATTCCTCCCTGTGTAAGAGATGGAGGACTTGGTTGCTGTTGCTTGGTTCTTCCAGTAAAACAGTTCCTTCGGGTGAAATGGGATATTTATATATGGTTGATTTCTATTTGAAGGAAAAATTGTAGAAATGTTGTTTAGGGTCTGACACCTCATTTGAAATGAGGCAATCCCCCATACTCAATCAGATCCGCTGTGCCCTAGCGCAGTGTTGAAGACCTGCCAGGACGGAGATCCCCCTCTGTGACCCATCCGCGTTACATCATCTTCTTCACGGCAGTTCTTCACCTCGTGTCCTCTCTGAACCTCCCAAAGGGCAACGGCGGCTCCTGCCCTTCATTTCGAAACCACCTAATTCAGCCTCTTGCTGCTTTTGTGCTTGAGAGGATAGTTGCTCACAGCAAAAAGCGAACTCCCTTTTGCCGTTGGGGCTAGCAGTAGGGCCTCTGGGCGAGAAAAGCTGAAAATTCCTTGTGAAAGAGGATGTGCTTATGTACGTCTTGCTTTTATATATTAGTGTTGTTACCCCTGCAAAGGGAACTTGTATATTTGATAAGCAGCCATCACAAAAGTCTTGATGAAGAGGGTGAGGAACCGCCCAGCGTTTAGCTAGTATTTCTGTGCATTGTGTTCTGGACTTTCCAAATTGGACTGAATGTTGTGATTGAAAAGATTGTCAGCACTATGTAAATGAGAAAGAGAAGTGAAAGTGCATCTCATGCAGATAATTTCTATGTAGATAATTTGCCATAAAAATTTATATTGCAGTCCTTAAAACCTTCAGAGATTTATTCTGTCTAGGGAAAGGTGATTTATGTGGTATTAAAACACTTTTTATGTTCCAGTCCTTTAGATTTAATGTTTATTGCCTATAAAAATGAAATCTTCCTGTGGATATTTAAAAGTTTTGGTACTGTGTGAGATATATATTCAGCGTAGAAACTGAAATGCTTTAGAGATGCAGTAAATAAGTGATGGAGTGTTCCTCAAGTTCACTAACCTAGGCATATAGTGGGTATGCACCCACTTGCTTCGGGTCTGAGCCTGTTGTGCGGATGCCTTTCTGCTTTCCTGAGACGTAGTAAGAGAGGCGTGTGCTGCTGAAAGCTAGGAGGGATTTTGTCATTCTTTTTGGTTGAATGTTTACAGCACTTTATACGACAGTTTTTGGAGCTGAATTTGTCCTGCTGTGTATAGCCAGTATGAAAATACAGATTTAGGCTTGTTGCTTGCCCATAAAGAGCTGAATCAAAGCCCGGGATGAAGGGTGCACAGCAGAAATGTGAAAAGGAGGATGGGCTTTTCTGCCGTGCTCCTCTGGATGTCTCCTGCGTGTGCTGCTGGAGTGAAAGGGGTGAGGCAATGCCATGCTCCCCTGGAAATAGGGGAGCAAGGAGAGGTCTGCGCTGCGAGTTTATTTGGGGCTTGCTTATTGATTATGTTTTTGCTATCGTTCTTGCCTGGACAGGCTCATGGGGCAGCTCCACTTGTTGCAAAGTGCGAGTCCTGGGCTGGTCGTGCTAGAGCACAGAGTTGCCGTCTGGAAACGTGCATCACGCAAAGTGTGAGAGACTAAGGAGACAAATCAGAGGAGTTTTTGCACAGAAATAAGCAAGTTGTAGGTAGCTGTTTGTTTTTTCTTGCTCTGTGGCGGTGCCCTGAAAATGTAAATGCCATGACATGCATCGCCGACTTGTTTTCCCCAATATTCCTCATGGTTCCAGAGTTCATCCCACCGCATGCATATGTAAGTTAAGCTCTTTAATGTCCTGCACTGAACACCGACAGAGATAAGAATAAAGCTTGGCAAGTCCTTTGGAAATTTTCATCTGTAACTGCAGAATAGGGTATATTGCTGCATATGAAGCACAAAAATTGAAGGCTGATTTATAGTTACATAACTAGCATAACCAGAGACATTATGGAAAATAATTCTGGGGGCTTATAGATAATGCTTAATTTGCAGTGGTACATCAAATAGCATCCAGCAATTCCGTTCCAAGTTATTTTCCTCTAATAATTTAACGTTGCTGTGTGTTCCCGGGCTGCCTGTACTGGAGGCCGTGGTCCTCCCGTTGGCAGCCACGCGAGCCGGCAGCGATGCAGCTTTTTCTCACACTGCTCTGCAGCTCGGCCTCGCTCCCAATGTGGGAAAAGATGCAGTTCAGATGTTGCAACATGAGGCAGCCAAGTGAATGGCACCCGTTCAAGAAGGAACTTTGCTGAAACTTCCCAGGGTTGTAACAGCCCGGGCCCTGGCACATGAAAACCGAGGAAGTGGCCGAGTGTTGTAGCAATACTGTCTGCAGTACTGAATGCAGCGTTTCGATGTGGCTGTGTTTAACAAAGCTGACTTGTGTGGCGCTTGAACAGGCATCCTCAAGACTGGGTGGGTAAGCAACCTGCAAAACATGATAGAGAGCAAAAAAAAAATCCCGCAGCAAGATAAAACAGATAGAAAACGCCCTTTCAGGTCTGGCCAGTGTGGAAGGCCAGAATTCAGGTGTTTTTCTTCTTTTTTCCTAGGTAGTTTGAGAGGTGGAGAGATGGGAAAGACAAATAGACTTATGGTGGGTTTAACAGCAGAACTTGTCCTTTGTTTGTATGATTGTACAAATATGATTTAGCTAAAGTTAGCTGAAAAACAATAGCTGAAAAAATAATAGTTTCAATTGAATGTTTTTTGTCTTTAGTTTCCTTATTTGATGAAGTTCCTTTCTCTTGAAATGGGTTGACTGGGGTGTTTCAAACCCCTCTGCCTTCATGTTCTTTACATGCTCCAGAGCATTATCTGCAAGGTATTTTCAGCAGCCTACTTTGATTGACTGTCTTCACAATACAGAAATTGAACGCAGTCTTTTTTGTGTGTGCTGAAATACTGACATCTGAATAGAATTTAGAGGTTTTAGGCTCTCGCTGATACCTCTGTTAAAGTTTGCATCTATAGATGCCTTTGTGTAGAAGAAATACCCGTGTATTTAATTTATCTTGTGTACTTTTCAGCCAGATATACTGCCAAAAATAATAATGCTGGTGGTCTGATAATCCCACAGTCTTGTGGGGCTTCATATTTGTACACCTGCTTCTTCTGTAATAAGCTCCATGATTATATATACTTCTAAATACCAAGATGTTCTTCATCGAGAACATATTTTTCATAATCACGTGGAATCTAAAATAAGGGAGTAAGAAAACCAGTCATGCATTGTAAAGCATGCAGCACATTGCATCATCTCAACAGAGGTGTTTCAGTTCAAGCTTTCATATTGTTTCACCCAGGGCTTTACAGTATTTCAAGGGGCTTCTCTACAGAAATACTTTCCAGCCTTTGGGCCAGAGTGTCCCATGCTCTCATGTACATATATGAAAACCAGGAGTCTGTAGATGAGGGATGGGGAGATACCTGGGGGCAGTGAATCAGTGAATCTCGAAGGAAGGCGATCAGGGTGATCCAGCTGTCTGTGGGTTGCCTGGAAAGTGCGTGGGGGTGGGGAACTGTGATAGCAACTTCAGAGCGTTCACTAAAAACCTCTCACTTGCTTCTGCAGATCATGTGTTTGAACGCTATTTTTGATTTTAAAGAGATGTGGTAGTGATTAAAAACATAATAGAGAACAAATTGTTCATGAGGGCCTGACCCATGTTCCTGAAGGACTTGGGAGAACTTTGGATTTGGTTGATCAGTCCCAGCAACAAAGAGGAGAGGCAACCTGACTACGTGCGCAAGTAGTGCTGCTTAAGTTTTAATATAGTTTTTATTTTACTATAGGACAGAAAACTACTGTATGACAGATGCCTTGAAACAATACAAATGAAATGGTTTCTTGATAAAGAGATCTTGTATCTCCCAAGTACATCCCAACCTCCTGGAATTGTTGGGAAGCAAGAATTCTGTATGGGAGATAACTGTATGTGTCAAGTTTCTGTGTGTGGGGAGGGAATGAAGTAATCTGTTCCATCAGCTTGTAAAACTGAACTAATGAACAGACATTCAGCATTGATTGAGACAGCTGCATTCTTTAGTGAGGGATGGTAAACACAGTCTTCACAGAATTGTTTTTGCTGATTTAAAGTGCAAGAAATTGAAATTGTATCTGATAGACAAAATTAAGGACTTTTCAGTGACAGTGTATCATAGCAGGGTTGACAGTGCCACTGCAGCTAAATCTGTTGTTTTCATAGCAAACCTCCTTTTAGTGTGATTTGTCACAGTGAATAGTGGTGGAATTATAGAAATTATCACTTAAGATGTTTTAGCTGTTAAAAAGGTATTTATTTTAGCTGTACCGCATACCTCGGCTGTGTTCATGGAACAAGCAGACAGAGGCTGTCCCAAGTTCAGTGTTCAGCCCTGCTACACGTGTGATTCACTGCTCTTAGCTACTAAAGAATATCCAGTTTTCAGTAGTTAAAAAATACTTTATGTATGCTTCAGTTAATATGAAAATATATCCAAGATTTGTAGAAGACCTTTATAACAATTTCTTGTATTATGGTTAATAATATTAAGAGATGTTACCAGAAATGCCAATTTATTAAAAAAAAAGAAAAAAGAAAAAGGGCAGGCCACATTAAAACCATTATACAAAGCAGAGTGCATGTGCTTCTAAGTTAGCTTGCGCCAATTTTAATGTAAGGCAGGTTATTTTTTTTGTTGTTGTTGTATGCTGTTATGCATGCTGTCACCTCAGAGCCAGTCTCCTTGTGACTGTACATCAGCTAATTTTATTTCATGAGTCAATTTTGCTATTTTCCTTTTCATGCCAGAAAAAAAATGAGCTTAACTAAGTACTGCAATATGTTGTTGGGAAACACCTAGCTAGAAAAGGCGCTCTGCATTCCAACGCCTCTGCATTTCCATTCGATGTAAAGTGTGATGCTTATGCTGAACCATAATGGTCCAGATAAAATATTAAAAGCAATAAATATTTACTGAACAGCTTCAAAATATGGGAATCTGTTTAATCGTCCAAAATATGAAATGCTTCCTATCGGTATTAAATGCCAGACATACGTTTTCATGTTTCCAAGGAAATGTGTTGTCATACAACGCTGACTCATTATTTGGGATTTAGATCTGAAAGAATACTAAGAGGTCTAAATAGGATTTTAGTAGTAGCTAAAGACTAAATGTTGCTTTCTTGTTTCCTATTGTTATCTGTATTTTTTTAAAAAAATCCACCAATTGCATTAACAGTCAACTTGACAAGCATGCTGTATTTTTCCCATCATGGGAAAATGCATAAACCTTACAGCTTGCCCAGAAAGTCAACAAACTCAAACCAAGGGAGGAAACAAGTTAGTCAGGAGTCAAGGACCCTTTTCTGAAAACACTCTGCCAAATACTCTTCCTGCTTAAATCGTTTATCAAACAACAGTATCATTTGCCAGTAATTTTCTTCTGATCTTGTTTTTGTTACTACTTGTTTCTTAATTCAAGTTCCCCATACAGCTTCCTCTGTAAAATGCTGCAGTCATTGTCTTATATCTGATGTTAAGCTGGTTTTATACAGTTGACATCATGAAATCAGGCGTATGACTTTCTCGTAAGGGGGGAAAAAGTATTTGTGCAGGCTCATACCAGCATTTAAACGTGTTTCTTGATCAGTAGTAGGAGGGTCGGGTAAAATTTTTCATGTCAGTAGAGGTGTGATATCTGCGTAAAATTTTGAAGATGTATTTTGTAGGTTTTTCCTATTGTGCAAATCTGTTGTGAAATTTTTTAAACCAATAAAAAACACCCCTGGGTTAAGAATAGCTCCATGTTTCCAAGCCGTATTTATAATACATATGGTGGGATAGTATATTCCTATAGTGTACACCTTCTGCAACACCCAAACCGTGAGAAGGGAGGTTGATGCTACGTTAGCTCAAGTCCATTGTAATTTTCTCTCACCCTTCAAGGAATTACTTTGTTGGAATGTTGTTACAAAAATACTTTTAGGTTGTTTTTGTCACATGTATATTTATATTTTTGTTGGTAAATAGTTTATTGCCAGATGTTAGGAAATGGCTTAATAAATAGCTTTTACATTGGTGATTGCATATGGAGCCTAGAAGATTACTGTGGGAGTGCTGTGATGGACTGCAGGGCAGACAGTTGGTCTGTTTTTAATCGTTAGCCATGTTAAAAATCTTCTCAAAATAAATTGCCTGTATCATCAAAGGAAAAATAATGATGAATTTCTGTGTTCTAAATGACATTTAGTGAAGTGGAGATTTGGATGAAGTTAAATAAAATGTCATCAAAGGAGTTTGTTTTCAGTTAGAACAAAAACAAAAAATGATTCTTTTCATAAGGAGTACTGAGAACTCCGAACTCACACCGAAACAAGATTGCAGGTGTGTATGTACTATTGATTTATTGGGGGCAACCTTTATAGCAAGAAATAAATCCCCATCTGTGTTAGAGTATGTGTCTTGCTTGAAGTACGTGGTCATGCTTCATTTATTAGCAAACCTTAGGTTGAAAGGAGGAGTAACCAAATACTTAAATGATGTAACAGAGCCTAGTTAAGGGTTGAACTTTTTTTTTTTGTTATTTAAACTGCACTTTTAGGACCACGTTTTGCTTTGATCAGTGATCGAAAGAATTATTCAGTGCGATTCCTGAGTCTGATCTCAGTGGCGAGCAAAGCTGGTGAAGGTGTTTTATTACAAAGTGGCAGCAAAATGGTCCCTCTTCACCTGCACGCAGGGGCTGCTGAACCGGTTGCTTGGAGCAAATGGTGAGAGCTGCACATTAAGGACCTTGTAGTTACTCACTGGTTAACTTTTTTTTTTTTTTTTTTTTTCTTTTTAAGAGCCAACGCTCTTGTAAAAAAAGGCAAAGTGTCCCGTGTGGAAGCCAGGGCGCTGTGATGTGGACATGGTGTGGCCTTCCCCATGTGGCTGTTGAGCGCTGGTGACGGTGTGGCCTGTGTTGCGTCTTGGCCGCCTAGCGAGATAGGTGGTCGGGCAGATGCCTCTGACGCTGTGTCTTGCCTGGGCCAAGCAAGAGTATCAAGCAAGAGTAGGTTTTTGCTCTTATCAAGCAAGAGTAGGTTTTCTTTGGATTCTTGTGATTTGTTTTATTTGGCAAGAGTAGTTTGAGTAGCAAAGTGTAGCTTGATTATTTTCTTTTACTTCCCCATGCACACCCTGTAGTTGCTGCAAGAGCAACAAGCAATAAGCAAAGGCCTTTTTCTTTTTTTTTTTTTTTTCCCCAAAGGAATTAACCCGAGTGTACATGATTGATTAACTAATTTTATGGCGTGGAAAGCCACCAACTGCATGGGGCCCCGCGATCATATGGAAGGTCCAGCTTGGTTCCTGGTGCACGGCCTGGAGAAGCCGAGCCCTGAGCAGCTCACTCCACATGCCACCAAGCACCAGTCCCAAGAGAAGTGAAACACATTGCAAAGTTCTCTGGAGAGTGTGAAGTGACCAATGAAGTTGGTTCACTGAAAGCCTTGGTTGCCAGACACTGAAAGTGCAAGGTGCTCTTGTTGAGGTAATGGAAGGTGGTGGGATCATAACGTCATGTGGAGCCCCAGCAAGAAGAGCGGGTTCAGAGATGCAGGGAGCAGCCATTGCGTCAGGGTCTTAGCAGTGCCTTCTTGCTGCCTCCTGGGTTGCCTCATGCTCCAGATCAAACCCTGAGCCCGTGGTGGTAATGTCGAGGTGAGCTACTTACCCATGCTGGTAGCGTGAGGTGGAAGCAGAGCTGGTGGGAATGGGGACAGGCAACTATCAGTCTGGTATAGAGGAATGGCGGTGTCTCCTTCCATAGCCTTGTCACTCATGCCTTCACTTTCCAGTCATCATTTTTGGCGTAGACGAAGGGATGTGCACAAGGTTGTGTTGTCTGAGGCTTTGGCAGCCTTTTCTCCTACTAGTGCATTTATTGCTGGCTTAGATATTTATGCAGCTGTCTTATGCTGATAGTAACTCTTTTTGAGAAACCGGTACTAGCTCTACCCCCTTGCAAGATCTTTTGATAGACTTTCCCTACATTTGTGGTGGTGGTGGGTGTTCTTGTGAACAGACAAAGCCACAATAAACTCTTTTTTAAAGACAAACATTCAAAAAAACCCAGTCTGATGCTTAACATATCTTACTGATATCTACATTGTCACCTCTGTTTTTGTTCTCTGTTTGCTTTAAGCCACAGGCACCACACACGTTGACTCACTGTCCAAAAGTATTGCAGAGAGTACAAAATTTGTTCCAGTTAAAGCTTGCTTAAAAACCTACCTGGAGTCAAATTACTGTAGTACACGGAAATAAAATGCTTTTATAGAAGCTTCCTAACTAATTCTCTGTGTGAAAGGTAGTTGCATCAGTTTGCTGAATGGCAAAATACTTGTTAGGAAACATGTTTTGTTTAATGCTTATGACTTTGATTTTTTTTTAATTATTTTTTTTTTCCTTGGGGAGTGTAATGTGCCCCCGTCCTGTGCTTTGCTTTAGCACTTGTTCGCCTCTCGGGCCTGTTTTGGAAGATGGGAGCAGGGCTCTCTTGCCATGCTCTGTGGCCTTTCTTTGTGCTTGTGCTAATGAGGGGCTTTACAGAGGCACGTGTGAACTCATCCTGCAGAAGAGAGACATATTTCACAGTCCTAGTATGTCCTCCCCTTTTTAAGCAATCTAAAAACGGAATTTGTGCTTTTTTAATTTTATTTTTAATATGCACAAGTGCAAAAACGTTAATAGAAAGCATGAATTTCCGAACGCCAGCTTTGTGGTTGCTTGCTCGGCATTAATCTAGAGCTCCATCAAGCGAGCATGGCTCTTGCTTCTCCAGCACATTGAGATCACGTGGCATTTTCCCCTTTCTGCAGTGTTGCTGTAATGACTGTGGAGCATTCTGAACAGTTGAGAACTTAGAGGTTTTAAATATGGAAGGGCACATCACCAAAGTGCCACCTAGTGAAATGTAAGGTTTCCTTAAGAGAAGTGTGATGTGGGTATGCAGGTTTATGCCAGGCACTTGAATGTTGGTATCATCAACTGCACAGAGAAATTTTCCTTCTTTCTTCCTTTAATAGGAAATTTAAAAATCGCAAAAAGTTGCGTTGAGAGGTTCGATAGATCTGACATGCAATCCTGTTAGAGGAAGGAAATGAAGAAGAAAGAGACTACTGACTGCTCCTTTTAGTAGCAGATTATCGTGCAGTCTGAGCAACTGATTAAAATGTTGATAGAAGGAAATACCTTAAATACGTAGATATGAGATTTCAGTGGAAATGATTGCTAGTATATTTTACTGGTAGAAAATCTTTCATATAGCTGTGACTTGTCTCTACATAACAAATGTAACCATATAATATGCAAAATGAGGTTTATGGTGAAAATATGCTGTTAATATCTGCAGCCTTTAGGCTTTTGAAAGTATTCCCTGTGCTTGATAGGCCTTGCTTCCCTGTCTGAAAGAACTCACGAGCAGAAAGTAAATCTGAGTTACAAGTTTGATACCTGCTCCCAGCCGCATACCAGGAGCTTTGAGGTAAATGCCATTCAGGTTAAGCATTTTGCAATGTGCGAATGACAAAATTTGGGAATAAAGTTCTGTCATGGTGCTCATAGGCGATCACCACAACTTTTTGTAACTCTGTGTGGGATAAGTAGATCCTGGTTCTAAGCAGAAATAGAATATTAGTAACAACAGATTATGGGATGATTTGGGGGAATCAGGATGCAGAAATACGTTGATTACTTAGTTCTTCTTAGTCTTCCCAGATTGGCATTTTCTATGTATCCTTTCCCTTATCCCCCCTTCTTCTTCCAGTGTGTCCATGGTGTAATAACCTGTTCTTGCCTCTGACTTTGCTGCTCTTCAGCTGAATTCTTTTTCTGATCCTGTTGCGCTTACAGGTCTGGAGCCTGAGGAGTGAGAAAAGCAAAGAGCAGGGGAGGTGTGAGTAGATCCTTGGCACTGGTGTTCTGTCTGCTTATATATTCTTGCTTTTTCCCCGCCGTGGTGCCAGTTGCAGGTGGGACAACAGAGACTTAAAATGGCCAAGAACCTGCTGTTTTTATTCAGAATTGTTTTCCCAAGCGGGACCCTTTGGAGAGACATCCACCGGCCAGCCGCTTGCGGGGCTTCCCACCTCCGTTGTGCAGCAGGGCTGGCACTTCTGTAAGGACCAAGTGAGCCCGGACTGGGAGCAGATTCAGTGTAAGGTGGTGGCCTGCAAGTGCCAGCAGGGTGGCTTTCCCACCCTGCTCGCCGTGCTGATTCCTGGCATCCTGCAGGGAAGGGATCGGGGTGGCCCAGGGGTGCCTGGCGGAGGTGAGGGAGCCGCTGCCAGGAAATCTATGGAGCGGCATTGAAGGAAGACAAGTTTGCTTTGAGTTGATGATGGTTGCAATGGATAGCAGACTAACCCCTTCTTAGTTTTAGATTTCATTTTTCTAGTATATATACAGCATGAAAGAAACCTTTTAACTTGTGCTTTTGAGGATTGCTTTTAATGACTCCTCTGCTTAAGAGCATAAGACTTTCTTGTCCCCTCTCTTCCCACTGTCTCCCTCCCACTCCAGTAAATTTGTTGAAATGGGTCAAAGCAGAAACTCTGGAGAGATAGTCCTTCGGTTATGGTAAGCAATGTGAGCTTCCCAAATTGCTTGTTCAGTCTGCCTGGAATTGATGGGGTTTTGGGGCAAGGGGGAAGAAGTGAGAAGGATAAGTCCTGCTTGTTCCCACTTCTTGTTCCAAAACATGTTCCAAGTCCTGACTCGCCTTTTGCATAGACATTTGGAAAATGGCTATTTCTGGCCAGAAAGTTTGTTACCGCTTTTGAATCCTTGGAGCTCAAGATTTTAGGCTCTGAACCCCTCCTGGAGCCAGGTTACCACCACACACCTTTGGGTCTTGGTTCTTGTTAGCTTTTCATTAGAACATTTTTGATTTCCAAGATACTGAGACTTCTATTGCTCTGAAGAGGTGTCTCAAAGCAGTTCTCTGTACACGGTCTCCTTTCACTTTGTGGCTCCTTAATGAAGGGGTTTGGGAAGGGTCTGGCCCTTTTTGCCTTTTGCCCAAATTGGGGCTCTCAGACTTGCAGGTTCCTTTTGACACACGCTTGCTTACAAAAATAATGCATTGACTGTCTGAATTTTTCCAATAATTGTGGTCTCTTTTGAGATGAAGACCTGTATTATGAAAAATCTTCCATTTATGCTTGTTGTTTGTAATCCTGTAACTATTTTTATGTTTAAATAAACCTGTTGTGTTTATGGTTTGGATCAAGTAAGGGAGAACAACCAAGTGGTTTTTCAAATGGTTTTGATCTTGGGATTGTCAGCCAGGACGTAGCTTATAGCCTTAATATGTAGTGTAATATATAGAGGGCTTGTTATTTTATTGTTTTACTGCTGGAAGTGCATCTGACTGTGCCTATTCATAAACACGAGACAAGACCGTGGGCTTAAGGGCTTCAGTGCTCTGTATTGCCTGTCCATGGTGTCAAACCAGTTTAGCTGCATGCTCGCGTTTTCCCTCCTCTATGTCTGTACCTATGAAAATGTTTTGGAGTGAGAAATGTCCCAGAGGAGTTTGGAAAGGAGCAGGAAGAAGTCTGCATAGAATGTCCCGGATTGCTGGTATCCATGAAGCAAGAAGGACATTACTCTTCATTTGCCGCCCGTCTCTTCTGTTCCTTATAGCAGAAAATAGGATCTTTGCTTGAATCAGTTCTTTTTCTTTCCTGTGTGTAAACTTGGAAGTAAAGGTCTTCAAAAATCTACTTTTCCACTTTTAAAGCTCTATAACATACAGCAAGTATTTGATTCTTTTGTCTACTTAAATTTCCTCTTATTTCATGATTTGCTTTTCTTTGCTTTGCTTTAAACGTGTGCTTCTTTTTTAAATATAGTTTTGCAAGTTGCCGGCCGTGCCAGATTGTTTATATTTTTTAAAAGCCTTCTGCTTAGCCGTTATATTGCTCTTTATAGTACTGCTTAACCACATTGGTTTCTGTTGCTCTTTTTTCTTGCATAAACTTAGCTGGGATGAATTTCAAATGTGGTTTATCCAACTGTTAAGTATTTCCCACTTTTCTGCAATAGATTTCACATATGTTACAGAATTCCAAACCAAGATCTGGTGGACATATTGCCTTGTTTTTTTCCTTAAAGTCAAAAATACCATTTTTTAAGCATCACAGTGACAATATTTAGGTCACTGGCTCCAGCATGCTGCCTAGCCTAGAATCCATTTGTCATATTTAGCTCATTTCTGAGGATTAAGGTAACTTTGGTCCATATATTTATGAGGGAAAAAAAAAAAAGAAACTTCACATATCTCCTAAATATAAAAATGGATCCTTTTGAGTGGGAAACTGAAGAAGGAATTTTTTTTTTTTTTTTTTTCCTCGGCACTTCTGCAGAGGTCATACTTGGTGTCATGTAAACCTCATACACATCTATCCTGGCACAGAAGCGGTTGAAAGTCTCAGCATTTACTCTTGCGAAAATGTTTGGAACTGGACTTTATTCACTGATTATCAGGAAAGAAGTTCTAGGACTGAAACACCTTTATGGGCATATTATATATGATATATGATTCCAAAGGTAGTCAGGTAAAAATAGCCCTGGCTTGAATTTGTTAGAGCTCCATAACCTGCGTTGGATTTGGGTACTCCAGGGAGGTGGCCTGCATGCCACTGCCGCCAGCCGCTGTTAATGTTGGGGTAAAGCCATGAAAGCTTTTGAGGAAAAAATGGTGATATTTTGGTTTCAAGATGGAATTAAAATGGTTGTACGCTTCATTTAATGGCTTTCAGAAGGTTTGATCTCAGGAGAGTGGGTGCTTTGCATTGCTTTATAATCCAGCCCTTCCCTTATTCTCAACAAGCTGATGTATGCCTAAGCATATTTTTATTTCTGTGATGACTAAGTCTCTAACTGTAGTTGCTTNGTATGCCTAAGCATATTTTTATTTCTGTGATGACTAAGTCTCTAACTGTAGTTGCTTTTTTTTTTTTTTTTTTTCTTCTCTTTTTCTTGACAGAGAGAGCTTGATACCACAGCAACAATATTGGCTAACCGGCAAGATGAAAGTGAGCAGTCTAGGAAAAAACTTATTGAGCAAAGTCGCGAGTTCAAGAAAAACACTCCAGAGGTGAGGAGAAAAGCTTTTTCAGTCTTTTGAATTTCTTGAAATAGTATATGTTACTAGGCCCATTTAAGGTTGTCCTTAATGGTTGGTTTCCATGATTTTCTTGTACATACTGTTAAGTCCACCATTTTAACCACAACTGCTTATCTTTAGCTTCTCTCCTCAGAAAGCTTTTGCATTCTGTGATTAATATAATATGAGCTGACCATTTTGGAGGAGGTATGAATGTTAAACTTCAAAGAGGTTGATCTAAATTTCATAATAATCTAAAACCTGGAGAACTGCAAAGGATTTTTGTTTAGTAATCCACATGCTCTTACTACTTGCACGTAGGAACTGACATTTCACTGCCTAAATAAATATATCAAGGGCATAACTTCAAAAATGCTCTTTTTTTCCCCACCAAAAATCAAATTAAGTTTTCCTGTTGATTTTGCTGCTGATGCAACAAGGTCAGTGCTGAGCTCTTTTGAAATCTCCCCTCAGAGGACAAGCATCACGTGCTACCAGGTGGCATGTGCAAGGTGTCAGAACTGATGCTAGTCAAGCTCCAGAAGGGTGAATTTTGCATAAAAGAAGCTGAAAATAGTTAAACACTTAAAGTATTTTAAAGCTCATAATAGGATATATAGTATGTGTATCTCTGTGCGTCCATGTCTGCTCATCTAGAAAATAAATACAAACACATTTTATTAACTGTAATGATTACCCAGCAATGCCTTTTTTCCCTTTTTTTTTTTTTTTTTTTTCCCCTCCCCTTTTTTTTTTTTCCCCTGATGGTTGCCAGCAATCTGTTCATCTAGGAATGTTCTGTGGTTTCCAAAGCCCTTTCCAGATAAGTGATACGCGAGTATCATTTCCATCCAAGTATCTTCCTGGGAGAGAAGCAGTAGGCAGCTTTCCTGCCCCTTACTGCTGCTTCTCAAGTAGCAGATGCTGCTCTGCTTCCTGTTGGTACAGCAGGAGAGATGCTGGCGGAAGTGGGATTGTTTAACCAGTGTCCAAGGAGGCTCCCTGGGACAGAAGTCATTTGGTTTGAAAAAGAGACAATTTGGTGATGCCGCACCTTGGAAAGTACAGGAGCAGCTTTAAAATAAAGGCATGAAAGAAAATGGAGAGCAAATGTAGCAACTTCAGGAGGGTGAGGAATTGATGCCCTTGGCAGAAGAAAGCAAACCATGGGGAGGGAGACAAGCAAAAGAGCACGGAGGGTACAGAAAATTGTACAGAATGCAAGAAATAAATCAATTCCTGGAGAAACATTTTCAAATTGTGTTTTAGAAACTTAAGTTCATTCTGAAAAACTCATTTGAGTGTTTTCCTGCTTTTCCATAAGGAAAACGATGGCTTCTTCAGAATACGAATGTAACTGCCTGCTCCCAGCTGATTGCATATTTACAGATTTGTTTCAGGATGATTTCTTTACTTCATGGCGACTTTATGGAGCAGAATGTTACTGGGGATAAAATAAAACAACACGGTACTTCTAAGTGTGCTGTGAGAGGACCTTGGTAAACTTGGTGGGAGTTGATACACAGAAGAAAATTATTTACTTTGTATAGTTCCTTTAGCAGATACGGTAGGAAAACAATATGTAATTTGTTTTCTCCAGTAAATAAGCAAGATGGGGAAATAAGTGAATGGCCCTCACTGTTAAATCATTTGTGATTAGGTTTAAAATACAGTTGTGAAGCTTTCCATACAATATTTTAGAAGAGAATAGAGATTTTTGTATTCATTCAGGGTCTAAGTTCAAAACAATGGTTCAAAATATCCCTAACATTTAGGGAAATATGTATCTGTACTAGATAATGCAGCTTGGTCTTGGCCCAAGACTGCTACGAAATCACATTCCTTCATAAGCTTGCGTGGATTTTTGGTATTCTTTCTTCCTCTTTCCTGTCTTTGCTGGGATGTGCTTTCTGCAGCTATGTTTCTGAGCAGCAACACAAACAGATTCCTCTCCTTTCCTGCCCCAATATTTTTTGGGGCAGAATTAAAAAATTAAAATGGGATCAGAAATAAAAAAATCAGAAGAAAGTATCTTAACGGTAAGAACAACGAGCAGTAACAGACTCGATATGCAGCTGTTGCTCCCAGAGGAAGTAACTCAGACATGCAAGATCTGATAGGGCCACCCTCCTCTGTCTAAGGTGATGGGTGCGGTAGAAATGGGTGTGAATAAAACCCAAGTACCACCAGAATAAGTGGGACAGTGTCAAACTGTACTTGCTGGAAAACTTCCCTAGTATTCCTCCTTACCCAAGCGCTAAAGATCGTGCCCTTCTGTGTTTGTCTTCAGCTGTTTTTGCTCTCCTAAATAGAAAGGGAAGTTTCTTCCTTTGGAGGATGGGAGAAGATTAGAAGGCAGAACTGCAACTTTCCAAAACTGCAGAACTGTCTGAAAACCTACCCAGTATGGTGAAAAATGTCTTGAGGTGGACATGTAACACCCTCATGAGCAGTGGCACTTCCAAAACAATCCGTTTGTGTTCCTAAAACCTCAGACATGCTCTTGTTGATAGAGAAGGAGCTCTGTAACAGAAAATGAGCTTGCATGCAGAATTGCTGTGCAGAGAAAGAAGTAATCCAGTGCACGGGTTAGTCTAAATCTCCGAGCTGAAGGAGCATCTTTCTTAGCATAACAAATACGGATGGAATTGCTAAATGTAATGATATGTTTCAGAAATCTGCTTTCCGTCATATTTCTTGTTCTGTATGCGTCTCTGTCGGTGCTACAGTGGCTTTGGCTGTTATGGCATCTCTTTCCCTCAGCTGTGTTCCCTCCTCATAAATCAGGAGACAAGTGTCAATTGCCTTCAGTTTCCTATCTGCCGCTGTCGGGGATGTCCTTGGCTGCTATAAGCAATCCGGTGGTTAGCAGAAAAAAGAGTCTGAAAAAGTACAGATGAAATGGAGGATATTTATGCTTCTGTTTCCGAAGACCAATTTTAAAAGATGTGACAGATCTATTTGGGTCATTTCTGCTTTCTTCGCAAATTGTCAACTTACTGGAAAAGATACCCTAATATTTTCGCGGTTATACAGATGACTATTAGGGACTTGATACTTAAATATTAGAATACTATTTCTGCTTTGGCCTGCTGGGAGACAAATCTTGAAAGAAGTATCTTTTAAGTGGGGAATTTGGGGAGCAGAGAATTAGTATTGGTTTTAAAACAGGAGCTTTTAAAGAAAGATTTCTTAATTCCTGTTACTCCATAAATACTCTTTACTCCCTCATAGCTTTTAAGAGGTCGTATCAGACCTGCTTCTTAGAGGTGAGTTTGGGATATTTTCATTCTCAAATTGTTTTATCATTAGCCAGCTATTGAGGAAGGATAACAGCTAGTCGGGAGATCTGTCGAAACATGAATTTTACTTGGCTGCTATTTGGAAGCCATCTCAAAATATTCCATGTGAATTGCCACCCTACATGACAGTATTTTCTTATAGTGATCATTATTGAAAAATTGCAGAATATTGTAGGAAGTCAAACCAATACAGCCTTCTCTCCAACATGATACTTTTTGTGTATTTTTTATTTCAAAATTCTTCATCTCATTCATGATATTCTCATACATTGCTGGTTCTGGCATGAATAAACAAGAAATGTTCAAATGAGCGTCTTTGAGTTCTTTTTTCCTTTTATAATTCTAGTTGCATAAACTATTAATTTTTGGCACAAAGCAAAGATACTTCCTAATGCTGATAATTTTCCCACAAATTCTGATCTAGTAACTGCTTTTGTTTGTCTACCTCTTTGTGTTTTAAACATTGAAAAGTTTGTCTGCTGCTTCAATCAGCATGAATGTTTAAGCACATTTACAACAACAGTGAAAAATATCAAAACCCCCAAACAACTGAGTAAGCCCAGACCTTGCAAATAAGTGTGAATTGTTAAATGCTCTGGGGATGGGAGATGACAGTATTTAACTTGGTTTAACCTATCAGTCTCCACTGCTTTCCTTCTGTATCTCTATCTTCAGATGTGTGGAAGAGAAAACAAGCTTTACATGTCTGAAAGGCTAATAATTTTTTTGAGTCATTTGAATAAAAGATTTTTTTTTTTCACGTGCTGAAATACGCCTTAGTGATCAGATTTGCAGTAACCCGGTCTGGGCATTGGTGCTAATGAAATGTGGGGAAATAATTTGGAAGTGGAGCAAGCAATTCCTTTGCAATTTCAGACCTGGAAAGCAGCAACTCAGGAGTCTTTGAGGACTCGGTGAGGATGAACAAAGTTGTGCATCAACCTGAGTAAGATGAGATCAAGAAGATAAGCCGACATTATTTACTTGATTACACTTCATTTGAAGAAATTAAAATCAGAAAATTATTTGTTACCTGTTCAAAGCATCTTGCAAACACCTGACAAAACAGCTTAGGCTGTTTTTTATTCAGATTGTAATTGAGAACAGTTCTAGCGATGATGATTTAGCCACGTAAACTAGAGAGTTGCTGAACTATGCTCCTTTAAGTACCCAGCCTTTGGAGAGGCTAAACGTGTTTGCCCAAGTTTCTGCTTCGAAGTTTGAAGTTTATGCATTGTTATATGCTATAAATTTTGGCATTTAGTAAGCTGTTGCAGTAAGCTTTGTGCTGTCCAGGGTTATTATCAGGCTTGCTAGATACACGGGTGGTTCAACCAAATGCAAGAGAAAATGAGTCTGAGTGATCTGGGCCAGTCGTTTTGGGGGAAATAAAGTAAGATAACTAGACTTTCCAATGTCAGAGTGGGCACGTTGCATATGACCCCCTCCCTGGTATAGGCACTTCCTCAGCTGATGTGCAGCTGTGCTCCCCGGCTTCTCTGCTGAGACGTTCCTGCCTGCTTCCCCTTCCAGGTTGCAAACATAATCGTACCAGGAGCGTTAGGAGGTCAAGATTACCCTTAAATGCTAAAATTGACACCTGTATTTTGTAAAACTGATCCAGATTGGATCTGCAGAGTTAGGGAAGGACACAGGGGAACCTTTAAGCGCAGGCAGCACAAGGACAATCTCCAAGGAAATAGCTTCAAAATGGGCCAGAAAATGGAATATTAGAAGGTGCCAGAAAGCAAAATAAACGAGCTTGTGATTGCAGTGGCTCCTGCCGACCCTGAGCGCTTGTGTAAATAAATGCAGGGGCTCTCCCCGCTGGCCGGGCTGCTGCAACCATGGGGAAGGGAAGCCGGGCTGGGACAAACATCTCCTGCACAAGTAGTAGTGTTCTTCATGCAGTTACCTAGTAGAGTGATATATTGTTTAGTTCGTACTTTTTTTTTTTTTTTTTTCCCCCAAATGCAACATTAAAGTTACATTGTAACTAAGTAAAGGGCATGAACACGGCTTTTAAGTAACGGCTCACTTTTTTTTTTTTAATATAAAATTCTTCAGTACTTACTTTCCAGCGCTTCTGGGTCATCCTGTTGAATTGCTCAGTCTCTACAGCAAAAGTTAATCAACTGAAGGTTAAAAAAGAATTGACTGTCAAATCAGTTAGTTGAATTAGTTACTGAAGTGAGTGTGGATGTCTGTCCTGGATGTTGGGTAGTGACTTGTAGCCTGCTCCGGCCACGGGTCCACGGCCGCCTGTGGTCAACAAAAATAATAACGTGCCTAGAAAAAGGAGTGAAAATGCACAGACTGGCTTGGAAATCGTAGATGCTCTCGGCCTCTGTGTGCAGAGGGGTGACTATCGATTTGCTGCCATCTAGAGCTGGGTTGTTCTACTCCTGTTTTTTCACTTCCCCAATGCACCAGAGGCTGCGGGTGCCGGTGTGGGCTTTCCTTCCCTTCCCTGGCAGCTCGGGGCTTTTGGCTTATTTCTTATTTATTTATTTATTTAGTGTTTTTAGTTTGGATCCCAAATACGGATGAAGTTAATCATATTATGTAAAAGTTAGCTAGCGTAGTATGGAAATAAAAAGAGTTAACTTGATTTGTGAATAGCAAATGTCCATGGCTCGGAGTCAAGCAAAAGAAACGGTGTTTCTTCCTGAGTGTTGTTACTTGAAATATTCAGGGGAAAAAGATGAGGACAAGAGATGCAGCTGAAGTTTTCCTTTTTTGTTTTTCTCTCTCCCCTTTATTCTCCCTTACTGTGGCTTTGAAAAGGAGAATTTATTAGTTTTTGTAAGAAGAAATGCGTTTGTAGATAACTAGTTCAAAAAGAGAGTATTCTGTTAATTTTCCAGGACTCAAGTGTAATTTTCAGTATTTCATAAATTTTCCTATTAAATTCTCTTTAGTATTAAGTTTCCTTATATATATAAAATCTGAGCAGGTTATTAAAAGCATAAGATAACTCTCTGTATTGCTTTAAAGCATAACTATTTCCATCTCAAAAAATCAAAACCATGACTTGTCATGCAGGTTTGAAACTAATCCGAATATCTCTGCTTTAGCAGAGTGGTATTTGGCTGCCATGCCCTTCTTTTTGTTTCTTTTTTTTTCTTTTTTCTTTTTTTTTTTTTAAATTGGATATTATCACTTTCTGAAGAGGTTCAGTTTGCAGTAGAGATGTTTGTGATCATTTGTACTGCACAGGCCTGTTTTTACGGAAGTTAATGGCAGAGTATATTATTCTAACTTTTTGCAGTAAACTAATGTAGCTCCATGTTTTAAAATATTGTTTTAAAAAATAGTTGTATGGAGTCATTCAATTCCTATCTCACTGTATCCCGGAGGTCCCTTATTCAACAGCTTTTAATAATTTTGTTGTCGTTACTTAACATCTACTGGACTTTTGTGTATCCTAATTCTTAATGGGCAAAACATCAGTGTTTTTGATATGCTTTTTCTTATTACAATCTCTTGCTGCCTCTTTATTGGAAGTGAGGGGACAGTAAAAGAATTTTAATTCACAGTTGTATTTTTCTTGGATTCTCATAAAACCAACCTCCATTTTTCTGCACGTTGCCTATTCTCGCCACTGGAATTACTATATGTTAATAAAAGGAGAAAAAAAAGGTCTTTGCTACCCACGGCCAGCTAAAGCAGGGTCCCTGGCAGATGGCATTTTCCCCGCTGTTTGCTGTGCACACATTGCTTAACGCCAGCAGCGAGGCTTGCTGCAGCTCAGAATTTGGGAGAACAGCATAGCCAAGCCAGAAATAAACATTTTTAGCACATGTAAGTCCTTATTTGTTATCCTTTATTTGTCTTGCATACCTGCTACGTTTTTGGAGTGTTGCACTTAGCTTTAAACACGATTGCTGCAGTGTAACTATGAATTTTTTTTTTTTTTTTCCCCTTCATGAGCGCTGGCTCAGTTTGCTCATTGAACCATTGAATTAGTGACCTGAGTTCAGTGAATCTGCTACATGTTCAGCACCGGGTTCTTGTCCCAAAGCCTCCGATATCCATTTTTGTGGGAGGAAGGGGATGGCAGCAGGGATGATAACTGGGCAGGTGGGGCAGCCCCTTGCAGAGCTATTGGGAGGCAGCAGGGCTGTGAGAAGATGCTTATACGGAAAGCACTTTTTCCTCTCTAAAAATATTTGGAAATCAATTTTTTACAATATGTGCCCTTCAAAAATCTCTCTTTAAAACTGGAATTTTATGTTATTTTATTGAAGAATTGAAAATTACTCAAGAAGGAGATAGCTCTGGCGAACCAAATAGCCAAGAGTGGGCCAAGAAATTAATTGCTCTAAAGTCATATGCTCTTAGAATTTACGTTTGTTCTGTTTAAGCGTTTTTTTCTGCTTAAACATGCTTGACAGGTGAAGAATGCATTTTTCTTCTAGCAACATTAGTTGCAGGTATTAGATTTCAGTAATGTCAAGAGGGCTGTATTTTCCATTACAGTAAAGGAGAAGAGTGTTTTTTTTTTTTTTTTTTTTTTTTTTCTTTTTGGTATTACTAGGGTTTACAAAGGAAAAGGTTGTACACAAATATTTACAGATTAGCGTCTTCTTTAGGCATTTGATGCAACAATGAATTTCTGCTGTGATTAAGAATGAAACAGTTTAAGACTTTTTTTTTTTTTTCCCTTTGCTTTGTATTTGCTGTTGCTTGACCTTTTTAGGAGTGACCCATTTGGACCACGGCCAGAAAGAGCCACTGGGGTAGGGGAGGCTGGGGAGTGTGGGGTTGAGAGGAGGACGTTCGCAAAGGCGGAGCTGGAAGGCGAAGGAAAAAGCCCTACATCTCACAGGGCATTTGTCATCCTTCCTCCTGAGGAAGGGGTGTAGTTCAAAGCAATGTGCGTTAAGAAGGCTAACGTGGTTAAATGAGTGCATCACTGACTGTCTTTGTCGCTTTTAAGGGATAATGTTTGGATTCATTTAGCTGAAATAGTTGAGATTTTTCTCACTGCTGTACTGACGATTAAAAGCCATTCTTATGCCCTGTGTTATGCTATTTATAAAGGCAAGCATGGAACTGGGAATATATTTATAGATCACACAAAAATAAGGCTGAGAAGTCTTAAAGTGAGTCTGAAGTTCAGTTCCTAAATTTGCTTTGAGCCATTTAAATATTCGTTTGACTTTTTTCAAGACTAAACATACAAAAATAGCAGGCGAGCACGGTGCCTGTCCTTCCTTCCTCAGCATATTTACAAGAAATGATTAAACCTCTTCAATTAGTCCTTTTCCCTTTTTACTTTGTGAACAAATACGCTGTAAATCTCCTGCAGTTCATCCACTGGACCACCTCAAAGTCATTCAGGTGTAATTAAAGGAACATGTTGTTCTCATTAAAATTATTATGTTGTCAGGAATAACTCCTTTAATAACAGTTGCCAGTTACAGGAGATTCTTTTCATTGTTCTGACAGTAGATAAGTGAAAAGTTGGATCTCCTTGAAAAGAGACCAGAAACGATTAATATGGTAAGGGAAAATGCTCACGAGCAACATAACTAGGTTACGGATTGTAGTTGTAAGCTTTTTCTATTAAAAAAAACAGTGTCATCTAACAAATTTTCTGCAG
Source organism: Nothocercus julius (assembly GCA_013398735.1). Lineage (NCBI taxonomy): Eukaryota > Metazoa > Chordata > Aves > Tinamiformes > Tinamidae > Nothocercus > Nothocercus julius. The sequence continues at coordinate 440,173 of VZSV01000144.1, forward strand.
GCTTGCTCTCTTATGGCCAGGTTTAGATGAAATGTTGGGGTAAAGGTTTAGGAGGAGAATTAGTTGTAATATACTATCAAAATGATTTTGTATCCACAAATTCTAAGCATGTTTTGCGCACTTAACAACAAGAAAATCTGGCTTCCTGGTAACTGTTTTTAAGTAAATTAAATGACATATGAGAATGAGGGCAGTTGAGAATGATTTTTATTTTAGAATTCTTTTTGCATTAACACATCTGCAGTGTTGATGAATATATGGAAAAATAAAATTGTGCTTCTATCCTACCATGTCTCCAGTGTGACAATAAATCAACTTTTTTTTCCTTTTAAAATGTCTGGCCTTGTAATTTATGTTTGCATAACCCATTACTAAATTCATAGTAGGTGTTTTAGTTGGCAGGCATAATTCCAGGGATTCAGTGAACCTATTTTAATACTGAGCTTTTGTTACTGTTCATAATTATGTGTAGAAATATATATATTTTCTTCATTATAAAAACTAGTTTGTTTTAGTTCTGAATCTCGTCTTAGTTCCTAAATAGAAATTTGTGTTTTAAATCTGTGAGAAAATTAGCATGTCTTAGACTTTAAAAATAAATGGTTGTGCCATTGTTTTCCATTTAGAAGAAAAAATAATCAAGAAGCACCAAAAAAGTAAAGTTCTGATTTATCCCTGTGGCTATTGTTAATTTTTTGAAGATTTTTTTTATAGCCATGTTATAAATATTTAGACCAGCATCAAGACAGTATGCAAATAAGAGAAGTTTTATTAATAACCATTATCTGGACTCTGTTAATAAATATGTATGACTCACATAAGAATAAACCCACCCAATAAATATAAAAGCCATACAAAACCCTTTACATTTTTAATGGACTTGCAGATGGAATAATTTAATGCAACTGTAGTTAGTGAGATTCCAGCTTCTCTATTTCTCATCCACTTGAAAGCTTTCATGTGAAATACATTGCTACCATTCATGCTTCCACCTTGTCTGTGTTTAAAAACCATAAAGTTGTGGTTTCACAATTTTTGAAGCACTAATACTTATTTATGGCTGTATTTCTGCTTGTTTATAACTGCAGAGGTGGTTATTTATGTATTGAATATATAGCGACTTTTTTTTTCCTTTTTGGAAAGTTATTCTTGGAAGCTGTACACTAGACCCACGCTTATGAGTTAAGATAGGGCTGAGATTTTGGGAGAATGCTACTGCTTGAACTCGTGTGTGTAAATCTAATATTTCTACGTTCGCTGCTTAGGTTTTCCCTGACTTGTGACCCTCATACTCTGACTTGAAAGTTAGTTAAATGCTTGAGCTTTGCTGGTCTCCTATGCTTGCCTTAATGCCAGAGCTGGATCTGGCTAGTTCATGATTATAGCTCTTAAGATGAAAGCTCTTAAGAGCGAGCTTGAACATACGGACTTCTAATTAAAAGGGACTTTGTATTTCTTTGTGTTTCTTGTGATTCTCTGCAGCACAGTGAGCGATGAGACTATCACCTGCCTGCTTCGATTCTTCTGCAAACAGAAATAAAAAAATACCAAGTTGTTTAAATTGACTAATGTAGATGTAGCATAATCCCATCTTGTGAAAACACCTGTTGTTTTTTTCCCCAAATATTTTGAGTTTGCTTCCTACTGGATAAGTAACTGTGCTTTAGAGGATCGTAAAGCTTCTCTCTGATTCCTCAGCATCCTGCCCAGCAGAAATACCGATGCTCAGGTCCTTGTGCTGCGATTCCGTAGTTTGTGTGAACGTGGAGGGGAAAACCCCGGCCTCTTAATGAGCAGGATATCGCTGGAGCCGTTGCTGAGCGCGGAGTGAGCACTGATAAATGAGCCGTCTCGAGGGGAGAGCGACTCGCGCGCGTTCCAGAGTTTTCAGAGCTCCTTTGAAACCACGACGCTTTTAGCTAATGAAAGATTGTGCTGGGAGTGCTCTTTAAAAATGCCGAACTGCGTTAAGGCTTCGCCGCCGTGTTTGTCAGGAGCAATTTGAGCGCCACGGAGCTGAACTCCCGTGCACTTTCGGTGCACTTTAGGGCATGTCTCCACCTGCAGCGCGACTTTGCTGAGGCTGCTGCTCTGCCCGTGGTCTCGGCCATGGCTCAGTGCATTCCCAGTGCTGGTGGGAATGTGCAGCTCTCTTCCCCATTAGCTCGGCTCTGTACTGCATCCCAGGCTTTCCATGCTGGATCTCGAAAGGCTCCGTCAGACAGCTGAGCCTGTCGCTGCTTTATCCCCTTTGCCTCTGGTTCGTGATGCGCAGCTGAAGAGCGGGGCAAAGAATAGCAGGGCTGGTGGTGGAAACGAGCAGCTGGAGGGGGGTTGG